>JBAMHV010000017.1:20646316-20662627 GCA_037177535.1 Pseudomugil gertrudae
CGCGCTACAGTTAGCAACACAAATACACATGGACCTTGTTGTGGGCGTAACCACACGGTATTGTCTCTACGTGCCTGAACTACGTACAGCCAATCATCGGCAGCATTGCCAGCTCCCGTTCCTGTTATTAACCCTTAAAGGCACCGAAACTTGGCACCGACAGACACGTCATATTTTGATACTGTCTAGTATCGAAGTTTTTCGGTCGGTGTAATAAAAGAACCGAAGTTCGGTACCCAGCCCTAGACAGCAGGTTGTCAAACTGGGCCCGGGACAGATGAAAGTACCGCTGGAAGCGACCATCATCCAGGTGCAGCTCCTGGACCAAATGATGAAACTCCCCAAGCTCTGTGCACCTCTGGAGAATTTCATGAACCCAGACACGCCGCCGAGCTCGCCTCCGTTGTCTGGCTCTGTGTATTAAATACAGCAAAGCCACTCTCTCAACCTGGTCTGCCATCATGCGAAAACAAAGCTGAAAACAAAGCTCCTACCAAACTGTGGGAATGCCAAGACGCGCGTCGCGGCGTTCAAAAGCTATTTATTTCTGACGCCTGTTTTGGCATCAAAGACGTGCGTCAAGGCATCGGCTTTAAATATATTTGGCGTCAAAATTTGCGCGTTCAAGCGTTTTCAGACGCAAAAACGCTGTCTGTTCTGAACGTGCCGTTAGTGTGCTCCTTTCAGTTGCTGGGGATAACTTATATTTCATTTAATTAATCCCGAACATGTGGAAAACTCTGTTCATGATGTTTTCAAAAACTGGTTGCACTGAATCTGAAATGAGATGATTAAACTAGAGTGAAATCGAGGCCCATTGAGTAGTTCCTGGGTTTTTTTTAACCTCTAAACACTGAAATGCCAACCTTCCTCATCACTCTCCTTTCCCAGTGCTTCCTCCTCTATTTTTGTCTTCCTATTTTACTTATCCATGCATTTAATCAAAGCCCTTTGTGTTTCCTTTAGCATCTGGTGGAGATTGATGTCTCCCTTAAAGGAGCATGTACAGCTTTATCTTCTTTCAATGTCTTCACTGACAAAAGATGCCCATAAAACACTGCTGCACACCCAGACAGCCACATGTCACAAGCAGATATTTCATTAGACCACTGATCATCGCTTTAACTTTCCACAGCAGACAAAACTTCACTTCTGTGCATGCATGCAAGTAGATTCCATCATACCCTCTATTTTAGGAGCGTCGTGAAAATAAACATGAGACAAAAAGAAACCAATCTGATGAAATGACGAGAGAATCTGAACAGAAAGGCTCCTTCTCGGTCTGAATCAAGCAGATCACGTGTTCTTACTGTAAATCCTGTGAGCACTAAACATTGCCACCCCACTCCCCTTTTCCATGGGGTTTCCTCTCTCGTGGGACTCTTTCAGGAATGTTTCCATTCCCAAGCGTTCAAAAGAAGACAAAGCAGCAGGGTCAGTGTGTCCGTGGATACGCATATAGACATAGCTGTTTTTCTTCATAGTGTTTGAAGTGCACAAGGAAAAAAAAGGGCTTTATTGATCAGGTGTCTCCTCAGTCACCGGTTATCTGAGATGGCAGCACACCCAATACCACTGGGTACAACACACGCATACATTGGCTCTCCCTCCATTGTGTTTTTGTTTGTTTAATCTCTTTATTAGGAATAAAGTATTTTGCTGAAAGCCAAATCTTATAAAATTAAAGTGATTGAGTCCTTGGACTTGTTAGATGGGAGGCACACCTGTATTTAAACACTAGCTAATGTAACACAACTGCCCTTTTCCCTTCTGGATAGCTTTCGATCCAAATTGCATCACTTTGAAAGAACATTTTTATTTTTTTCAGGTTGTGGAAATTTCATTGGTTTAATTTAAAAGTACTTTGGTAAAGGAACATTATGGTTGGGGCTAAAATACTGCAGCTGCTCCCTTAACCACAGAAGGTTGGATGTTTGTTGGTTATTCTCGCCTGCTTGAATGAGCGGTTCATGTCGCTGTTACTGGATTAGAATGCATAAATCTGCAGGTTACCAGGATGCATTTGTTACATAACACTGTAAACTGTAAACCCAAAGCAGCATCTACCGTTCCTTCTTTCCACATTATATGATTCTGTCCACTGGTGCCTGGTGTCGGGCTCTTCATTCTGCTCTATAAAATCATCTGAAGATATGAAGTACACCTGAAGTGGAAATCAATGATGGGCTGCAGCATTTTTGCACTTCTAGTGGTTGTCAAGTGGAGAGCAAGGTGCACAGTGTGCTGCTGTTCTCTCACCAGAACATGGAGTGGTACCAGAATCCTTAACCAGTACATCCAAACAGATGTGGCTTGTCTGTGCAGTCGGAACACCAAAACAATGGTTGTAGTGGAGGTTTGGGGGTCATAAGAAGCTCAGCATGAACTTTTGGAAATCTGGTGGCGCTAGTAGCATCTTTTTATAAGAGCACAAGGTAAAGTTTTACAGCAGCAATGTGTCTAATTATTTTGAAGCTGAAGACGCAGCAGGAAGTCGAGCCGTCTTCTCGACTGAAACGGGAGCAGCCTCCATCACAGAACTTGTATAGAAAAAGTTAAGACTGTATGAACAGCAGGGATTTGTCCTGCTCCGTCGACTCTCTGCAGGAGGCTCAAATATGCCGTCAGCACACTGGAGACAGCAGGTGGTGGTTGTATCCAATAAACGCATGGAAATAACAAGAGCAGGGGCGGCTGGTATAAGTGGGCTAACGGGGCTTAGTCCTCCCTGGATGTTTCAGATAAGATGAAAAAATAATACATATTTTTTTAAAAAATGTGATAATGTTGTTCTAATTCTTTAACCAACAATACCTAGAGCAAAACCAATAACACATAGCAACATGTAAACAACAAACACCTAATGGGCTAATTATTTACAGACCAAGCGGATCAACAGTTTCACTGGACTCTGCATGATTGACAGGTAGTGTGACACGCCCCCTTCATTTACTTCTCGTTTGGGTTAAATCTGCGCAGCCCCAGCGGGCGAATTTCCACCAATGGCGGAAGACTTGACATGAGGAAAGAGTTGTGTGGAGCTGAACTGGAAGCAATGGCTGTAACAGGAAATCCACGCTGGACGCAGAGGTCTGACTGACCGCTCAGTGCTGCAGCTTTATGATGTGTGTGTGTGTGTGTGTGTGTGTTACAGGGAGTGCTGCAGCATCATGTGTGTGTGTGTGTGTGTGTGTTACAGGGAGTGCTGCAGCATCATGATGGAGCTTTGAGAAAGCCTGACACCTAATGTTGTTTGAACTGATAAATCCAGAGGTGTTTTCACAGTTTAAGGCCAGTTTACCCCAAAAACTGGATGTCACATGTGAAATTTTCCCAATGATCTGCAAAGAGAAACTAAAGGTGAACTGATCTTATAGGGTGACCTAAATCTGGCATATTGTAATGGGACACTTTTATGTTAAAATGTGGTTCGTTTGGCTCAATGTATGTTAGCCCTTCCACTGAGTGTGACCACAAACCATCACTGAACCAGAGGTACTTATGCCTGATAGTCCACGCAGACAGGTCTAACATGTTGAAGGAAGTCAGAACATGTCGGTTCAGTCTTCAGAGATGAGCTTTCTGCATTTTTTCTTCTGGAAACTGGAAGATTTTAACTACTTCTCTGCCACAGAGCTGAAGCTTCTACCTTTAGGAGCCTCATTAGAGATGGCTCAGCTATTCTGTGCTAAACCCACTAAAGATGGGAACCGGTGGTTCCGGTGTTTTTGTAGTTTGATGCGAGACATCAAGAGACTGTTCTCTCTGAGGATAGCAGGTTGTTGTTGTTTGTGATGGCAGGAGGGTCTTTTGTGTCAGACTATGGAGGCGTTAGTGCAGATGATTGAGTACCCTTTAGAGACTACAAAAGCCTGTAACTGAGACGAGCTCAAGAGTCTGCTCAAATTTCCTCATTTTAAATGGACTCCTCAGAGACTAAAGCTAATTAAAATACTTGGATGCTTAGTTTTTTAGAAGTTTGGGTCTTTGTAGACTCTTAAATGCTGCCTGCTGTGTAATGTGCACTTCCTGGAGACGGCAGATTGTTGGGAAGAGAAATACTGGAAAGAAAAGGTGTATAAAGGTGCTGCACTGGGATGTTTTTACTTTGTAGTGGAACAGGTTCTCGTGTTTAGTGTCCTGTGTGGATAAGGCTTCTGAAGTGTAATCTGACTACATAGTTGGGTTTGGTTCAGAAATACTGTGGCTATTTTTTTTCCTGCAGCATGGGAAGCCAGAACCACAGAAGTAAACGTTTATCTTTCCATCTTTTATTTTAATCTTTGACAAGAATTCTGCATAAAACAATGACTCTACAATAGATTTAAAGTTTTTTTACCACTATAAACACAGCAAAGATTGCCAGGATGTTCAAATGTTCCGTCGGCCTAACAAAAAGGACGTTCCTGTGATCGTGAGACCTTCCACAGAGGATAAAAGCTTTACAGAAGGCTGGATGAATTTCTAGAATCTGTCGAGGCAGCAGGACGTTCTGTTGTCCGGTAAATGCAACTTTCCTTTTTTAATGAGTTCAGGACATCGGGGCAGGCTGCTCATGTCTGCAGTGTGCAGGTTTGAGTTTGGCCTCCTTAATGCACCGTCAGAAGGTCCTGTTTGGTCTCAAGTGGTTTCAGAATGAATTAAAATCCAACTTCTATTAAATACAATAGAGTTCACAGGCTAACTTTAAACACACGCTGTGGTTCTGTCCCTCGGGTCAGTTTAACTTGTTTCAACATGAATTTGTAAAGAAACTAGTCAGCGTTTTCGGGCTTCATGCCTCAGGTGATGCTGCTCAGCTGATCCAAGCCTTAAAGTGAAATGCAGGGTTTCTGAGCTCCTCCAATGCTGTGACTGGTTTTAATGTGTCATTTCTTTCACCGTGTCTTTCAACTGACTTTCTCCCAAACTGGTTATGAACACAGGCCTCGGGTTTGTATTTATTATTCAACCAGCATTCCTCAGTGTTTTAGAAGAGTCTTTTATCAGAGGCTGAATGTCAAGAGGTCTATCTAATGAACTTTAAGCCTCTCCTCTGCTGTGAAGCAGCATGGTACAACATCTGTCACAACACACAGTCTAACACACAGCGCACACAGGGAGGGTGAAAGAGTGGGGCAACAGGTGTGTTTTCTATTGCACTTAATGAAGTCCATCCTTCCCTTACTACATTCCTCTCTTTTTATTCTCCCTCCTCTCTCCTTCAACTATGCACTTAGTTTTGTAATCTTTTCTCTTTTACCCTCACTTACCATTGGTCCCCTCATGATTACACTTTAAAGTATTGTATGAAATATTTGGAGATTTGGAGCTTTCTTCTGGAGTGAGCTTTTATGTAAAGAGTTCAGAGATGAGCAGGTTTACAGGCTAGTGCAATAAATAAATTAATATACTTGGATGCAAAGTGTTTAATGAGTTAGACCAAAAGAAAACAGACTAAAGATGGCCGATCATAAAAATGTCGCACTGAAGAACCGAGATGTGAAAATGAGCGTGATTTAAAACAGAAGTTTTGTTTTGTGTAGGAGTCGATGAGAGTTGCGTGTAGTTGTAACACGAGTTATTACACAGTTTCCCTGCTCCAACACCAGATTCTAAGCCAGTGGTTTCAGCTGTTTGTAAAGTTGTGCAGAAAGACGTTGATTTCGGTCGGGTGTGTTGGAAACCTAAAGTTTGGACTGAGTTCAGTAAATACGCCTGACTCTTCATCAGATACAAATCAGATGTGTGAGGTGGTGCTTTGGTATAGAAGCCGGTGGTTCTTTAGCTTCTGGAGGCAACTGAAAGAGTTGCATCTTCCATGTATGACTTTTTCCAGTAAAGCCTGGCCCTCATTCATGTACAGTAGTTAAGCCTAAATGTCTGCTACACTTCCAGTCGGAACCAAGCCACTGGACCTTTTTTTGGATGTTTTGCAGAGAAGAACTTTGTTGTAAGACTGCCAGGTTGCTTGTTTCACACCAGGTACCCTTTCACTGCTCTGCTGTCTTAAAGAAAACATGCTTAGTCATGCAAAAGGATCCCAATGTTGTAAACAAGTTGCCCTAATACATGTTAAACTTCTAAATCATGTAACCAGGGTAACGACTGGTCTGACCTTCTCACATTTGTGTTGTCACTGAAGCATCATTCACAGGTAATAAGGTATTATCCTGAGCTATCGTCGGCTACGTTACTGCAGTAGAAATGCATTTTGTCTGGTTTCTCAGATTCAATGAGAAGGAGAGCGGTCTTCTCATTTCTTACTCCCACAGGTAATTCCCACTGACAATCCCAGCAGTATTGTAGTTAAAACGGGCCAGTGATCTCGCTCCCTGCAGAGACCGGCCTGCTTCCATTCCCCATTTCTGTTGTCCTGGTTCAGCCACTAATATTAATAGCATCTACCGTGTGTGTTGCATCCCATGAAGTCAGTTAGTGGTTATAAACTAGAATAATCTGGTAAAGGATTATTGAAAAGGTACTTTTAGAAGTGAATACTTTATTCGGCTCTGGAGGAAGAGCAGTCATCCTCCAAGCAGAAGGTTGGGAGATCGTTTCCAGGCGTCCCCTGATGACATGCTGAAGTGCCTTTTGGCCATGGTACTAAACCCTGAGTTGCCCCTCTGATCATGGTGTTAGTGTGTGAGTGGGTCTATTGTATAAAGTGCTTGTGATCACAGAAGTCAAATAGACTATTGCTCTAAATGATGACTTTATTAGTTGGCTTTTATTTTGCATAGTTAATCATCCTTGATGATTTGGTACATTTAAAAAGTGGATCAGACCACATTTTTCTGATGAGACATAACATCCTGGAGATATACTTCACTTTCCTCTCACACCTTGTGAGTGTTCTGTTTGTCTTGGTTTTTATACTTCATTCATATAATGCAGAGTGATAATTAGCAGCTCTCTGCGAAGACATGAATCCTTTTAGCCACTAGCTAGCATCCTAATTACTGGCTGAAGCGTCACTTGTCACTTTAAAACAATGTTTTTCCCAACAGCTAGTAGGATATCGCCACGGGATGGTCTCTGTATCTGCTGCTTCGGTGTGCATGCGTGTGAATACATTTATTTTGTGTATAGTATGTGTGCATGTCTGATATAATGGGGCATCATCAGGAGACCCAGCATCATGGTTGCACGCAGTTTCCTGCAGGCGTGAGTGTTTGGAGCACTGTACGTGTAATGAGGGGTTTGCAAGGCAAACACGCACTCGTGCATTTGCACACACGCAAACACCCTGAAAGTTTTTTTGTGTTCTGGATTTGACCTCTAAAATGCTGTTTGTCAGAGGGCTTCTGCCAGATGCACACATTTCTAAGTGCGACTGCAAAGCGAATGTGTATTTGCACGGAAGCAGATTGCATCTCATGCCACCCAAACGAGCAGAGCGCCAGCTAAATGAAGACAAACAAGGTCTGACCTACTTAACGAATCCTGGTGTAAACGCTGATTAATTAGGTTTTTCCTCCAATACGTGGATTAAGGTGGCCCGAGGACATTCTTGGGGCATTTAGTTGGTTTTCTTTTGAGGGGATTGTTTTTGTGACGTGAAAGAAGCTGTCAGTCCATCAAAACCAGAAATTCATAACGTTCAACCAACAAGATACAAACTGAATCCTGCGAGACAGCAGCAGTTATGTGTGCAAGTCATTTGTATTTCTAAAGGCAGTGATGCGTAATTTAAACAATCACAACATGATGATCACAGAAAGGCTGCGAGGGTTCAGTTTGTTCTGAGGTCCAGATGAAGATGTCACACAGACAATCTGACTTGCTATGTTTATCATGGTTCACTTAAAGAAAAGACTTTTAGCTGCAGCTATGAATCATTCTGTCAAATATACAGAATATCAAATCATTTTTTGGAGTTTAAAGAGAAGTTTTATAAAGCTTTCCAGTCCCCTTTAACCATCACTTACTGCTGCATTTTTCTAACGAATGGGAGACATTTTTATATATGCATGAATATTAAACCAAGAAATGGGCGTTAAATGCTTTTCAGAGCTGTTCAATCCTCTTAACAGATCAATGACTTTGACTTAGATTTTTTTATTGAATGGTTCAAATCAGTTGGATTTAATTGGATCCTGACAGCGAAATAAAGAGCGAAAGACCTGTTTACAGACTAAGATGGGTTAAGTTCAAGAATTCAGTCATTAAGTTTGTGAAAAGTTTCTAATAAATATCCTGGTTATGTTTTGGAATAAATATCTGCTCAGCAGTGTGAGCGAGCTCTTTGCCACACATAAATCCCTTTCACTCAGCTCGACCTCGGCTCTTATCTCTAACTTCCTCTTCCCAGTGACGCTAACCGCTCATGACAGCAGCACTGTTGGCCATATTGAATTACTTCCACGCCATCTTCAACTTTAACTTTAATCATTTCTGCAGTAAACTGTAAACTGTGCTCTCTTCATCCCTCACACCTGTGCATGAAGGCATACAGCGACGTTTTTCCACATTGCTCTGCAGACACTCGTTATGACATAAGACATCACTTTCAGACTATTTCCTGCTGGAATGTCATGTTTTCCTACTGAAAGGCAAAGAGAGGAAGAGGAGGAAATTATGGTTAATCAAATCGTCCGGGAAATGATGACCTTACAGTCTCTTTTGCTGATTTCTAAAATAAGGCTTCATAATGATCCCACACTGATTTTAATGATGGGCAGCAATGTACTATGGGCTTTATTTTAGAAATGATTTTAAATGATATTTTTATTTGTGAATACTTTTAGAAACAGCAGCAGGTGAATCTGTGAAAATTTCAGGCATTTATTAAGCAAGATTAAGATAAATAGTAGTAATTTGAAATTAAATGCTGGGCATGTTTTTTCTCTGTAGATTGAATCCATGATTTATCAGACTACTTTTTAAAAAATGTTAAATAATAAATTAATTTTCATCCTCTTGCTGTGACCTGCTCCTCAAAACTCTCTAACTTTGTTGCTTTTTGCTGAATCAGCAGTCCGAGGCTTCGCTATATTCCCCCCCGTGGCATTTTTAAACATCCCTGCTGCTTTTGCTCGAATGTTTTTCTTCTTTTTCCTCTTTTGCAGAATTTGTCTCACTATTAAAACACTTGTGCGAAGATGCTGCAGGAATGCAGCAGCTCTGCAGCCTCCCTCCATCACACGTAGGCAAACCGGAAATGCACTGAATCCTGGATGTACACATCCTGTAACACACCTGCACATTTCTGCAGGATATCAGCTGTGACCATTGAACTGTGGCAGGTGTAGCTGAGCAGGAGGGCTGTGTCTGTGTGTCTTGCTCACTTTTTAATCTCCACAACGGTGGCAATCAGTGTGCTTTTTTCCTCTTCTCCCATTGGCCTCGCGTTAGCTACGAGACTCATGTATTGTCTGAATGGAGCCGTTTTGGCCTACAAAAGAGCTCTTATTTTTACTGCATTCTGACAATACGGAAGTTGAAAGTCACAAAAGTGGGAAAAACAAGAAGTAAACGTTTGATTTTTTTTAAGGAAAAATTTGCCTTTGCAAGTTCCTTACAAGCTCCTTGCTGTGATGATGCAAACAAGTCCAGTAATTAAGCATTCACCCTGCCTGGTGTTTTTTATGCTTACCGTTGACCGAGCCTTAAAACTTAATGAGGATGGTTTCTCTGTATGCTGCAATCCACGTTAAAGCTACTGTAACTGTAGGAAAGATCTGGACTGAAGAGCGCTGAAGCTAAATGTAACTGGCTCTCTGTGGCCTTTGTAGAGATTAACCCATATGAGCCCAGCGTGACACTGATGCGTTTATTTTCAGACATTTCGCATCACTGCATGGTGAAAACTTTGCTCCAAATTCTGTGAAAAACAATCGGATCTTTATCTTCTGCTCCTTTAATGAACATAATGGTGACAACATGGTGATACATGGTTAATATCCCTTTATAAAAACAGTGAAATAGTTTATATCTGTTAAAAAATTCACTTACATCTTTTTAAATTCTTGATTTATTTAAAGAGAAAAAATCCAGATTTGTTCAGATCAATCTCTCAGCATGCACACAGATGTCTCCAGCAGAAAGTGGACATGAGCTTATCTGAAGTCATTCCTCAGATATGGGCCAGTGGATTGGTTGTCCTCTGGGCCTTGTTGTGTAAGGGTGTGTGTGTACAGTTCTTGGCGTGTTTGCAAACGCATGTCATTTCCCAGTAGGAAAAGTTAACAGACTGTAGCTAAAGTAAAGTAATTTGTGTAATCGAATTGCTTGAAGGCTACAGATATCTGTGTGTGTTGGACATAACTTTTTTTCTGGACTAAGAACATGGTTATGTAAGCGGCTGTGCATATGCAGAGTGAGCTAACAGACCTCCAGTTTTCCACTGGTGGAGCCCTCACACACACACACACACACACACACACACACACACACACACACGTCCTGGGGAACAAACACAGCTGCACTGTGGGTATGCATAACTGTAGGAGCCCCCTGATCAAAACCTGGGTTATAATGAATGTTCTAAAAACCTGAAGCAACATTTAGTTTTTCTGCAACTGGTTGTAGTTGAAATGGAAAAGGAGCAGCCATCCCAAGAGATTTGAGCCCCAGTACCTTTCACCAAGGTCTTAGGCCTTAATTAGTGGTTTAAAGCTTTGGCTTATTCAGCTATTGCTAGAAAAGGCCACAATATGCAGATTTTAAAAGCTGGCAAACAAAGCTGCTGCCTAGAATGAGGTTATAAGGATACAGTGCTTTCAGGTAACTAACGGCTAAAGAATGAGAAGATGGGACCAGTAGAAAGCATGAGGTCTGGACAAAGGCATGTCAATGCCCAGTCTGACTCTATTAGGCAATCAGGACCCATCACCAGGTTGACACTTCTGTTGTCCGAACCAAGAATTGACCAGTACACATTTTAAAGAAGCCAGAAGCAAACATGATCCTCTGGTTGTTTTTAATGACTGGCATGCACAGCCATGAATGCCGAGCACCCAGCTGAGCCAACAGCTGCCTGCACAACGAGTCTTCTCTTCTGTGACTGCTTCTCTTCACTGCTGTGTGGGAATCTGCTCCCACCGCCTTCAAAGATTGCATTATGATTTGGATTATTAATAGACGTTATGTGATAGCCTGTTTGCTTTCATGGAAGTTTCTCTAAAGATCTGACGGGCTGAAGCTTCTGACAGTCCCACAAAGATTTGTTTATATAGTAACAGGACAATCAGTTATGCAACTTCTGAGCTTAGAAACATGCTGCCACTAAAAGTCTGACTTTTAGTTTAAGCTGCTGTAGTTTAAGCTAACATGCAGAATGACTGATTTGACCCGACCCGGCTGTGTATTTGTACATTTTTACTGCTTTGTCGTGGATTCTTTAAACATCAAACTGGTTCCACACATGCAGGTATTGTGTCTTAATCCTCTGCATTCTCATTTGCATGCTTTAATAGGAGACAATCAGTGTTTATCTCTACAGTAAAGCAGGTGTGATACATTAAAAATAACCTCCTCCCTGCAGGTTTGTTAAACTGATTTGTACTGTAAGCAGAGGAATGGTTATGTTTAGGGTTGGGTGTCCTGTAGTCAATCATCATTACATGAAGCAGCCTGGAGCCTCTTACAGGGGACCAGATGGGCCCATCTAGCTGGATAACACGGTGTCAAACTCTACATTTCCATTGTCATCCAACAGGAACTGATTCAAGCCACAGTTTTGATGAGAGTAATCTTTCTTTCTAGCAAAAAACATTTTAGAAAATAAAAAAATATCTTTATTTTTCTGTGAAATCTTTATTATAATATATTCCAGAAGCCCTGAATCTGTTTTAAAGACTCCTCCAATAAAAAATGTAAGGGGAAAATAATCTTATTTTAATACGAGGTCTCAATTTGGCCTTTCTACAAAATGTAATATGTGACATTATTCCAGTGTAACCTTGTACTTCCTGGTATTAGATGATAAACGCGGATTGTGTTCGACAGGAATTTGAGCAAAGAGTGAAAAAAATAAAACCTCAGCAAATCTTTGAAGAGCCTGGGAGACACTTTAACAGTACTTACTGCAGCTTAGTCTGGTTGAATAGAACAAAATTTACACATTGCTACTTCATGTCATCTTTGCAAAGCTGCAAAGAGAAAGATGGAAAATAAAAAGGAAGTAGTCATTTTGGGGCTAGAAATGGTTTTAAACCATACTGCTGAAGTGGTCTGTAGGCCGTATAAGAGAAACCTGCAGTTGAGTAACAAGTCCAACTTACCGTCTGGCACTCTGAAATATTCCTCATCAGCTGGACATGAAGCACAGCCACCAGTGAGCGAGGCAGAGGGTTGGAGACTAAACATAGACAGGCTGCGTGCTGCCATTCCCCCATAAACAGAGGGAGAGAGGAAATCCCAGCTAAGATTTGATTTTACTCGCATGTGACAGCACAGGTCCCTCCACACTGCCTACACTGTCATCTTTTATTCATCTGCCACTCTCTGGATTCATATTTCATATCCACAGTGGTGTGGAAGTGTGTATGTGGAAGTGGGAGAGCTGTACGGTTCATACCTGTACGTGTGGTGCATTTTGAAGCTTACGGTGGTTGTTGGGCAGCATGCTTCTGTCTGCAGCATCAGCATCTCGCTCGTCACAAACGTCCCACAGCTTCAGTGGATAAATGTGCTCTTCATCCTGCTTCGGTTTATTTTGTGTACAGATCAGTTGTTAGGAGGGGCAGATGTTTTTTTTCTATTCTGTCTTCCTTTAATGATTCATGGCATGTTTGGCGTGAGAAAAATTACCATGGAGGAGCTCTAATCAGTGGAAACTGGTTTAATTTGGTGACCAATGAGCGTGATTGAACAATTAGCTTAACAGTCACGCGTGTGTGTGTTCAGCCGTATGTTAAATAAGGATAAAAGCTACTTTTGGTAAGCGGAGCGCTCAACAAGAACTACAGCTTCTGTTGTGTGTACATCCTGAATCACACCATCCAACTGGCTCGGATTGGTGTGTGTGTGTGTGTGTGTGTGTGACAGCTTCTATTTTAAACCAGTCTGACAGAAACGAGACGACATTTGATTAACCCTCTGTCGACCAGAGGCTGTGAGAATCATCACCCGTCTGTCCTCTGCACTTTACCTTGACCTCACCTGACTAAGAAACAAAGCAGCCTGTTCACCGTGGTCGTCTTTGGTCTCCGACGCTGAAATTGACGCATCAATCTTGAAAATGTTCCAGCTTTAAATGATGGATGGGCTAGAGGCGGATCTGTGGGATCCGGGGCGGTGTAATAAATGTTTTAGAGCGTTTCTCGTTCCTGATCTGGTGTTTTCAATGAAATCCTCTGAGGAATAAAGATCTTAATCATCTCTGATATCCATCCTTCATTCATATGGTTGCTTAAATCTGTAGAATAAAGAATGTGAGCTCTGTTAAAAATAAACTGAAATAAGGTAGTTCTCATTACATGCAAAAAGCTGTCTGGTCCATTTTTATGGCCAAGTTTTTGTTTTTTACCAAGAAGTTTGCTTTTTTTCTTTAAATATCAACCTTGTGAGGTGGATGTGGCATTAAAAAGGATAAATGTAAGCTCTTGTGACCTTTTGTTGTGGAAAGAAAACAGAAAATGTGTACACTGAAGCTGACATAGGGCAGAATTCTTTAACTTGGGCATTTCTGAAGCTGCCACCTCATTTTCCAATCTGATTGGCTCGGAGCAGGCTCTGTGGGGAGCGAGGCGTGCCGCCGGACCTTTCTGGAATGAACCAAAGCCCTGAGGAAAAAAGCCGCATAGCAGGAAGCTGGATGCTGGTAATTAAAGGGGGAAGGATGGTGAGAGTGGGATAAATTGTGTGGAAAAAGGAGACTGAGGGAGCGTATTGGGGGATCAATGATGATTAGGTTGGGGAGAAAATGAAGGTTGCAACATAAACTAAGTTAACTTGCAGAGTGTGAAACTGTTTAGCATTGCAGCATGGGGATAACTTAATGCTCAACCCATTGATGAATTTATCACATCACTCATTTTAAACAAAGTTTTTGCACTAATGAACTAAAGTTCAAAGTTTCTGGGAGCGGAGCTGAGTGACCACACTATCTCTACTGGATCCCCACTGGAGAATAGGGTCACTTTAAACTCTCATCAGGTATGAAAGCATGGGAAGAAGTGTCGGTTGACACACCTGAGCCTAATTGGGAAACTATTTGGTATATTGTTGAGCCCCTTTCCAAGAATCCAAACCACCAATTCATACGTTTGAAGTTCTGTCACAGAGTTACGTGACACCTATTGTGTCGCTCGTTCTGCCCTCCACGGACCGTTGCCGCATTTATTCATGTTTTCTGGGAATGTCCTGAGGTTCAGGAGATCTGGGGGAGAGTAGTAGTGGGCAGCATGGTGGCGCAGTGGTGGCCTCACAGCTAGAAGGTGCTGGTTCGAGCCCAGGCTGGGGAGGGATGTCCAGTGGTCTTTCTGTGTGGAGTGTGCATCTTCTCCCCATGTATGCGTGGGTTTTCTCTGGGTTCCCTGGCTTCCTCCCACACATGCATGTTAGGATGTAAAAATAACTGCTTATCATATATAAGTCGCTTTGGATATAAGCGTCTGCCACATGACCGTCTAGTACTACTATACTACTATACTATACAGTGTTGGGATTCTAACAGGAGTCATTTTGCCACTGGAACCTGCTGTGCACCTTTTTAAATGATAACTCACGTTTGTCACTTCGGGAAAGGACTTGTACGGCTTGGCTGTTACAAAGATTATAGGACAGAGATGGAAACCGCTTAATGATTCACACACTGGCTCTGTTGTTATGAGCATTGCATATTTTGTCATATCGTCTGCAAGGATCAAAAACGCAACATTAAAACCATCGAAACATGGAGTCAATTGATGGTTGATCTTAAAAGGCTGCTTTCTAAATAAAGGAGGGGGGGGGGGTTCTTTATCCCATATTTTTCTTTTATATAATGTTTAAAGAACAAAAAGCAGAAGTTTTAAAATGTTTTTGTTTAAGTTTCTGATCTGCTCAGTAAAAAAACTTCAAACCTTCTGTTTGAGCTTTTTCTGTGCAGGAGAAGTTTGTTCTGGAAGAGACGGTTTACCTGAGCCGGGAGCTCATGCACCGAGGCTGAAAGAGTAGTTTGAACATGTCTGCTGGCTTTGAACATTCATAGGTTTGATATGAAGGGAGAAAATGGGATGAATTTCAGCAGTTTAACCTGCTGAAATCCGACTGGCACAAAGCAGAGAAGTTTCCTCCTCCTGTCGCTTAGCTCGCCTGCTTCTGGTCCTTCAGACGTTACTGCTTGTTTCCTTTATTTAAACAGACTCTAATCTCTTGTTCTGTCATTTCCATTCTATCATGGTCAGAAATAACATTTTAATTTCTTTCTGTCATTACTTATTAATTTCATCCACCCAGTGTTTTGTTCCTTTCTCCACCATATTTGTTTAATCTTCCTTTCCTTCCCTCTCAGCAGTCCTACCGTCTTATCCTACAGATAATTCTCTCTTCACCCTTTTTGGTCATGCATTTTCAGTCTTGCATCCTGCCCGTCCTCCTGTGTAAACCTTTAATCGTTAGTGCAATGATTAACGCCTACTACCTCCTTTCAGTTGCTCATTTTTCTGTTAAAGTAAAAGTTGACCCTTCTACCTCCACTCCTGCTTCTCTGCTCATTTTTGCATCCACACCTCCTGTATGCTTCTCCGTGCCTCATGGTCTTCCCATCTAGTCTTTATTATCCTACCCAGCACCCCTCCTTCATACTCATCACAGATTGGATGAACAGCCAAGGCGTCTCTCTCTCAAACTCACCAAGAAGCAAAGGAATTTAAGAAGCATTTTATGGATTGTTCCATCAAGGCGATATTCGAAGGGAGTGTCTCTCTGTGTGTGTGTGCGTGTGTGTGTGTGTGTGTTACACGCGCTGGAATCAAATACTGCTGCAAGATTATGTTCATGCTCTGTAATGCTTTCTTGGTGAGATTGTTTATGCGTCTTTGTGTCCTTGCAGTACAGCACAACATGCATGTTTATTCCTGGAGATGCAATGAGGATTGTGTGACCTACACAGCCTCTGATATTCCACTAATAATAAAAATAGTCCATTCAGGATCCCTGCTGTCACCACCTTAATCAGAACAGTTTGGAAGTTAAAGACTTAAAAGCTTGATTGTCTGTTTTTAAGGTGTAAGACTGAATTGTGAAAGAAGGTTTGAGGTGACTGACGTGGTGATCTGCTCTTCTGGAGCCTTTTACGCCTCCATTATTCTGCTTAATTAAACTGTTATTGGGTGAATGCTTGCACTCAAGCATTCACCCTTTGTGTTCCTGTTTTTCTTTATTATTATTATTCTTCCGCCG
>JBAMHV010000017.1:20684898-20699254 GCA_037177535.1 Pseudomugil gertrudae
CAGCTAGCATGCTTAATACGTCACAGCTAGCATGCTTTATACGTCACAGCTAGCATGCTTTATACGTCACAGCTAGCATGCTTTATACGTCACAGCTAGCATGCTTAATACGTCACAGCTAGCATGCTTTATACGTCACAGCTAGCATGCTTTATACGTCACAGCTAGCGTGCTTTATACGTCACAGCTAGCGTGCCTTTGCCATGTGTTTATAGTGATGCTACAGTTTAAATGTATTAAAGTTTTTAAAGACACAAAGATGCTCATGGTTGATGTCAGACTTTGGTTTCTGAAGTGCTTCACAGGTGGTTTCTGAGCAGGTTCATGCCTGGGCCGTAGCATAACGTGCTATTTTAATAGATGTTAGCAGGACACATTCCCTGACAGATGAGATACTTGAGCATACACAGTGTGCACAGGCTGTTTCCCCCGTTCTCTTGACATTGACATACCTGTCAGTTGCACTTATGTCTCACATAACATTTAACTGTGTGCTCACCCCAAATGTCAGAGGGGCATTATTTCAGATCCATTAAATGTCTCATCTTCTGCTCTGATTTCCCCATGGAGACCCGGTATACATACAGTTGGGTGCTTTGCACGCCAGCTTTGACGGTGTGTTTATCACATTCCAGCATATCGATTCAGGGTTGCTCACCATAATATAACGAAGAGTTTGACACGTTTCTTTACACGTTTGTGAGGATTTTGTTTCGGCTGCAACCAGGAAAGCTTTTCTTTTTCAGTGTGTCCCTGCAGAGTGCAGATTAAACCAGCTGTTTATGTAGGTGTTTAAACGCCCGTCTACAATTGGTTGACCTTTCTCTGAAGCCGGGTCAGTCGCGTGCGCTCCCTCAGGGGCAGTTGCAGCAGGTTAACCTATGCTCACCTCAGTCAGACCATCTCAATCGTTTCTTCTCTGTACACGTCGGCCATTAATTTATCTCCTGCTTTTTTAATTTGCTTGTCAAATATCTGTCTGGCTGACATTACTCACTGAATTAAAAAATCACTGAGAAAGAGCTTCGTATTGGTGTCGATATTTTCCATTTTCTGAAAGTGTGGTTATGGAAGAGCCACTTCCAGGCTTTCACATGGTCCAGTAAGTTAACTGATGCATCACTTTTAGGGAGGAACCATCTGTCAGGTGAAGGAAAAAGCAACAAACAAGCTTTTATCGCTACTTCTGCTCAAAGTTCATGATTATTTGAATGCATCACAATGAATCTGAATTATTCCAATTCAATTCCAATTTATTTATAAAGCGCTTTAAAAACAACACAGTTGACCAAAGTGCTGAACATCAAAGACAAGATAAATATACAGTGAAGAAGCACAGACAGAATAAAACAATAAAAACAATATAAAAAACAACAATAAAAGTCAACATCTCAAACTGAGTTAAAAGCCAAGGAGAAAAAAATGTGTTTTTAAGAAACGACTTAAAAACTGGAAGAGAGTCAGCCTGTCTGATGTGTAGTGGTATTATAACAAGATGAGTGTGATGAGGCTTTTTTATGATTTGTGTGTGTAGGTCAGTTTTCTCCTGTTTAAATGTGTGTGTGTGTGTGTGTGTGTTGCGACTGCCTGCCAAGTGCCTGGCATGTCTTCTGTATCGGGTATCTTTCCCGTTTCCTGGTAGATGGTGTGTGCATGCAGGAGGTCTCATTTTGAACATTTCTGGTATAAGAACTGATCCGGTGGGACTGATGTGTCGCCCTAAGCATGCAAAGCAATTGATTAAATAATTACATAAAAATTGACTTGTTTTGACCAACGATACCTGCTTCTGTCACTGTTTGTGGAGGCAGATCCATTGTACCGGAGATGGAGTGGGAACTCCTGAGAGGCATTAAGAAGCAGATTTATGGTGATTTTTAGGCATGAAAAGTGGTAAACTGCTGCTTGATAATAAAAAAATATCCTCCCTGCTTGTGATCATCAATCTTTCCTGCTTCAGGAACAGTCTAAACTTAGTGCATGAGATCAGATACTTCTTCTGTCTGGGAGGATGACAGAAATGTTTGTCGGCTCTTTGATGCTGTCAGACGAGCGTAAATGCATCTCTCCTGCTGAGGAGGCGTAGCTGACCGGCCGCTGTTGACACACACACAAAGCAAACACACATTTAACCTTGACTTGAGGTGTGTGTGTGTGTGTATGCTTGGTTGTTGGTTTGAGCCATTTTTACAAGCTTGCTCAGTTCACTGCTTTTTGTATTCATCCATACACTGTGTGCCTAACCTGTTTAGCAAAGGGATCACTCGTCTTTCAGCCGGCTGTTGATCCGGACTTTAGATTTCTCCCAAGTTTAAGGTTTTGCTTTTTTAACAAGTGTTTTTATGCCTGGAAATGACCAAAGCCTGTTAAACCAGAATCTATTTGCAGGAAAAGGAATTTAAATCTGACCAGTAAGCCTGGTTACCTCATCCGAATCTTCTAATCACAAAGAAAAAAATGATTATAGGGAAAATATTTTCCTTTCTTTTCCACTTTCCTGTCCTGCCCTGGGGCAACTGCGGGCTTAAGCCATTCAAGAGAAACTGGCAGCAGAGCCATTACGCTGCCTTGGAAACGGTGTCGCGCTGGCCACGCGTTGCTATGGCAACAATCCAGCCCATCTCCTTGTTCCAACCACAGTGCAGAGGAAAAGAGTAAACTGACTATAAGTAACTGGACTTATGTCTTAATTAAATGCTGGGCTCAAAGCCCGGATGGATTCGCTTTGGCGCTAATGATGAAAACCGAAAGGATGAGGGTGGAAAAAACTTCACAAGCAACAACAACGAATTTAAATCACATGTTCATATCTGCTACATGTTGGTATCAGTACGGACGTGTTTGTGAGGATTCCTGCATGTTGAGTCGTGCTTAAAAAGCAGTTTAACTGATGGAAGACAAAAGTGTAAGATGAGGGGTGGAAATCGTCATCAAATCAGGCCAATAAAACCCTCTAGAAGTAAACTGGAGTGGAGGTGAACGGGTCTCTTCATGCCATTAACATCCATTTGAAAATTGCAGGGAGAATTAAGGAGATTAGTCTGTAAGTGGCAGCGAGAGGCTGGCGCTGCCAACTGGAAGAGTGTGCCGCTGCTTAAGTTAAAGTGACAACAGGAAGAAGAGGCGTACAAGACGGGAGAGTTGTATCGGAAGGGGTGAAGAGTGACCGCAGAATCTTTTAGATGGAGAGGAAATGTCAGCGAGAGGAAAGCCGTGCTTTTTCTTTCCTTCCATCCCTCAGAAGTTTGCAAAGAGCAAGCAGCCGACACACAGACACTGAGGTTTATTGTGTGCTTTCCAGCCCTTTGAATAGCGCTGCCATTTGCTTTTCCCATGCTGCCTTTTGTGCTCGCAGACTGCCCTGGCAAGCGGTTCAAACTGCCACTTCCTGGTAACAAATTAGTCCTGAATAGTGCACGTGTTAACAATGAGGAAAGCTGCTGCTTTGAGGAATAAATGCTGATAAGCTAATTATTTTTCCCCTGTAATGTCGCCTCATTTAACAAGTTTCTAACTAGAAACCTACAAAAATCATTTCCATCAAATAAGATTTTGTTTAAAGCGACACAACAAAGTCAGATCAGCTTCGTTGGGTACATACATGTAAGTACAGGATCCTTCCAATCCACCCTTTAGATCTGAATTTCATTCAGCTCCACTTTAGCTTGTGACTAAGTGATGCTCCAGCAGAGCAGCTGGGATGATGGTAGCATCGTGTCCCATGACCACAAATTAATCTACATGCATCTGACCGGGATTATTTTACATCTACGTTAACGCCAGCTTGACAGGATGGGCTCGACCCTGAGGAGAGGAGAGAGCTCGTCTGGACCGCCGCCTCATGTTTGTAATTCAGACACAAAGTTCACATTAACGGGACCATTTTCTGTCATTTTTTATTTTAAATCATGTTTTTTGTGATAGAATGGGGTCACTAGTTGGATAAACTTGGCATATGGAATTGCCAGAAGTGGAGCATTATGGGTAATTCTCAGACAGTCGGTAGGTTGTCTCACTGTAAGCACACTTTGGAGTGTGCAGACTCTGAATTGGGACACAGCTATAAGATGTAATCCAATATAACTTCAGCTGTAATGTATAACTTCTGAAAAACCTCTTAAGCTGAATTTAAACCATTTTTTTTGCGCTTGTCGTAATTGATATCAAAGCAATCTGTTATCTTCTACCCTGCTTTTATGGTCCACGCTGCATTAACCTGCATTATCTTCCTCACGCTTGTGCACTCACATTTTTTGCTGACTGTTTGTGTTTATAATCAAAGAAAAAGACGAGGAGAATGAGGAGGAATTGGAAAACTAGCGAAGTTGCATCACAGACACATTCATCAAACATAAGCTCAGATGGAAGGAAGAGTAAGAAGAGTGAAATAAGAGTGAAAAAGCAGCTTTGTGTTCTGAGATCTGGAATAAATAAGCATGTAAATGGTGTCATTTCTCTTAAACCATTCAGTACAGTGCAGTTGGACTAAATTTGAGGATAAAACCCTTTTT
The DNA here is from genome assembly GCA_037177535.1 of Pseudomugil gertrudae. Classification (NCBI taxonomy): domain Eukaryota; kingdom Metazoa; phylum Chordata; class Actinopteri; order Atheriniformes; family Pseudomugilidae; genus Pseudomugil; species Pseudomugil gertrudae. The sequence continues at coordinate 20,689,410 of JBAMHV010000017.1, forward strand.
TCTGATTTAGATGGTACATGTGCCCTTTGTTTGGTCCTTTTTGCTTTTTTTTTCCAGATTGTTAGAAACGATGTGACATTAGTCAGATGATTCTTCAGGAATAAACTTCTAAAGCAATAAATAAACCATTTAAATGTAATGGTGCAAAAGCAACAAGTAAAATCTCATTTCTTCCCATTTGCACTTCCTACGATCTGGTTTTAAAAGTCACATAATTTAAAAAAGGTGCTTTTCTGTGTAGACATGAAAGTACTGATGTTTTTACAGATTTGAGTGACTCACTGCGTGGCGATCCATCTGGCATCCAATCTGTTCTGCGAGCTCTTACCTGCCTCTCTCTCTTCCTCATGTTCTTCTTTACCGAGTCAGCTTGTTGGAAATGGCTGCATTGACATGGTTACGCAGTGTCCAGGAAAAAGTTACGTAGTGTGGACATCACTGTGCCATGATGTGAGTCAGGGTTGGAAAGTTAGGCAGGATATAGTGTAAACACCCAAATAATTCCAGTCCAAACACAAGGATCTATGTGGATATCACCTTTTTTTTAAAGTATCAAACTGAAATAAGAAATGTAATTTGGACAAAGTAAACTCCAGTAAAGGGTTACTCTGTTGTTTCCATGATGAAACGATACTGTAAATCAGTGGATTGTTTCTCTTCATGTTCGGGAGCTATAATCACTCTGCTTGTTCAACTTTGAGAGCTAGTACTTCATTTTTTTCAAGTTTTTAATGTAACCTCCTAATTTTGAAATTTTTTTAGCCACTTTTTTCCACTTTTTTCAGAAACTGGTTATTCAGGGTTAAATGGATTCTTTCTGCTTCTTTTTAAACCTTCCTCGTATTGCTGACAGCAACGTGACCCTTAAATGCATCATTCCTGCCGCTGTGCTGAACAACGGCCCAGAAAGTTTATGGTTTCCTTCATCAGTTATTTCTATCCAGCATAGTTGAGATTATTTGTCAAGTTCTGATGCTAAAAGTTTGTAGCAAAGATGAATCCATGTGCTGAAACTACTAAAATTCACATAATCTTTCTCAGAAATGACCCTGTAACACAAGTTCACAGTAAAAAAGGAAGTGTTTCTCCCCCTTTAGCTTTGTGCGCATCAATGTCTGCCTTTATGTTCTATGTGGGAACTCTTTATGTATATCTTATTGTTCAAAGTAATGGAAGCGGACATGTTTGAGAAGCAAAATGCTAAAGATAACAGCAACGGAGGCGGTAAATGTAGGAGTAGGCATTGGGTTTCAGCATAATGATTATGGTGGGAGATCAGTTTGGAAACGCGTAATAGAAATGAAGAATTAGAAAGGCAGCTGTAGAAACAGCAATGCTGGTGTTTTTATTAAAGTTCAATGTGTTTGTGATGCTGCAAATCCTTATGCATCATCCTCTACGTGCTACATCTTTAATGAACAAACATTACTGCCTCCACCATGATGCATGTGTTTTTAGTTTCAGTATTCAGGATGCAGCTTTGATAAAGATGCCGTGTTCAAGCAGTGGCAGGAGTTTGATCTGTGAAATCATGCAGTCAAACTAACATGTTTGCTGTCAATAGGCTTTTTTATTGTAATTTTACTGCTTAAAAGAAAATATGCCTCGAAATCAAAGTACAACAAACTGAACTGAATCATGAACATTGAACATGGATTATAGGAATCATTTAGAGAAGACTGAGATGCAGAGAGCATGCATTTGGACGGGTCTATGGTTGTCCTGAATGAAGTCGTTTAGCTGATGCATTGACACTAATGTCCTTTTGTATTTGGTGAAATGTTAAAACTAAAAGCTGCAGAGGGAGGCAGCTGATGCATTAATAAAAAAAAACATGTGAACTCAAGCAATGAAAAATAATGCAGAGCAAATTGTAACAACCGGCTCGTTCAGGAGTATCAGGAAGCCAAAATGTGAGATATTAAGCATTTCAGGGTTGATTTTAAGGTTTTTACTTATAAATGTATTAATGGTCTTGGGGCCCTCACGTACCTTAAGGTTCTCTGGTACCGGTCTCTTGGCTGGTCCATTATCATGGCTCTGGACTGTCTGAGAGCCTCAGGGTCACAGACCATGTTAATGTTTTAAAAATAAGCTCAAAACTCACCTTTTTTTTTTTTTTTAGCTTTTAACTGATTTAATTTATTGCTTTAGTATCTGTTCAGTTTTACTGCATCATTTATCTTCAAAGTTGACTAAATTGGTATTCTTGTCATTTTACCTTCAGTTTATAGAAATGAGTTATTTTAACGTTTCCACATGTGGATCCTCGACACCGGAGGCTTTCCCTGCCTGGTTGGCATGGATTATTGCCATGAGCGGCTGGTGGTACTGCATGGCTAATGGTGTGGGTCCCGGCTTGCTTATGGTGATGCTCTATCTGCTGGTGGACTGGCTCCTGGTGTGAATGGATCCCCATGTTTCCTCACAGTAGTGTCAAGCCAGAAGTTAACCTACACTTTGGTTAAGAGACAGTAACGATGGATGAAAGTGTGTGTGAGAGAGAGATGGGGGGGCATATTTGTGGGAAAGATATGTGGTGTGTGTGTCAATTTAATTGTGTGTGAAGGTTTTATAACTGAAACTGTTTTATGTAAAGTGCTTTGTGTTGCATATGCATGAAAAGTGCTTTATAAAGTTTGATTGGATTTAAGGAATCATTTGGTGCTTGGGGGATCTTTGGTTTACCATAAAGTGTTTCAACATCTTCCTCACTGAAGATGGATCTTATAAATTCTTTGGATATATTAGTAGCTACTGCACTAAATGCAAAGATGGAAGGATTAAAGTGCAAATAGACAAGTAGAGAGTAGAATTGTATTGATGCATGCATACAGAGGCTTGGAAAGGGTCCTATTAATATTTTTACAGAATAAGTTGTGACATTTATCATAATGCTCAGTAAATAAGAGCTTTCTGAGCGATTAACTCCAAGATGCTCTAGGTGGTCATAATGTAATAGTTTTATGAGTAGTAGTGTTTTGTGCAGTCTTGGGTCACATTGGGACACAGATGCTGGAAATCTTTCTGCTGTAGTTGTGGCTCATGACTCCAGAGGCTACTTAGGCCACTTGACTCTGCGTCACCGTGCACCTCCCTTCGTGCAGCTTAGATCTCATAACTGGCCTGAAAATCATTTAAATACTGCAGCTGGTCTGGCAGCATCAGCTGATTAGCATTCATATTCCCTCTTGCTTTCTGTGCACACACACACACACACACCATTTCATCTCATTATGTTGGGGTTCATTCATACATATAAAATGATACATGGTCTATATTTACACTGCGTTTTTGTTCTGTGGCCTCGCCATCTGTCACTCCTCTTCACTCTAACCGTTCACTATTTTTCCTTATTTGCAATTACAGGCTCTGTGTGTGTGTGTGTGTGTGTGTGTGTGTGTGTGTGTGTGTGTGTGTGTGTGTGTGTGTGTGGGGATGTGAGTTAGCCTAGCACTTTTAAGATGCTGAGCTAAGCATTCTCACTAAATCCTGACTGGAATAACTAAATAAACACTTAATTGAAAGGGAGGAAATGGCCTGAGGGCAGTTAAACACACACACATAGAGAGTTGTTTCCATCACCTCAGAGAACCCAAACCCAGGTTTTCAAACACACACACACACAAACACACACGCACAAAGATTTATGTTATAGGTGTTTTTTTTTCTCTCGAAAGAGGGAAGTAAGTCCCCGTGATGCAAACCATTTGTCATCACAACAGAAGTACACACAAGCATTTGTGTTTTTATCAGCTCCTCAGATATCTCGTGTGTGTCCGTCGGGGGGTCCCACGGATTTTCCAAACTCCTTATTTGGTGAACAAGATGTATACTGGAGATGGGAATGAAGGGGGAGTGAGACATGTGGAGAGTCTGTGCAGATGGGACGGGGAAACTCCCGGTGACGGCAGAAAATAGCTTAAACGACAAAGAGGACGTGATGCCAAATGCGAATGATCGAGCCCTCAGACGCTCTCGCCCTCAGACGCTCTCGCCCTCAGACGCTCTCGCCCTCAGACGCTCTCGCCCTCCGACGCTCTCGCCCTCAGACGCTCTCGCCCTCTGACGCTCTCGCCCTCTGACGCTCTCGCCCTCAGACGCTCTCGCCCTCAGACGCTCTCGCCCTCAGACGCTCTCGCCCTCAGACGCTCTCGCCCTCTGACGCTCTCGCCCTCTGACGCTCTCGCCCTCTGACGCTCTCGCCCTCCGACGCTCTCGCCCTCAGATGCTCTCGCTATCTGGACACAAACGGAGAATGGCTGCTTTTTGACTCTCAGCTGTTAAACTGATAAAAATGGCCGTTGCCATATTCAGTGTTGTTGCCCTGTTCAGTATCTGAGTGATCAAATGCCTCCAAAGAGGGAAAACAAGTCTGTGGTTCCTCTCCAAACATTTAGAAAACACTGTTATAGTTTCTGTAAGACACAGATTACAGGACTTCATGCTTTTTTTGCTCTGCAATGGAAACATCCATAAGTATCCAGACATTTTGAGTACGCGTTCCCCGCCAGTTGAGACATAAATTCCCACCAACTCCTTGTTCGGCCCCTTATTTCAGAGACTTGGGATGTATAAATATTGTGTAACTGGTCTAATGGAACATAGTGCAAATGAAACAATTTTCAGGCTTTTCTAAATAAAAAAAGCTTTCAGGATTAATAAGAATATTACTTTGTAATGATGCTGCTGGAGCTCCAAATCTTAATCAAATCAATATGAACTTTGTTTGCAAAGGTAAACTTTGATAAAATGTAGCATTAGAAATACAATGGTACAGACGGTTAAAGCAAGTTTTTTAAACTGTTCAATGTAAAGCACTTTGAGCTGTCCTGTACATGAAAGGTGCTGTATAAATAAACTTGCCTTGCCTAAAAAGCCCCCCAACAGCCAAACAGTCAGTAAATTATGGGAAAAAAATACCCTGAAGTCACAAATACCCTGTGGCTTTTATTGTGAAAATGAAAATTGTGCTTTTCCCAAACTACAAATTATCCTGTTTCACATAAAGGTTCCTGCTTTTCCCTCCAAACAGCTTTTTTCCCCTCAATCTCTAGAAGAGGACAATGTCTGGAAAGATGTGACAATCTCTGGGCTTGTCATCATGGTAACGCACAGTAATTTTTATGATGATTCTAGCAGAAAAAGCCATAATGCTTGTTAACCTAACCACCATTTAATTGCCCAGCAGTTTTAAAGACTCCAAACTTTGAACGTTGTTTTTTTTCATCTAGCTTTGGCGTATGGATCACCACCCTGCGAGTTGGAAAGTTTACTCTGCATTTAGATGCAACACAAACTCTTTACAAATAATCTGAGCTACTATAAAAGCTTCATTAGCTCCAGATGGTTTGATCACTTTATTTTTAAATGGTCTTAAGTTTTAGATTGCACTAGTTAAAGTTAATCCCTGCTCTCTTAGCCTCCACCCCAACAAGGAGCATTAAATGAACTGGGATTCCTTTATTGACCTAATTTAGATGTTTTGTGAGAAAATCTGCAATCTAGTTGTACAATAAGAAAATAACCACTATAATGGAAGCAACAGCAGCCCTGGTACATGTGTGCATCTGTGTTTTCTTTTCATTAGCCTCTGTGAAGCAAAGATTATGTGTGTTAGAGAGCAGACTGGATCTTATTAGTGGAGGTCTGGTGGAGTGCTGCCGGCCTATTGTTGTGGTTTCCCACAGTGGGCCGCATCATTATCAGCTCTGTCATATAAAACACTGCATGATGGTTCACACACGTGCACACATTTGTTGCTCGTGTTGAATTGTGCCACACGTACATTGTTGCTAATTAAATCAGGCTGCTGTCACAATCGCCTTCAGATCACTTAGAACTGTTTCTCTGTGTGTTAGGGGCTCTTTGTGTGTTGATTTAAATTAATTTCACACACAAACAGGTGCCTGCAGTGGCTTATTCATCCACACAGATGCCCTTATGAATACACACGGTTTATTCTGGAAACTAAACCCCCAACAGCCTTTTTTTCTTTACGAACTAGTTCAGTCTAGTAGACCATGTCTTTACTACGACACAACCGGTTTGGGCAACATGTATGCATGAAATAAGCAGCACTAAGATTAGCTGTAGATGCAGTGTCATTTTTTTAAAGCAATACCAGAAAACAGTTTTTTCTTCTGTGATTTTAACCACCATTCCTCTTAAACCACATGCACACACTCCCACAACCGCAGCAGTTTCCTCTACTAACTTTAAATTAAGGTGGTGATTCCCAAAGTCACATTTTCCGATCTTAGTATGTCACTAAGGCAGGTTGCCAAGGAGAGGGGAGTAACCCACTGAGCTGCATGTGCTCTACAACTTCCTGTGTGTGTGTGTGTGTGTGTGTGTATAAAGCAAGAAGAGATTTAATTGGTTTCACCATGAAACAGAAACTCAAGCTGATTAAAGTTCAGGCTTCAGATTAAAGGAGCAACACACCCAAAATTAATTTAGTGTCACGCTGGAGTGTTTCCCAGAAGATGGCACATACTCCCCCAGACAGCTTCTCCTTTTATTGTCAGAAACCAAACATGATCAAGTAAAAAGTGAGACGTGCAGACGTAAGAAACCGTTTTGGTCTCGCATTTTAAAAATGCCTGTTTGTGTTTGTGACTCGTAAAAGTAATTTTCAGGCTCCATGTCGCTATCTCATGTCTCTGCCTAGACCTTGGGCCTCTTTCTCGACTTAATTCCTTTCAATAAAATGTTTTTTGTGAACCCGTATGCTTATTAAAGATCAATAAGCGGAGCACAAGATAAATGGTAGGAACGGTGGAGAAGCACTGGAGTGGAGATCTCTCACAGCTGCTCAGATGTTCATTTGTTTTATTTGTATGTGCTTTTCAGCAAAGTCAGTTGGAGGACATCGCTGTAAGGACAGATGTCCACACACGGCGGCCCCTGGGGTGATGTCTGTGTAGTGTGTGTGTGCATATTTGATTTCCTTTCGTCTGCTCATGCGAGCATGAAGGCATGCTAGTGTGAAACATTTGTGAATGCTGCCGTGCAAGTGTGATACCACCTCCGAGTGTACCGCAGCATACACGTGCTTGCAAGGACAAATTAGATTTTGTAGATGTTGAAAATTTGAGGATGTTTTTTGAGGAATGTGTCCTCCCAGTCTCGTATTCTGTCTTCAGCTTATGCATTTTGCATCAAATGAGCACATAAATGTACCACTGTGTGCTAATGTCAGTCTCTCACACACACATTCAGTCTGTGTACAGTGTCTTCCTGAAGATTGTATCACACTTTTCAGTACACCTACACACATCACTGCTCTGGAAACTATCTTCTCCACCTCTGTTGCTTACCCAAACAAAGCGTTGCCACGGCAATGCGACGGCACGCTGTACAGCCAGCATGTTTGTCATGCGTCTGGGTATTTGTGAGAGTGTGTGTTCATGTTGGACTACAAAGATTGGGGTGCAGGTCAATATGATAAATCCAGTCCATAATAGAGGACTTATTTCTGTCTGGATATGCTGGTTTTAACTGTACAAGCATGCGAGAATGTGGGTTTGCATTTCTGTTTCCCAGCAAGTTGCTCCTGACACATTAGCCAGAGCGAGTTGTCCTGCTGCAGAGTCTCTAATGATTTTAGAAGAATTCTGCCATCCTGCAAGGTCACATTGAGTCATTTAGGGTTGATGTGAAATGAGCTTCCACTGTACTATAACAAATTAGGTTAATGACGCAGACATTTGCTCTGCAGATGATTTGATTGGAATAATGCTTCAAAGGACCAATGTTGCCCAAAGCCGTACTCATGAGGCTATTGTCAGTCCCTCTGTGATTTGTGTACTCATTTCCAAGCTCAGTCCTGTGCAGATCTGTGTGGTGTGTAATCGGTAAGAAAGCTGTGAAACTCAGTTTACTGGTGGCTTTTTAGGGGTTCCAGTCTCATGCAACATGGAAACATAACATGCATATGAAATCATTGTTTCAGTGGGGTTTGGATGGAAGCAATGTAAAGGCATCCCATCAGCTCTGAGGATGAGAAATGTACTCAGAGGCTCCACCTGGAGGCAGAGGAGGGCTTAACCCATCACCACCTCAGCTGCTGGTGGGTCCATGAATGTCCTCGGCAGCAGAAGGTGAAATCTGCTATTTGCTCTTCCGGGACACAGCGAAACGAGCTAATCCCTCTAAGCGTAATGAGCTACAGTCGAACATGTGCATGTGATATCTTAATGGGTTCATCTTCACAATTTGAATTATTCAACTGATTAACTGATGATGTAAGTGTATAATTATCTGATTATCAGACTGATTTTTCAGCTAGAAATGATTCAATTTAACATTTTTGAGTCAATTTATTGCATGAACACGAAAAATAATTGAGCGTTTTTTTTGTTTGTTTGTTTTTGTGTGTGTGTGTGTGTGTGCGCATTTATGATAAAACAGCTTTGGTTGCATGGATTCAAGAGTGAGTGTGTTCTGGAGGATGGTTAAACACAGGTTGCAGGCCTGTGATCAGAGATGCTTACATAAGATGTGTGTGTTCCCATTTCCCGCCCTCCAGGCCAGATTATGAGAACTCTCTCAGCTGTCTTTGTTATTGCCTGTAGTGGATTTGGATCAGAATAAGGGTTTTGTTCCAGACTGGAAACACAAGATAAACACACACATCCACAGGCGCTTATCCGCTCACACACACACACACACACACTCTGCATGCACCATAGCGCTGTGAGCTGGAATATAAACTGCCATGCCAAATGAGACGCAGATCAACTGCCACAGAAAACACACACCCATGATACTCTATTTAGTTGGTCAATACTTGCTATTTGTATTAGTTTATTGGTTAAAAATAATGCTTCAGACAAAAATCATGTTTATCTTTGAGCTTAGTACACTATTATGGGTTGTCATAACGGATCAGACACTAGTCTGTAGAAAGGGCAACAAGGCTGTGTATGTCATAACTGTAAATATCAGATATTCTGTGTCTAAGGCATGAGCGGAGGCATGATTTTAGGCATGCCCCAAATAGGTTTCAGATATGCTTTAACTTAAAATGATCCATCAGGAAGGTCTTTGTGCTGCTGAGATGTCCTTTTGTGTCTGCCACCTGGACACTGGCTGCAGATTTTTTATAGGTGTGGGGCATCCTGTGGAATAAACATGTTTAGGTTCCTTCAAGTTTTTCCATTGGATTAAATCCAGAACCATATAATGAGCTTTATGCAAAGCTCCACTACTTCCTGAACCAAAGATGGTGGCTGTCTCTCAATCCCATAGTGTGCTAGAATTAGTGCTAGTGTGCACTGCACACTTTTTTTCTGTAGTGCCCACTTTCATGGGTAAGTGCTGTCTCAAATGAAATACTGGATGTTGGGCATTTACTGGTAGTGACGAACATTCAGTTAGGCTATTCTGCTTTACACCGAGATGACTTTATGTCCATTAGCCGGCTAAAAACTGCTAACATTTACAAATGCTAACTGTACTAGATCGGTTACTGCAGTCTCGAACAAATGATCTGACCCATGAGTTATTGTAAGCACTGAATTAGATATGTAGCAAGCTGCGGTAAACATTAGAACCATAACTAAATAACTTAAGTGTCCATCGTATCTCACTAGATTATTGGCGAATTTCAGGACAGCATCCGGATACTTTGAGTGCACTGACTTTTTAGCTTAAACACACTTAAATAGTGTGTGAAGTCGTGTTAGTGCGCTGATTAAGACACAGCCAGCGCCTTTTGTTTCCCGTCTTTCATTACTGGACAAACGGATTATTCCAGGTGTGTTTTGGATTAATCCAGGTGTGTTTTGGATTAATCCAGGTGTGTTTTGGAGTCATCCAGGTGTGTTTTGGATTCGTCC
>JBAMHV010000017.1:20708016-20718220 GCA_037177535.1 Pseudomugil gertrudae
TCAGAACAGGGTTATAAGGTGTGTGTGGAGCGAGACGCACCTCAGAACAGGGTTATAAGGTGTGTGTGGAGCGAGAAAAAGCAGGAATTCAGACCAAAGCATTGTGGTTGACCTAAAAATCATAAATGAATGATTTACAAGTTAAAAGCATTTAAAAGCTCGATATTTCTCTAAGTACCTCTTCTTAGTTCCCCCCTTTACCTTTTCTTGTCTCCCACTCTCAATGGACACACTTCTCAGGTTTGTGAGAAGTCTGTCTACTCTCCCTGTCCTCCTTGTCCATCTCTGAGACTCCTGAGAAGTGACAGTGCAACATTTTCTTCATCCTTCTTGTCTTTTCAATGTTCCCTTCTGCATCCTGTAATCCTGTCTGAGTATTTTCTTTCCTACCTGCCACCTATATCTGTGCATGTTTTCCCTCTACTCTCCATCTTTAAAGTTAACAGTTGGCAACAACAAACCCTGGACTCCCTCTGCCACCTTGTAATGAAATCTGAATGCATAGCACATAAGAGAATCAGTTTAACTCCACCTGTTGAGCCTCTACTTAAGTCCATCTACCTTCTCTTCCTGCCATCTTACATAATTTCTGGTGCACTAAAAACTAATGCATGACTTTAAAATCCTGCATATACTGCAAACAGGCTCTTGTCTCAGTTTTAAAATGCATCCTATTATAACCTATTTGAAAAGCATTCATGCATGTATCTCTCCTCACAAATGTTGAAAAAAGGTTCTAGAAAGTTAAAGTATTCCAAAGATGCATTTTTACAGGCCTGTGCACCACATGTTTGGAGGGTTTTAGCTGCTTCATATGACCACCGTATATTTTTTCCAAGTCTGTTATTAAAGGCATTAAATTCTTTGAATGCATGGAGAGAGAAAGTAGTAAATGTTGCATCCTTAGTCTCTTTATGAAGCCTTCCAGCCAAGCATGTTGTTTACAGTATGGCTGCTGTAAGAAAATGCTTTCAGACCAAAACATCATATTAAAGTTTACAAAATGCTTTTGTTCAATTTGCAGAAACAAACGAGAAGAAATTTCCAAAGAAACTAAAAAAAATATCCAAAGGAAACAAAATAGTGTCGTAAAACTGTTTTGCTTTGTTGCAACAGAAGATAAACTGGCTAAATAAACGGGACGGGTTGGGAAGGCAACGAGTACCGCTAACAGAATAAAAAAGGAGAGATTATAATTTAACAAAAACTCAACAGAATATGCAAGAAAAACATGAAATGGAAACACGGAGCAGACATAAACATGATGTACGTCGCGTTGGATAAAAGCACCTGTAGAATAGAATAAACAGAAGATCCAGGAAAATGCAGACACATGGGATGAGATCAGGCAAAATGAAAACGATTATCTTTTTATGACATTTAGATTTAAAGATCAGATGGCTTTGAAAATCTTTATACTGCGTCCGTTTGGGATTACTCAACAGGAGAACAGAGTTAAATGCATTATAATCCTCTTGTCGTAGCAGGCAGAGCTGATTATGAAGCGTTTTTAAAGGAACTTGCAGAAATAACACTAATGCAGGGGAAGAGATGCTGCCAATTGCCACCATTTAATCTCATTTGTCCCTGATGGGGCAAATAATAGAGTATTAAAATGTGCTTTTTTTATTTTGGTGTTTGAGGTTTTAAACGGAAAAGGAAATTTGGGGAGAGAATAAAATCAGTTGGTTTAATTCTGAGAGGACAGGATGGTAGAAAAATAAAGATTAAGGAACTAGAAATGGTTGCGTAACAAAATACAGATATCTAAGGATACTGCAAAGATTATATCCTCATCTCAGCTTATTTAAAGACACAGTAACCGAATAAAAACCTCCAAGGAAAAAGCAAATGTAATTTTTTCTCCTGACACTTGAGTCATATCTGTTCTTCTGCTTCAGCTCTAAAGCACATTCATTTGTATTTAATTGGACTGAGATGCAGAGAAGCAGAGAGCATGGCATCATAGGGGGGAGGGAACCAGTGATGAATGGTACAGACAGCTGCTTTGACAGGAAGCAGCATCTTACCCTGCAACATTCAACCTCTGTCAGGAACATTTACACATACAGATGCACAAAGGGAGTGTTGCTAACAAGGATGCTGCCAGGTCATCCTCATCCCACTGGAGGTTTACTGTAGGCTTTTAATTGACTTCATTAAATCACCATGACACAGTGTGTAATAGTGTGTGTCTGCACATGTGTGCTGATCGTTGTGAGTTCTGGTTAACTTAGACAAAAGCTTGATGGGCATGTGGGACTGAATTTTCACCAAGTGGATTGAATGAAAAGGTCACATTGTAAACTCTTAGTACCTCTAAGAGAAACTTTAACATGGGAAAACTTTCTGCTTAATAAAAAAACCCTCATTATAAAGTCCAGCCCTCATCTGTTGGAGCAGCTCTTTATGTGCTGCAGTAACACGTTAAACTAATGCTGGCTTCTTCCGGCTAAAGTAACAAAGACCGGAGCCAAACGGGTGTCACAAGTTCACTAATGTGTGGGTTGTCCTCAGCAGAAAGGATTGGTACGTGTAGGGCTTCTGAAGAGCCGGTGAATTAGAATAAATTATATCTGCAAGTAAAACGGTCTCACAACAAATGGTTACTGTTCACCACACTAACGGTTTCATGCTCCTACTTCCTGTTACAATAGTCTGCAGGGTAGCTCCTGCAAACAGGAATGGGATCAACACAGTGAGGATAATCCCTGTGCTAATGGCTTTGTGGGTGCCATTCCTCTCATTGCTGCAGCATATGATGTAAAAATGCATGTAGAGCCTGTTTGGAGGATTTAATAAAGCAATCAGCTTGTGCACAGTAGTGTCAGAGGTCATAAAGGTAAAAACCTAAAGCTCTGCAGGGAAATGCTTTCATTTCTCTCAAGGTTTTCTTTCCCCTTTAAATCATGTTTTTTTAAAAAACATTCAGTGTTTTTGAGTTTTAAATATTTCATCCAACAAGATCATGTGATCTGAGTAAGAACATAAACATGTATTCTCCTGCTTCTGGTTGTACTTTTTCAGGTTTGCAAAATAATTTCAATACATTTGCTTAATGTAAAACATGTAGGATGACAACCATGATGCCATAAGAACCCCACAAAGGAGCAATTTCTATGACCATGGGATGTATGCGTGTCTTTCAGCTAGCTGAGATTTACCATTAGAGCCACTGAAGGAGTGTCCAGATTACCCAGTGAAGCAGAGACAACAGGGTATTTACATATGTGAAAAATGTAAACCCAGTGGAGGGTTTGGTTTGATGCATTGGTAAAGCATCTGGCTTCCTTAGTTTAAATGTAAGAGTTTACCTGGAAATGTTTAAAGCCGGGTTTTGTCCAAATCCAGATCAAGGATCAGATCCCCATCCCACCCAAATTAAACTGCTGAATTCCCTCATCTGCACATAATCCAGCCCTGCAGAGGCCTGGTAACAAGCTAATCAATTGATCCTGTTGTGTTAGACGAGTTGCATCCAAAAGTAGCAGGATGGTTGATCGTGAGGACAAAGCTTCGGCTCTCCTGGTTCAAAGCGGTGGACTCGTTAAGAAAACAAGATGTTGTAAATATTGGGGGTAAATTAGAAGACTAAGCCACTGGCTGAGATGAGGCGGTCATGACTAGCTTTTGGATATCTTCTGATTAATCAATTGGCATAAATCAATCATCCATTAGGTGACCTCTATAATGGTGAGAAATTATTTTAAATAAAAATGAGATGTTGCATTAGACATTCTCAGAGCAGCAGATGAGCAGCATTGTAATTCAAGCTGTAACATTTGTTGGTATTTTTTATGCTTTATGAACCAACAGTTGTTTTATTCACCCTCTTTAAAGAAAACTAATTAGCTTTGTAGCTTACCAGCTAAAGGCAGGAAGTGTTTTGTGGTTTTTAAACTGTAAAGAACACAAGTGCATCTAAACTGAACGAACAGACAAGTTATGTCCTTATAAATATGGAGTTTAACACTGCAAACAGCTAATTGGCATGTTATGGCCTGCTAATAGCAGGGTGCTATCTAAAGAGAAGAGCAACAAGAGGACCAAAACGATTACTGATGCTGCAGTTCTGTTGTAGTTTCTCTGCTTCGGCATATGAGAAGCCTAAAACTACCTCCTAGGATAAAATAAGTTATCCACAGATGTGGAAAATCAGCCATTCGTTGCTGCATCAACCTTTTGATCCCGACACAGAGCGAATCTCAACAACACAGATTATTTATCCCAGGAGGGAAATTTGTAGAGATGGTGAAAGATGAAGGGGGCTCGGGGACAACCCCGAGACAAAGCGACAATGTTAGACTTTTTTTATTCAGTGAGGCAAACTAAGTGAAACTTTTGCAGATGTTTAGCTTTAATTTAGCTCAAGAGTTGGTTATTTAAGAGAAGAAATGAAGGGTCTTTAAACCATGTATTACAGTGAAAGTTCAGGGTTTAGGCGGGTATATACACTTATTTTTCGGTCAGCATGTAGTATACCCACTTCTAAGCCCTCTGTGACGTGTGCTATTGTGTCTGGGAGCCTAAAATGATGACATGATCCACCTTTAACTGGATTGTACCACTGACTTCATTGATTTAGTTACCTTTAAAATTGCTTTGTGAACTGATGAGTCAATTAGAGAAAGTGTTGCTAAGAAGACATTGCTAACAAATATACATTTACACATTTAAGTTTTCCTGTTTTAACACGTATGATGTCAGCCAGGCAAATTAAATGAGACATTTTAAAATATAAACATGTCCACAGATGTAGATCAACCAACCCAAACTACAGAGTCTCTTTCTGAAACTGTTGTTTTGGGCTACTTGTTGTGAGGGGCGACTGCACCACTGCACTGGCCAGATGCTGCTGTCCTCGCATTAAACGTGTTTATACCTGACACAACTGACTGCGTCCCAGGAGGTCTACTGCTATGAACACGTTTCGGAGCTCTACATTTTCACACAACAGCTCCTTGAGAAGCCGCTTTCTGACATTTTAAAGATGTCTGATTCAATCCCTGATTATTAAAACTGTCCTGCTGCTGCTTTGTACTCACTGACGCTGGGTTTTGTCCTGTGATCTCTTCAGAGGAAAAGCAGACGGAGGAGGTGGAGGAACAAGAATCGCTGACAGGAAAAGATGAAGAGAAACTACGCATAGCCGAAATGGGCCGTCCCATGCTGGGAGATCATGTCAAACTGGAGGTCATTATTGAGGAATCGTACGAGTTCAAGGTAGGGCTTGCTATGTGTCTCTGCAAAGATCAACGGTTACTGGTCTAATTAGAGTAAAATGTTAAACTGAGCTCGGCCTGGTCCGTGTGTGTTAGCATAGAGGTTCCTGTAACAAAACATTCTAGATGACGACAAATCTCTGGATTACAATATTTATCCCAGTTTTAATCATAATGCAACACTCATCTCTGTAAATTTCAAGCTTTCTTTCCTGGTTGGGTTTAAACTGTTTAGACTCGTTTAGAAACAAGCCGAGCTTTAGGTGGAAATATTCTTACCAATATGGACTCCTGTAGCTCTAATATTACCTATACCTCTATTAATCCTTCACATTTGCTTGCATGCATTTACTGCCACATGGGCAGGTTTTGAGGACAGTCGTCCTCTTAAAGTTGTCATTACTCTTTGCTCATTCACATTGAAGAAACACGATTTATTTGTGTGCTTCAGAATAGCAGGTCTGTCAGCTGAGTGGCGACAGCATGTTGGCATTTGGTGGGTTCTGGCCTACTTTACACCCACATGGCATTTTGGCTCTGCGACTATTTACATGTCTGGGCTCAGAGATGCATCAGCCTCTACCTTTAATTCTGTCGCCGTAACAAAAATTAAGGAGTCAGTCCGTCCCCGACCTGGCAGTGTGTGAAAGGGCCAAGGTTTCCCAAAAAGTGGCATTTTTAACACCCTGGGAATGTGTACGGTTCTAAAATGCAGGTAGACTAATATATCCAGTCAATATGAAAAAGGACCAATGGGCAAAGAGAAGGCAGGGTGGGAAGTTACCACCTGATAAATAATGTCCTAGGGAAGGAATAGATGAAGCAAACATAAACCAGGTTCCATTTAAGTTCCTGTATAAGGAGAGGGAAAGAGTGTTCATGACCAACGTGACGCTTGGGTTACTAATCTAAAACATGCTGTGCTGATGGACATATGCTTACAAAACCTGCACAAAATCACCTCCCACATGTATTATAGTCAGAATCCTTTCAGATGCATACAGGAAATAACTGTGTGCCGTTTCCGTACGATCTCTCCCACGCAGACTCTTAAGGCGAGCTTAGATGTAATTACCATCCATGTTAGATATTGTGTGTCTGTGTCCTAATGCATGTTCTTTGCTGCCACTCCACCTACACTCTTACTGCAGACAATTAATAACTCTGAGTAATAGCTTGCCACTTGACAGGATAGCATACTTTGTCAAGTGCTTTAGTGCATGAAATTATGCTTTTGTGTACATCCGATGGGAAGTGGATCCAATAGTTAGCTGAAGTGCTGCCCATTGGCTGATGGAGTGCAGTACTGTGGATGCTTGAAGACTCCTGAAGATCATATACCTTTATTTATTTATTTATTTAGTGTTAGTGCCAGACCTTAAGTTTGTTCACCAACTAACAAGTTACTTGTTTTTGGTATAGTGCCACTTCACAACATGGACTCCTGCCTGCAGGGAAATTATGCAGAAATCTTTTTATTGGTCTATTTGTTATTTTCTGGAGCTTTTTGCTGCCTTTTGTTTGAACGCAGAGGAAAAACTGCACCATGATGCCCTAACCATATGGTAGTGTGTGAGCCCATTTCACTGGCATCAGCTAAGTGTTTGCATGCATTACATTAAACACCAGGTTTCTTTTATAGCTGAAGTCATGCTCATGGTAAGCTACAGACATGCATATTCATTTTAAACCACTGCAGCTTTGTTTGTAATCTGGGGGAAGCAATGAGCACCAACGCAAACCAGACAAAAATAACAGCTCAACACAGAAATACAGGAAATGCTGTAAAAGCTAGCTGATTATGTGTAAACACTCCACATACAAAAGGCAGAGTAAAGCTGGTTGTGTGTGTGTCCACAGCAGCAGCAAGGTGCTGTTTACACCCCCAAGTTCCAAACAACACAAATAATATTCATGTTTCTGTGTAGTGCAAAGAGTCCTAGCTGCTGCACATTAGTGTGTATAAGTGTGTTTATGGTACTGCTGTTATAATCTGCCGTAGCTCATTCCTTAATGGAAAAGAGAGATATATAAATACTAGAGAATAAGATGAGTAGGAAGGGAGCGAAGGTGAAAATGGAGAAGCAAACAAATTTAGAGGATCATTCAAAGGTTATGTTTTGGAACTAAACAGTGTAGTCCCCAAACAGCTTAGTCTATATGACTTCATAGGCTATGCTGGGCTTCTCCAAATGAAGTATAAAAGGATAGTTTTTATTGTACCGAGTGTGTCCTCTGTAAAACGGTGGACTTTTTTCCTCACATCCCAGCCCCACCTTTCTCTCTGATCAGCAGCAAGCTGAGCTCCACATGTTGCCAGCTTGACTAATTTTATATAACTAAAAGAAAAAGTCACCCATGCATATAAAAATTCTTTAAATAAAATCACTAATGAATGTTTCCAGAGCCAACATGCCCAGTAAACATGCTGGTTTTTAAGCTGGGGCCCTGGTTGACCAGCAGCCACAAGAGTCCGATCACCTGGAGAAGAGAAGAGTGGAAACGTCTGTCACATTCATACACATGATGTGATTTTTATCTCTGTTCTTTGGCAGAACACGGTGGACAAGCTGATAAAGAAAACCAACCTGGCTCTGCTGGTAGGAACCAACAGCTGGAGAGATCAGTTCATTGAAGCCATCACTGTCAGCGCAGGTAAGGCCAGATCTGAGCTGAGGTCAGATCTGGAAGCTGCAAGCTCAAAATCACAAACAGAAATCTCCTGAGTGATTGAATTACTCCATGTAGGTGCGTGTGTTGGTTTAGGAATCGTTGCTGCTCCGTGAATGTGTGCACAGATGAATACTGGTCAGATGGGAGACGATGCTGAGAACAAATTGTAGGAGTAACTGTGTTTCAGTCCTCACAAAGACACAAAGTACTGTAGATGTGTGTTTTTAGGATGGAAAGTAGTGTGTGGTGGTAAACAGAATATGATGACATCCCAAACTGTCAAACTATTACATTTGCCATGAAAATCCCTGCAGTTAGAAATCATCCCACCCACAACTGATTTATGAGCCTTCAGCACAGCGTTTGCAGGTCCAGGCCAAATCCAAGCAAACATACACTGCTGTTGGTGATACGACTGAGTCCATGTAAAGGAAAATACCTTCGTTTCATTTAGTTTATATTTGTATAAATAACTACTTGTGTCGATTTATCTTCTTTTACCGGAACACATTTCAGTTCTGTGGGTGTCTATGGTCTGTTTGTCCTCATAACTACGCCACCGGGACTCAAAACGTATCTCCTGATCCTGATCTGAAGAGACAGGAATATTTCTAACTGATGCCACATAGCTGTCAAAATCTGCTCCGAGCCAAGATGTCGCGTGAAGGTGGAGAAAGAGCGGCAGGGAATGTTGTATGCAAGCAGAACGTCGGAGGGAAAACAGTGTTTCAGAAAAGAAAATGATCTAATGTATGGTTGGAGATGGAATGAGTCTGATATGAGAAGTGAAATAAAGAGGAAGTGAAGCATGAAAGTGTTTTTTTTCCTGGCTGCAGTCGGCAGCTGCTTGGTTTGGTGTAAAAGATGACACGAGGGAGACGGATCGCCTGGAACTGTTTTTTAAAGCTATAAAATCCGCCTACCTTTGTGGCAGGGAGCAGTAACTTCCTGAGAACTTAGATGTATACCTGTGGGTTTTTTCTTTTTCATTTGTTGTGCTGCACAGTGCTGTTTGTGCATTTAAAAGGTTTGTGGCGTTATCAAACCCAAGACTGGCGCAAAACGATTTGTTTCCTTCCCTTTCGATCCTCCTCTGAACTGTCTGCGCATCGCCACAAATAAACAGGAAGTTTGCCAGTTTGAAGTAACGAGGAAGTATTTGTAATCCGGCTTATTTGAAGCCATCTTGGTGAGCTGGTTTAATTGGTGCTGAACTTGGCTTGTACTCAGCTTGTAGGACCAGTCTCTAAAATCCCACTTCCTACCAGTCTCCACTAGACTGGATCCTTTTAAATGACCTCTAACGAAGCTGCTGTTGCAGGACGATAGTTACTAAAAGGCTTTGCTTGAAACTTTTAGTTTTGACATATTGTGTTCTAGCTAACTATTAAATAACCTGAACTAAAATATAAAAGCCTAAAATGAAGACACTACTCTGAATTACAATAAAGTGTCTTTATAATGGTTAAGAGTTTGTTTTTTATGTAATTTGTTACCTTAACTTAAGTCTGCCGTTTTCAGACGGCGAACATTAACGCCATGTTTTTATGAGAAAAGTGAATCTTTGTATCCCAAGTTTTGTCTCATGGTGCAAATAGATATTTATGCTAATATAGTTTTTTTTTTTAAAACTAATCGTACAGTGACTTTGAGTCTGTTAGAAATTATTTGGTCTTCTCAGACTTCAGTGTCTTAAAATGACTTTAACACGAGTGTGTCTTTGGTTTGCCTGCTTTTGTTGGCCAGCTGATGCCATTAATGAAAGTCTTTGCTCTCTTATCTGGGATTAGCTTGTCTAGGCTGACTGACTGTGCTGTGGTGTGTGTGTGTGTGTGTGTGTGTTAGAGGAAAGTAAAAATGTATTGAAGACTGTCCCCCTGAAGAAAAAGCCATTTCTCCTGCACACATACAGTTCAGCCTAATGATGCTGTGTTCACACACTGATTGTGCCAGGGGTTTTTCCTCATGACTGTATAATTCATAAGCCTTTGGGGTGACACTAACACACACACACACACACAGAGATATGCAGAGGCAGCGTAAAATTCACAAACTGGACACTGATTAGTTCTCTTTATGGCCTTTAAGTCTGAAGCTGGTTGGATTGAAGGCATTCAAAACATTTGAGATGAAGAGGTGTTAGGAAGCTTGTAGATCAAACTGTTTACATCCAGCTAAGGCTGGGGGGGGGGGGGGGGGGGGGGGGTGCAGTAGAACTTTTCCTTCAAGCCCGGGACCCCAGGGAAACCAGCTCCCTGGTTTTTACTTGACCCCCCTTTTCCAGTCCCCACCAAACCCCCTTTGCACAA
>JBAMHV010000017.1:20733610-20747389 GCA_037177535.1 Pseudomugil gertrudae
TCGCCCAGAGGGGAGTGAGAGAGAGGGACAACTTGTGAACAGCAATGAACCAATCAGAGCTTTAGAATATTATATTATATGAATAGAAGAGGAACAGTAGATGAGAGCAGAGGGCAGAGGCTCAGTGCACCATACTTCCCCCAGCTTCTGATTTATAAAGCAGCCTAGCTTCATTTGTGTAGTTAACCCTGTTCCTCACTGACTACATCATAAGCTTTTCCAAAGGTAGAGAGGAGGTTGCTCCGTCTCTGCATCTGGATAACTTGACACCCAACAAGCATAAAAATGGTCACAATTATATATTTTTTTCCAAATGTTTTAATAATTTTTGCTGTTAAGGAAGGTTTGAACTTAGCAGTTACTCTAAAGCGGTTAATACCAGTATAGGACCATTGAGGACAGTGTTAATGTGGCTTTTTGATCAAACTGTTTTGTGTTCGGAGCTTCTCTTTAGCTTGTCTTACTGTCCACTCAAGTCTTTGCATACCTGAAATGCGTTTCTCGTCTCACGTCGTCCCACAAGCTAAATGACGTGATGTCATCATACGTATAGCCGTTTACAGGCAGCAACATAATGTGCCAGGCTTAACAGGATCACAGAAATTCATGTTAATTTAGTAAATTTGTTTCTGATTTTTCCAGATGAGAGCAAAGTCCACAACACTGATTATTGTCAGTGAAAAATTCATTAAAAGACAAAGGGAGAAAAAAGCAACAGAACAAATTAAAATTCTATGTGCAAAAGTTTTTGCCCTTTTTAGCCTCCTTTGTCTTTTTCCCTTTATTTCCCCACAAACATGCTTGCCTCCCTCCTTTCTGTAAAATTGCTCTCCATGTCCGACTGAGTTTGTTTTTTCCCTTTATTTAGCCACTACTCTTCAAACCAGAACAAACGTTTAGCTTTGGGAGGCCATTTTGTTGAATTTACTGGGAAAATGTGCATGGCTTAATGTATGTGTCCCAGGCTCTGAACATTCCTTCAGTTTTAATTGACATCTTTTCTTTTATACTTTTGACATTTAGTTTAAGGTCACTAAGGGCATAAATTCTTCAGGAATTCATAAATTACTCCCTTCATGCAGTATGCACTGACATTTTAATGTCTGTGCTTTAGGTTTTACTATACGAGAGATTTTTTTCATTTAAAGACATGCAGATTACAAACACATGTAAATACTTCATCAAACAAGCACTTAAATTATTAGAAATGGGATTTATTTAGTTAAATAATGGTTAAAATGGTCAAATATGCTTTAACAT
This sequence comes from Pseudomugil gertrudae, assembly GCA_037177535.1. Taxonomy (NCBI): domain Eukaryota; kingdom Metazoa; phylum Chordata; class Actinopteri; order Atheriniformes; family Pseudomugilidae; genus Pseudomugil; species Pseudomugil gertrudae. The sequence goes on from JBAMHV010000017.1 coordinate 20,734,871, forward strand.
CTATTATTCCCATACACTCATGACACACAAAGTAGTAGATATTAGCTAAAACTGCACATGATGTGTGCAGCAGACAGGAGGAACAGTGTGCAAACACTCTTGTGAGGACTGTTATTAGCATATGTCTATTATTCATGTCTGGTTCAGGTGGTGTCCGTCATCCTGTTCAGAGAGTTTGGGGATCAGTGCAATGCAATACACGTGTGCACAAACATATACATAAAAAATATAATGCACACATCGTATCGGCTGCTTTTTTTAAGGGAAAATACAGCTGCTTGGAACGACACACACACACACACACACGTAAAGCTGAAATGGAAACAGTGCTTCAGCCTCTCTGAGCCTCTCGGCCTTATTAGCAGAACCTCCCTGGGATCTCTCAAACACAAACTGTTGCACAAAGAAAGCGAGCTCTGGTTCTGTGGCTATTACAGTTAATAAAACCCATCCTGCGCTGCGGCGCCATGATGATTAACCTCGTTTATCACAGTTAGCCAGGTTTACACATACACAAACCCCCTCACACTGAAGAAAGCAGTGGGAGAGAAGATTTAAAGACTAGAAAATAAAAGATTTGTTTTGGGTTTGGGAACTAAACTAAAGCCTGTTCTATGTTTCATGTTTACCTCAGCAATTTGATCAAAAATACAAATGCGTATTGTTTCTAATGATACAAGTTTCCCTGTTCTACAATAGATTTCAATATTATCTATATTTTAGTCATTTGGAGTAAATGTAATTGATGACTAACCGGAACACAGTAACGTCAGGATGGTGTGTAAATTATGACGAGTTGGTGGGAACTACTTCATCCACCTGCCACAGCCACATGTGAAATGTCTGGCAGTGCAGCAGCATGCCGCTTACTCGCTGCTCAGCGCTGGTGTGTGATGCTGAACAGCAACGGTGTAGGAAGACAGAGGTATTTTACCTCAATCTCCTTTAAAAAGCTGAGAATCCATCTCCACATGGAATGAGGTTATGATTGCGTCTTCTGAAAAGGAGACGATTTTCACTTATATTTTCATGGAATTTGACAAACTTGCAATTATTGTTGCATTTACAGATGTTTGTCAGTAGTTTCAGTTGAAGCTGCAAAGCATCCTGTAAAAAGCAGCAAGTGTATGTAAACAGATTTCTTTTCCCTTAGTAAAGTCTTTTTTTTCTTCCATTGATGTCGCTGAGCTGATACAGCTAACCCTGAATTTAAGTCAGAGTAGACATTAGTCGTCATGTTGCAACACTAAAACAGTAACACTGCAAGGGAGAGAAAAACCCAGCTGCATATGTTTGCAATTAGTCTCATGAGTCTGGCATTTTGGCTCATGGCACCAGCATCTGGACAAACAAAGTTATCTCACTTTCCTGCAAAGACAGGTTATTATGACTGCCCCCGGGTTATAAAATTTGCACCTGCTCAAGAACACTTTGCCAATTCAGAAAGTGGAAGTAGTATTTGTTGTACAGCATGCATTGTCATTCAAAGCACATCTCTCAATATGAAGACTAAAACAAAGCTATATATGGCTTACCTGCATGGTGAACAAGCCACCAGTTTGTGGATTTATACATCTAACTATAATTTTATCAAGAGTCTACTCCCTCATTAACATTTATACACGGTCAAGTTTACATGATGAGCAAGCAAATGATTTTCTGTCATTTTTTACTGTTTGTGCAGCTGATGCATTACTTATTATCTTAGAGGAATAACTGTACAATGTGCACAGATACAGTAGTCACCAGGAAGTGGTGTGGGGAAGGGCTGTCACCCTGTGCATTGAAAAATGGAAGCAAAAGGCTTCTTGACCATTTGGGAATAAAAATGCGCTGGTTGTGTATCTGATTAGTGTCACTTTAAACGAGGTCTCCCAAAAATAACCCTAAACTATTTTTTTTCTGTGCCTGGCAATATTACACAAAGTTAAAGCATGTCAGGACCATACTGGGCACATAAATAATCCTCAATACTCCCTTCCACTTCAGAGGGTAATGGGGAACAGAGGAGCTGGAAACTGGAGGATTAGGTAGAGGAGACAGACCCTGGATGATTGACAGAGGTAGAAGGCAAGGGCAAAAAGCGCTCTCTCAGGAGATGTACTGTCACAGAAGGAGCTGCAGAGTGGAACCTGTTTCACACAGACAGGCTTAGACTGAACACACAGGCACCCACGCACACTCCCACTCAATTAGGTTTGCAAGCACTCACAGAACTGAAGCACAGACATGCACTCCTTTGCCAGCTGGTGGAGGCATAGCATCTGATTAGACCCAGGTGGTATCGTTCACAAACAGTTTATATGTAGGCATTTCATACAGAAAGTTCCACACATGCAAGCTTTTGAGCAAACAGTGACCCATGCGTACATGGTTGAGCCTTGCAGAAATGACCTTTAAAGCTTTAAGGTAGGGGTGTCAAACTCAGGTCCTCGATGGCTGGTATCCAGCAGGTTCTTGTCTCCATGCTCCAACACAGCTGATGGAAATGACTTAATACGTTGACAAGAACCCGTTGGGTCTATTTGATTTGCATCAGGTGTGTTAGTGCAGGGAAACCTGCTGGATATCGGCCCTCAAGGACTTCAGTTTGACACCCCTGCTTTAAGGTGTTTGGTCCATCGTCTCACCCACCATCGTTTCATCCTCTTTCCTCCTTGATTTCTTCTTCTGGTTATTTTTTTCAGTGCAGGCTAGGCTGACATTTCTAGGGAGCTCTTCTTTTTGATCCATCAATTTTTTTTTGTCTTCGCTCACTGGATCTGTGAGATAAAAACAAGATGACATCACTTGCAAACAAGAACCAGCCAGTAAATTAGCAGGAGAACAGAGTGCTGGCCGTTTTTGTTCACTGAAGAGCCTGTTGTTACAGTTTGGCTGCATGTGCAGTGCTCAGATACAGTGATGAGAAGTGTCCCTTTTGAGCTGCTGTAGTTTGGCAAACCAGGGGGACATTTTTTGGATAAAGCAGCACAGTACTATTCAGTTGCCAGGCCAAGATTAATCTGTTCCTGCAAACAAAGATTCGGCCTTGTATCGATCTTGGACTAAATCCTGCATGTGCCGACTGCCAGGGAAATAACACGAGCAGAATTAAAGACTGGTTTCCTTCCTGAGAGGAAAAACTCTTCTGGATTAAGTGTTGTGCATTTAAAAGTGTGCTTTAAAGCTCATAAATTAGAAGTGTTTATGTCAGTAGGCTAAATCTGTTTGAATTATTGAACTACGGTGGCCCTGAAGTGTCAAGGCATTACAAAGCTACAGCCCTCCACAATAAGGTACACCACTAAAAAAGCCACAATAAAAACCTCCAGTGGAATTTGCCTTTTTATTTCTGTCTTGCTTTAGTTTACCCAATTTTAACTTTGAACAGTGTAATATCACAGTGCAGTGAAACTTGGTATCGATAAGTGATCAGTAACACAAGTTCCTACCTTACAGGCTATAACTTTGTTTTTATCCATCAGTTAACGTATCTAAACATTTTTACTATGCATTTCACTCGAGTTTCTCCCAATAAAGTCTCTTCCACCATTACACGTTTGTGGATAAACCAAGTTAAAAGGTCTCTGACTGAACGAAGAGAACCCGTTTCCAGTTGCAGCTTTTGTGCTAAGGCTGTTTTTTACATGGCTAATTGTACTTTGGCTTTTGTATTTGTGTTGCAGCTAATTGTAAAAATGGTCTGCGGAGTTCTGATCTATGACACTTCCAGGTTCTCGTATAGAATACATGACTCAAAGCGTTTCCATTAGAATTTGTCAAACTGTGTAGATAGTTTGCTGTACATACTTCATCGTGGTTCCAAGCGTGTTGAGTCGTGCGTGACGTCCACAGGCTGGAGTCTTTTGATTGACCTGATGTGATCCAGGTCGTTTTTGCCCTTCGATGTTTTGTGATTTGTTCCGAGCCCCAGGTAAAAAGTTACCGCGAGCTATTCTCCGTGTTCGCCTTCTTCTGTGGTGTTCTGCAGTTTTCTCTCTCCATAAACGAGACCCTGCAAAAAGCATCTAGAAAGACTCATTGCACAAGGGAACCTCAACCACATTAGAGGATCACAACTTGTAATGGAAAAGCCGTAGAGTACTGCCGGGTCACTAGAGTAGTCACTAATAGATTTATTAAACAAGATTTCCTCAGCAATACAATCCCTGGGCAAAAGGCAATGTTCATGGTGGGCCACAGTGCATCTTGTCCATTCACTAGGGTGTGAGGACATGTCCACCAAATACATAAACGAGTCACATCTTGCTGTTTAAGTTAGAAAATCCTGTTTGTCGTTTAATGTGCAGCAAATCTGTCTGATTGGGAAGATATTCCAAACAAACTGAAGTTTTTGTCTTCCTCATTTTTGTCTCTCCAGACACATTTGCCAGTAAGGTAGCTGCTATCCAGGACCAGTATGCAGACGCATCCATTGGTAATGTGACGGGATCCAATGCTGTCAATGTTTTCCTTGGCATTGGGGTGAGTGCAGCTTATTTAATAAACATGATTGACTGATTGGTGCTTGTCAGCTTGCTGCAGTACTAATTATGAGTATGTAACTGTAAGCGTGCCATTTAAAAATCTGCATAACTCTGATTGCTTCTGTTGGATGTAGTGACTGTGTCCTATGCTCACTTCTGTTCTCCTGCCACTTGACAGGTAGCATGGTCTATTGCAGCCATCTATCACAACAGCATGGGGGAGGACTTCAAGGTGGATCCTGGCAGGCTGGCTTTCTCAGTCACACTCTTCACCATCTTTGCCTTCATCTGCGTCGCCACATTAATGTACCGACGGCGACCAGAGATTGGTGGAGAGCTGGGCGGGCCCCGGACTGCCAAAGCCCTGACCACCATGTTGTTTATTAGCCTGTGGCTCCTCTACATTCTCTTCTCCTCACTGGAGGCCTACTGCCACATCCAGGGCTTTTAAGATGATGCTGGTTGAAGAAGGGAAGGGTGGGACAGAAGGATGACAATGTGGAAGAAACCATGGGGAGAGATGATGGGTAGATTTGGAAATTAAGGCTGTCCCATTGGTCTTTCACTCCCTCCCTCTCTGCAATACATTGAATAATGAATAGATGTACAGATGAAGGATTGAAGACACATTAAAGCATCTAAAAACAGACTGGAAGGATGGATGCATGGAGGGACGATAAAACAAGCGAATTATAGCAGCTAGAGAAATCACTCAGAAAATGGAAATTAGATGGGAAAAGGGATAAACAAAGGAATTTATTGCCTCAATCACAAATTTAGACCATCAAGTTGTCCTAAATCAACTTTAAAATTCATGGAACAAAGTTGCAAACACACGCACCATAGAAAAAATCCAATGTGTTCCAGCTGGTTCAACAATAGCTAAATCTAAATATTTAAGCTAGAATAAAACAGACCAAATTAGATCTAAGGAGTGTGGATGCACCTGAAGCATCTTTTAGGAGTTACAAAAACATCCATTTATATGATCATGCTACCAAAATCCCAATCAGAAAAGGCCTTTATTGCCACAACTGTTAAACGATGATAAACTGTGTGTGATGGTGTATTTATGTGCTTGTGCGCTGTGGGAAGATGGTAAAGTACTGTGAAGAAAAAAAGAAAACGCCTCATTTTTGCTGTTTCTGCGTGAGATTATATGCTTTCGTAGTTGAGGTCTGTTTGACTCTTGCTCTTCTAGCTTGTAGAAATGCTGAGTCAGACTTTTTCTGTGTGTGAGTGTGTGAGAGCATATGAAGTGAGGCGAACGCTTTTGATAATCGCTGAAGTCAGATGTATAATACAGAGCTGAACGTACATTACACTGATTTCTTTCTGAATGTCTTGGTTATGCCATGCTCTCCTAAACGGGCCCTTTTGATCTGTTGCTTCATGCTGTAGATGTAAATGATTTAAGGTCTTATTTAAATCGAGATGGGGATAGTGTGCTTTTACCTTTAATAAGGCCACGCCTGAGAAGGCAAACTGGCCACCTTACCGTTAAAAACTGTTAAAGAACTATAATCACTGCATTAATATCAGTTGTATGTTTTGGTTTTTAACTTTGCAGTCGTTGCATAATTTTCCACAAATTATATTCGTGCCATTATTTTTCATAATACCATTGCAATACAGTAAGAAAAACATGGGTACCGTGCTCTGTGAAATCCGACAGTCTCACTTTGATGCAGCTTGGTTCATTCAACAGCTCCAGTCAACATCCCTGTGCGTCTTCAGAACATCTCCCTGGCTGGTCAGTGGACCAATCATAATCCTCAAGGGCTTTGTAACAACCACTAATCCCTAACCCTTGATTTATAAGTCTTTGCATAGATCAGTTTGAAGAGCTATTTTAATAGGGGCTTGCATTGCTAAACCTCATACGTTGACTTCGGTTGATAGGACTTTGCATCATTGTGGCAATAAGAGATGGACTAAAATAATATGGGGGTGGGGGGTTCTTTCAGATAAGCATTCAAATCAAAATACTTGTTAAAATAACTTTGTTCAGTAGTTTTCAGTCAGATGAGGTTTAAATATTTCCTTTCAGAAGTCTTTCACATTTTCTAACAAATCCTTCCCATTAATTCCATTCTGCTCTACTCTGAATGAAACCATCAATGCGATGTTAATCCCCGGGCACTTCCGCTTCTAATGGGGAAAAAAACTTCTTCAGGATGGATAGTGAAGGCTTTAACCCAAAGGAAGCACTTAATATCTGACCTTTTTATTCAAGGCTGTGTCCACTCTCAAAGTCATAATGCAATTTGTGTGATTCATCAACTTGTGTGGAAATTGATTAACAGGTGTCAATTTTAGGCATCAGAAATCTTTAATATAAAAGCCATTAGATGAAATAAAAGCTTTTTTGTCTTTGGCTGGCTTTTGTTGGTGCAAAAGTCTGCTGAAGATTGGATGAATATTCTTGTAGTGCAGAAAGGGTTTAAGCTAAATCAGCCTTTATTTGAGAAGCTCAGAGGTTTGGAGGAAGTGGCATAACAGGGATGGGGACGTTGAAGACTTCTTACAACCTATTCAAATGTTTAGGAATATACATATCCCCAGGGGCCAGTAACAATTTATGAGCTGGGGTCATAGTTATGCTCTCAACCATGGAAAACTAGTCTAAGGTATGACTTAATAGTTTGATGCTAGCAAAAATAGCAGATAAAATTAGTTCAATAAGTGATATACATTAGATAATTATGCAACGGGATAAGAATATTCATAAAACCCATTGCAGTTCATCCTAACATGTGAAATGGTCTGCATTCAGTGGTGCCAAACATTTCAAATAATATTTGCCAAAAGAGTTGAGTGTCATTGGCAGTGACAATGATGTGATCTGAATGATTTATCAGCCACATTGGGGCCAAATCAGTTCTGACCATTTTTACTGGTTTGATTAAGAGCGCATGAGTAGGCATTACAATAATGCAGTTTTTATTGAAAAGCCAAGTTAAAGCATCAGACTGAGAAGACTCGTGAACTGCATAAGGAGCCCAAAGGTGCATAAATCCTCAATCCCTCTTAGCGAGCGAAGTCTAGACTTCAGACTGTTACGTACACATTCAGCTACAACCATGATCTCAGTGTATACAAACTTACCAAGTAGGCATCAAATCACACTACTGTATGCAACTGAATTGACCAGGATTTCCCAGTTTTGTTTTTTTTAATGCTAACTGAATATATTTTCTGTAGTCCGTACGATCTGGATGCGATCCATTGTAAGCATAGCAGTAATTTTGTCGCAGACAGCTTTCAATCCCAGCGAGAATAGAGCTAATCAGAGCCCTGGATTGGACGAGTTTGGTAAATTCATAGTATCTTCATTATAAACTTGTATTTTCAATGCGATAGGTTTTGTAGAATTGATCATATAGTACTTTATAAATACACAGGATGAAATTTCAGTATGTGATGCTACAGTATTCTGGCAGCATGGCTCATAACTGAGGACATGGCTGCTTGCTTGTTGCATTACTGTTGTTGCACAACCTGGAAAAAACATTTATGGATTTATTTATTTACTCTAAGAAATGTTTTACAGCATAATGACAAATAGATGTTGTATTACTTGCATTTGCCAAACTCTGGAAGATGTCCGGCTCTACATTAGTGTTCTCAGATGAAGGCCTTGGAGTGGCAGTTTACCCCTGTTTTGCCAAAGGGAACTCTTTCTAACAACTGTAAGGGGTTTTCTAACCTATGGATCTTTCTTAAAACACCAAATATTCATATTTCAGTAACAATCTGAGTGATGAAAAAAATCTGAATCTTTCTATTTAAATTTGTACGTTTGTCTCTTCACTGGCGCGGCGCTGAAGGTTTATACACTGTAAAAAATAAGTTATTCTAGCTTGTGCAAAAGAAAAGTAATATGAAAGTTTGCACCACGTTTTGAGTAACTTCAACGGGGTGTACATCTTAGATTTTTCTAAATCATGTTGGATTTACTTAAAACATGCTTGCCGCCTAATATGTTAAATAACTTTTGCTATCAAGATAAAACTGCTTGCATTAGCATCGTTTGCATCAGTTCAATTTTTGCGCAAACTTAGTAAAAGCTAACACTTTAACAGAAGATTGGTTCTTTTGCTTTTACCAGCTTTGTTGTACCACCTTGTTGTGTATCCTTGACTCACGAGCTAGTCCGACATGACGCTAACGGCAGATTGACAGCTGTTTTGGGTTTAACCAAGGTGGGAAGCTAAACACCAGCAAGCACTTTTAGCTGCAACTAGCAGGTTTGCGCGCTCCATCCACCACAATTGTGAATACCTACTAGGCTAATTGTCCTGCAAAGCAACTTGTCCTAGCAATGAATTGCAATAGCACTTGAATTTAGCTTCCTTCTGAGGTTCAAGGACTCGATGGTTAGCCAGACCATTGCTGTAAATAGTACAAGCAAGCAAGGAGTAGAAAAACCTGTATGATTGCGGTTGTTTTACAACAAAAGTGGCCTGAATTTTACAGGTTTTTTTTCAAGGAAAAGCATTGCACTTGTTCCTGTTATGTGAAACAGCTATGATTTAACAAAATTGCTTCTAATGTAAACAAATTATGCTTTTTTTTTTTTACACAATAATAATGTACTTGTAAAAAATGGTGTTGAATCAGTTGTGAACCATTTACAATATTGCTTCTAAAGTAAACGTCTTTGTTGCTTCGTTCGCTCTTAACAGACTGAGAGACCGAGGAATACATATAAGCAACATCATACAGCCGAGTAAATGGAGGGGAAAGTAAGGACGAACAACCCTGCTGGTACAAGCTGAGCGAAAAACAAACATACCAGAGCTATTCTCTGCCCTTAATAAAGTAACATTTAACAAGTACAACATAAAGGATGTTAAAGAGAAAAAGGAGGAAAAGGAATACAAAGAGGACAAAGATGAAACCTTTTTTAAAAAAAAAAAAAAATGAAGTTACAGCCATACGTTGATTTCTGGGTCAGTGAGATGAAATGGACTCCTCCTGCCCAGCATGTGTATTCTTATGGTGTCTTATCTGTCCCTCTGTCTTTTCACCCCTTTCTAGCTCCGCTCCTTAGTCTCTGCCAAAGTAACCAGAACAGGCAGCAATTCTTTTGCTTCTAAATTTTCTCCCCAAACCCCCTTTTCCCTCCCTTTTCCCCTCCTTTCCCTCCTCCCTATGCCATGTTTTCCATGTTTTGGAATGTCAATGTGCTACTTGTTGACACTGTGCATGAATGATAACATGTCTGTATATAGTTATAGAGAACCGTATCCCATTCCCATAGTGTTGACAGAAAAAAGGTTTGAATGTTGTACAGATTCTGGGGTTTTTTTCTGTTCAGTTACTTTTTGTGTGTGTAGAGCTTAACAGTTAAATTTAAACAAAGCTGCAAAGCCTTTTGGTTTGAAGTTGTTGCACATTTGCTGATTCTTTTTGTTAAAAAGGCAATATCTGCTGTTATTGAATGAGATGAGATCTTAACGGAGTTATGTATCTTAAATAATCTATATGGGAGTTGCATGGGTTATTTGTACAAAAAAAGACACTGCTTGCTACTTCTAATACCCTGGTGTATTCTTTGAAAGAGGCTGAGGAATACTGTATGTACATCTAAAGGTTATTTTGTCATGAAAGAAATAATATTGTGTATATACTGTACAGTGTTATCAGTGCGGTGGGCTATATGGCCATCACACGAACTACAGAGAATTACTTCTAAATATTTATTTAATGGAACAGAACACTCACTACGCTCAAGAATGACATATATTGCCTTTTTGGAGAAGTTGAGACTTGTCTTTTTCTGCCTTTCTCTTGAACTTATTTTGTTTTGGCTGGTTTATTTGTACCCTGATCTTTCTGCTGAAGAGGTAGTTCTTCAGTTTGCTTTGTTTTCAGTTAACGTATACCAGACTGCTCTCTAAGCAGCATCTCTATGCCTATCCTATTTACCTGTTTTCTGTCTCATTCGTCACACACTAAGTGCATGTGTACTCGTGTCTTACGGTGTCAAAGGATCATTTGTCTGTATTTAAGTCACCATCTGTCTGAACAGTCTCATTTTCTGGGTTGCTAAATCCCTTTTTTATCCATCTTTCTTAATCCATCCTCTCCTGACATCTTTCTCTGCTTCCAAACTTCCCTTTCATCCCTTCATTTCATCTTTTTTTCTGCCTTTTGCCTCTCAGCGGGTGTAGTTGGGGATTAGTTAAATGATTTTGTGGGTTCAGATTATTTGTTGGTGTTTTTCTCATGGGGAACAGTAACCACAACCTTTTTGTTTGTGCTAAAGATGTCTTTCCTTTTTGTTTGGCCTTATTTATTTTCTTGCCCCCACACTTTCCCAGCACATGTTGATGCTTTTCTGTTAATTTGTGTTAATTTTTGTTAAACACAAACTGATAGGCAGAAAGTTGTGTATGTGTGTCACCACTAACTGTGACTGCTCTCCATGGTACATGGTACTTCTGATAATACCAGTAAAATAAAGTTTGGGATACCCTGTTTCAGAGACCCCTGTGTGTTCATTGCCTTTCTGCTGTATGTGCGTGAGGGTGTATCCATAGTCTATACCACGGACGTAGTTTTAAGGGGGGACACGGGGGACATGTCCCCTGCACTTTTTCAAAAAGCCTTTTTCCTCCCCTGCACCATTTAATGTCCAAAAACAATATATTGCTACAGAAAACATGTGCATCAGGCACTAGAACAGCTTTTCTCAAAGTCTGGTCCCCGAGCGCCCCCTGGTGGTACGCAAGGTGAACAACATGACAATCCTAAATTTATTTTATTTAACTGGAAACATCGTCACACTCACTTTTGTCTTGTATCCAAATAACTATGGAGCAGTGGCTTAGGAAAGGGTCACCTAAAAGAAGAATAGTAAAATGAGACTTTTTACAATAAAAATGTTGTCAAAGCTGCATTCTATTATTATTCTGTTTACATTGATGCTTCACACATCCAACAAGACTCCATAAAGCACATTGATTTGGAGCAGTTATTTTGGTTGCTGGTACTGCTGTTGTCTCTGAAGACAAAAGCATTGAGGTAAAGTCCGTACGAGTGGACATGATTATAGGTCTGGTCAAGGAAAAATTCTACATTTTGATGCCATTTGTGATCAAAAAACTCAATTATTCCTAAAGCTATTTCTACCTCCTACATACCATGCCATCTTTAAAGTAAGACTATAAAAGATGGAGGCCAGGTTTGTAAAAAGCTAAATTGAAGTGGGCAGTTCTTACAACTCCATTGTGGATGGGTGAGTTGGAGCTGAAAAGGATGTTGCGAGTCCGTGGGGTTGCTAAGAGCCAATATAACCATGGTTCTGCTAAACTCCTTGCTTCTTGCAACCAGATATGGGATGCATGTTAGTGTTATGTATTATTTTGGTGCGGTGTTTCGGCTGGTTTCGTGAGGGGATAATGTGTGGGGTTGCTAGAAGAGGCAGCTCTAGGTATCCCGGGGAAACTGGGAACTCTTACACCTGGGAGTGGAGTAGCATTTTAATTAACAAGATGAGTTCCAGCTGGGGGAAGGATTTTTATTTCCCTCTGAAGCAAAATGCCGTCTCACCTGTCACCCGGAGAGAGAGAGCACGGTTTTGCCTCTAGGAATGGACTACCTCTTGTTTTAAGGAAAAATAATAGAAAACCAACAGAATAAAAATAAACTTGAATGGAGCCACCTCGGTGAGCTGGCGCCAGGCTTGGATCGCAACACACGGCAGGTCGACTGAGTCGGTCCCAGGAACGTCAAACGGTAAGCGACCTCACCATTCCGTTTACTCACAAAGCCAGCACCAACCAGCATAACACTTAATCAAAGGAATACGCCCCAATTATGCAGAATTTCAAGCTGAACTTTAAACGGATGACTTGTAAAAAAAAAAAAAAAATACTATCTCTGCAGTTGTCATGAAGGTGAAATCTATTTGACTTCAAATGTTTTTTTTCTGGTTGTAAACATTCATAGTTCCACATGTTCCTCACAGAGCGCTTCATAGTTCCACATGTTCCACACAGAGAGCTTCATAGTTCCACATGTTCCACACAGAGCGCTTCAT
>JBAMHV010000017.1:20768885-20795896 GCA_037177535.1 Pseudomugil gertrudae
CCTGCTTCCCATCTCTCCTCCTCCATCCTGCTTCCCATCTCTCCTCCTCCAGCCTGCTTCCCATCTCTCCTCCTCCATCCTGCTTCCCATCTCTCCTCCTCCAGTCTGCTTCCCATCTCTCCTCCTCCATCCTGCTTCCCATCTCCTCCTCCTTGCTGTTCCCCGTTTTCCTACCATTGTTGACTGTGATAGTTTCTGTCAGTTTGTTGCAGTGTTTATGGATTCAGCTTTGTTGCTGGGGGAGACTTCGCCTGTCTCTAGTGGATGCCTGGCCTTGATGACACGCTTCACACTCCTCTGAGAGCAATAAATATTTAAATGTGCTCACGTCACCAACCTGCACATCAGCATGAATGCACACATAAACATGACTAAGAGGAGAAAATTCAGAGCGCCCTCTCACTTCATTGCTGTTTCTTTTTTCTTCTCCTGACTCTAAAGGTCTCATTTCCATCGTAGGGGAAGGTGTGGACAAGAGGAGAGGAGGGGTGGGGGAGAACATGATGATGGATTGAATCAACCCTCCTTAAACACACAAACAAACACACTCTAATAGCCTTTTTAAATGGCAGCCATCTAAAAAGCATTAGCAGATATTAACCATCAATGTGCTGAATGAGTCTTTTTATGTGATAATACAGCTTTGATTTAATACTCAATTTTAAAATCACTTAATGGAGACAGCAGACAGACATTTGATTTAAAGGACTATATATAGGTCAAGACTTTGTCCAAAGGACATTTATGTTTTATACATTGATGACCCGGCCCTGTGATGGACTGGCGACCTGTCCAGGTGTACCCCGCCTCTCACCCATTGTGAGCTGGGATTGGCACCGCGACCCCGTTCAGGGAAAAGCGGTAGAAAATGGATGGATGGATGGATGGATGGATGGATGGATGGATGGATGGATGGACATTGAACCTGAAAGGAACCAAAGATGCAACATCGGCCAATAATGTTAAACCTGACAATAACATATTTGATTTTATTCTCATTTTTACATGTCTAAGTTAGTATACTGAAGTTAAATATCATTATTTTCTTGCTCAAATAACAAAACTCATATTATAAACATGTTTGTCCTGCATATATCCACAGCCAGCTCAGTTCAGTGACAGCAGCAGGAAACAGAAATGAACTGAGGGGAGAAGCCAGTGTGCAAAGGATGAAGATCCTCATTTAAAACTGATTTAGCTGTAACTGTCTCGTGTACAGAAACTCTGGATGAAGCTGTGACAACTTTAACAATCAAGGGAATCCTCCCCATAAAAGATGTACGATAAAACCGAGGAGCCCTACTTTCTGAGGAGTACAAAAACAAATGTAAGAATAAATACATGTTTGTTTTCCGCTTTGCATTTTCCATTGCAGCTATGCAGATGAATCTGCAACCGTATGACGGATTGTTTGCAGCTTGTTTGAAATTAAATCCCGGTGAGTGCTACAACCCAGAGCATCCCACTGCCATCTTCCTGTTGTGTAATCTGCTGCATGTTCTTCTCCAACAACGTGAACCCTTTTGTCCACGTGATGTCAAAGACAACTTGTCCAGCACTTACATCAGGCTGAGAACACCCCCAGAATGGCCTCCGTTATGGAGACACTGCCGGGTAATGACGTCTTTCTGCCTAATTTGTTCCTTGGTTTTAACTTTTTTTTTTTATTTGCAAAAAATAGAAAACATCATTTGCAATTCAGCCTGATGTCGGGAGGTTGACTGGTCCGCATTTACGGATGTAATTGCATCAATGTGACTTATGCATATTCTGCATATATCTTCTTTAGTGTTTGCCAAGTTTCCTTTTAGGCAAGTTATATATATATATTTATTTATATAGCACCTTTCATCTACAAAACAATTCAAAGTGCTTTACATAAAAAGCATCAAAAGTCTTACAGATGTAAAGAAAAGTCAGAATGAATAGTTTATTAGCATTCAGAGGTGCAAACCTGGTGATCTGCCATCTTTCAGAGGTTTGGCTACATAATGAGCTTCTCCAGGTGGATGATGGGTTAACTTTCATGTTGTGCTTTGATCAGATGGTATCAGATTTGCAGCCATGGTAGGCGAAGCTGTTTGAAATATCTCTGGTTAATCTTATTTATTCAAGCTGAGGTTGGATCTGTATATTTGTGTTTTGTATTTTGCAAAAAAAAGTGAAATTATAAATCAAATCACTATTTTTTTCCTTGTGAATGTTTGTTTTCCTTTATCGCTATCAGTTCCATTTTATTCTTTCTACTCCTATTTTCTCCGCTTTATGCCCTTTTGTTGAAGGTTTTTTGTGTCCCCTTTCTGCATTAATCCACCTCCCTCCACCGAGCATGAGGAGAATAAAAACAAGCTTAATGTACAGTAATACATCACACAGTGACTGGTGTTCCAGGCAAAAGCCATTTTGTGAAGCCGCTGTGTTCACTCATCAGCAGTGGAGCTAATTATTGCAAATGACAGCTGTTGGAAACAATATTAATGTCTCCTTTCTACATGGACACATCCAATAGTATAGCTTATTAATGCAGTCAGGAACTGAACTCGGATAAGAGTAATGCAAAGACTGAATGCATGAACTGTGCCTTTGATGAAAAGAAAGCCAATAAATTTTAATTTAACTGTAGTCACAACTGTCATTGGTTAAAATGACTGTAATGAAGTCATCATGATCCATCTTGTAGCCTAATACAGTTCATCTTAGAATCACTTAATGGTAATTATGTGACCCATAATGTGTCCCATATTCCTCTCAGTGGAAAATCTGAATGCTAAAAGATTATCATGAATCATTTTTTAAATCAGAAACGAGGAAAAAAATCACAAAACTAAAAAAAAAAACCACTTTTAAAGGCCTGAATTCTACTTATAACTTTGTTTTATTTTTATAAGAAATACTTCACATAAAACGCTGAAAAAACACTTATGCCAGTGAAAATTGTAATAACCTATCATTGTAATAATATTTTAATCTTAAGTAACACCTGTGCTTGCTGTTATACATATTCACTTCACATTCGCTTCACATTTTTATGCACTATGGTAGCAGGTCACACCAGCCTGACACAATGTTTTAAGGGTTTGCAAGGATATAAGCGAACACTGCTATTAGACTGAATGAATTGGATTAAATATGTTTGGGGTCATTAAAATGCCAAAAAAAAGAAGAAAATTAGAAAAAAAAGAGTATAACAAGGCATAAAGAGAGGCACAGTTAAGAAATTTAATGTGTCTGCCTGACACGTATGTGTTTTCTGTAGCGAAATATTGTTTTTGGACAGTGAAAAGTGCAGGGGACATGTCCCCCGTGTCCCCCGTGTCCCACCTAAAACTACGTCCATGGGATGGAGGTCTCCAGTTGATTAAATGAAAGGGCAGAATCTCATGAAAGCACATGTCTGATGCAGGAGTTGTTAGTTTTCCTCTAAGTTTTGAGGAATCAGAACTGCCTCTTGTTGTTGCAGCACCATTATTATCTGTCCAAACAAAAGCTGTAAAAATTCTGTTAGTATTAATATCCATCCATCCATTTTCCATCCATCCAGAGCGGGGTCGCGGGGGGGCTGGAGCCTAACCCAGCTGTCAACGGGCGAGAGGCGGGGTACACCCTGGACAGGTTGCCAGTCCATCCAGGGCCAACACAGACAGACAGACAACCATGCACACACACATTCTTAGTATTAATATGTTCTTGCATATTTTAAATTAAAAATTATTCTATGTGTGTGATCATATCCATTATGTGCAACAATCGTATTGGACTTAAAATAAACTCTCTTCCATCCATGTGTCATAATAAACCACTAAATAAATTAACATTGCTTTGCATTAAAACGTCATTCTGACAGATTAATAAACACAAGCGAGGCGTTATTATATTCATGCTGTGATAAATGTTGCAATTAATTTGCTTATTTTTTTAGGGAGGTGTCTTCGTTATTTGTTTTTTATTATTTTATTTTTTTTTTTTTTATTATTTATGTTGTCTTCGTTGTTAGAGCGACCCCTGCTGACCAAAATTACGTCATTGTCTAAACGTGTTTCCGTTTCCGGTGTAAACAAACTGCCAACATGGCGGCTTGCTTGGAAAGTTTAACAGATGACTAAACGCATGCAGCGGACCATATTACAAATAATTTACAACAAAATGGATAAACCGATATGTGTTAGAAGCATTCGCTACTACTGCACTGCTGGAAACGGAATGGAGAGTTTTTTAACAGAGGAAGTAAAAAAGAAGCTAGCTGCTGAAAACGTGAGTGTTAGCTTTGATGTTAGCAACATGTCACTTAAGCTGCTTAAAATAAGGCATGATTGTGGGGTTTTAAAATATTTTTTAATCTCACTTTGTTTTTTTTATATATATTTTTGCAAACTCTTACAGCCCTCTATCATTTACATATAAAGACAAGAGTATTAAGCTAAAATATGTCAGCAACCATAAGTTAAACAGTTTTTGCTAAATGTGTTGCTTTTTTGCCACAAATTGAATAATAAGTTTCCAAAAATTAATATTCCTAGGTTTTTAGTAAACTCCAATCTAATTGTGTGGTACATAACCACTTTTTAAGTCTGTATGGAGGAGAAAAACAAATAACACTAACATTTTAAAACGATGAGAAATAAATTTTTCTATTTAAGTTTATGGCAACCAAATAGTTTTAACCATTCGGTGGCCATATAAAAACTAAATAATTGTAGTTTTAAAAAATATATACACTAAGAAAATACTAAAAAAGTCAAGAGAAAAATAAAATAAATATAAATTAACGGTTGTCAGTGAAGGTCAGAGGGTTATTATGTATACTGCCTGGATAGTGTTCAGTGATCTTTTCAATAAGCTCAAATAGGATGTTTTTTTTTGTATATAGGTGTGTCATATTCCAGGTAAAGTGTTGTTCAGCTCCTCTTCAACAATCAGCCAGATTAGTGGTTTGAAGGCTGCAGAAAGGCTCTTTCTTCTGTTGAAACAAGACTCACCTTTGAGACTGTCAGCTTACACCAACCCAGGTATGTACCCTGACACCAAAGCTTAAAAAGATGTCTTGGAAAAAATTAACCTCATTTCTCCTTCATAGCTGAACGTAAATTAGTACATTACCTTTGAATTAGTTTGTACTTTTTTATTTTTATAATCTGTTTTCTGTTAAATCCAAAGCAAAGGCTGCTTCGATGCTGCAATCCAAGTTGTTGGCTGACAAGAATCAGTGGATCAGTGCTGTAATGACCTGGAGCCACCTGCAGGGGGAGCTTTCAGCCAACAGAAATCCTATGCAAACTCCACATACTGCCCAAGGGGAGAAAACAGAGAGAGAAGAGAGGAAAGGAAGGGAAGAACAGAGTGGACAGGGAGAGGCGTGCTTTGCCGAGTGTAGAAAACATAGATGTACACGGAGGGATGAGAGGAAGAACAATAGGCTGAGAAGTAGTGAACTAAATGGACTGCAGACACCAGTGAAGAAGAGAAAGACAGATGAAGGTAGAACAGATGTGGGAAAAGAGGAGACACCTGAATTAGAGAGGAGGAGAGAAGACGAGGCAACGGTGGCTTTTGAGTTTAGCAGCAGATCTGATTCTGATAACACAACTCAAGGACTGGAGCACAGTGTGGAGATGAGCAGCAAGGTCCTGGATGAACTGAGAAAAAGTCAAGCTTCAGGAAATGTGGAAAACGGTGAGAAGATTAATGTTATTGTAAAATAATAACGAAGTAGTTTAGGGGTCAAAACAAACATGACAGATAGAATAGAAGCCAATAGAAACAAACCATGTCTGTATTCTGTGTTCTAGTTTCTTTTAGGATTAGCTGCAAATGCAATGGATCCCTGTCCCGATGCCTCAGTGCTCAGGTCAGGAAACTTACTCTCTGCATCACTTCCTGGAAAATAATAGTTTAATATCATTTCCTAACACTCAGATGTCAAACAGACATACTTATATAAACACGGGGCATCTTCATGTACATTAAACACAGATATAGAAATCCATTTTTAGTTATTTACACACGTAAGCGCACAGATCGTCATGCTGTTTGTGTTTACCACAGGAGGTAAACAAAGTGATGGGAGCAGGTGTGAGCAAACTGCTAGGCTGGAAAGTTGATCTAAAGAATCCACAGCTGGAGGTAAGTCAGGTAGTAAACTACTTTAACTTATAGATTTGAGGTATTTTGTTATATGTTTTGACTGGTAATATTTCCAACGTCAACCATCTTCTTTTAATTATGCTGTTGACTGAAGATATCTGTTATCTTTTATTTTTATATTATTATTATTGTTATTATTATTTATTATATTTTCACATCTAAATGTTGTCGATGTAAAGCGCTTTGAGCTGTCCTGTACATGAAAGGCGCTATATAAATAAACTTGCCTTGTCTTGTTTGCAGGTAAATGTCTATTTGAGTGATGACTACTGCCTGCTGGGAATTCCTCTGACCAGGTTATTGCAGTATACATCATTTCTACATTTAAGACCTCTTTTCATTGAAAGGGTTTTTCTCTAAAACTAAAGGCTCATATTAGAAATATTTAGTTTTTTATGGTGTATGTCTTTCTGTTGTGTTTACATTAATAGTTGCTTACCAGCAAAAGGCTGTGCTGTATAACCTCAGAAATGATGAACATCAGTTGAAAGCTGCTTCTTTAACAGCTGTAATATAAGCCTACCCTCTCTTTCCTATGTTTTGTTTTTCAGGTTACCTCTAGCTAACCGCAGCTATATTAAAACCACGGGTCTGCGGTCCACAGTAGCCTGGGCCATGGCGTCATTAGCTGAAATACAGGTAGAACCCTCACAGCTGCTGACTCGTTTATTCTTTATAATGTATTATAGCTAAAAGAGAACATTAAGGTGTCAATAGGTTTGTTCATATGTGACACTGTGCATGCATTTAATCCATCTTTCCGTTGCTCTGTACCTTTAGTAGTCTATAAATCCTAAAACCTGTAGTGTAGTTCTTGCTGTGTGCTACGTTTGTATGCACACTGGTCAGACTGTGCTGGAATATTACCCTGCAGTCAGTCACTGTGTGTGTGGTGGACCAGCTGATTGCTCTGCCTGCTTCTTCCCAGCCAGGCTCCTGTGTGGTTGATCCGATGTGTGGCGTTGGAACCATCCTCATAGAGGCTGCACAGGAACACAAGGTCGGAGCATAAATATTTACCTTGTTGGTGTATTTATCTCAAATTTAGACAAGTCTAAGAACCTTGGTTTTAAAGAATTTGGTATTGGACATAACATATAAGATACACTTGACTTTTTGTCTGTATTAAACTTGTTTAAAAGGACTATTAGATTATTATTAAATTACTTATTATAATGTAAATATGTGTCATCTGTTCAGGCCGCCTGTTTCTTAGGTGTAGATATTGATGATGGACAGCTGGAGAGGGCCAAAGAGAACATCGCATATGCAAAGCTGGGAACCAGGATACATCTGCTGAAAGCCTCAACCATGAGTAGGAGACCACAGAAGACACAAAGTGTTTGCATTGTGTAGTATTTGTGCAGCAAAGTATTTATATCTTGTGAAATGTTGTTTTACAATTCCCAAACCTCAGTGATGTTTGTTCAGGTTTGTCCTTTAATCTACACATTTTCTCTACTGATATGAAGCTGTGTGTACATTACAAGTATCTTTTATTCCTAACTGCAACCTTTTTTTCCCTAAAGCAACGTTTGGAAAACCAACTGAATCCATATAACCAACTATTTTATCCATATAACACTGTAATTTAGTGAAAAGCTAAAAATGTTGCCAGCAATTTCTTTGATACATTTAAACATATATAACAATCTATATACTTTTAATTTATTCTTATCTTATATATTTGTATGAAAATGCAGCTGGAGTCAGAGGGAGTGTGTTGCCTGCTGAGATGTTTTAATTTGCTTGTTTGTGCTCCTCTGTGTGTGCAGCACTACCTCTGCCCAACGCCAGCGTAGACGCTCTGATCTGTGACCTGCCCTTTGGCAGGAAGTTCAGCACCACAACAAACATGGCTGCCCACCTGCCACTCATCCTCAGCGAGATGGAGAGGTTCGTTACCTGGTGTGACAGATTTTCTGCTATAATTTATCTGTGAATGATTCTTTTTTTTCTGCTTCCAGAGTCCTTCGTTTTGGTGGGATCATGGTTGTCCTCCTGAATCCTCAGTTGTCTTGTCTCCTGAAAAAACTCCTGGTGGAAAAACAAACGGGAAGAATAAGCAACCAGGAAGCAAAGTTTGTACCTGCGATGCAGAACTGCCCTTTGTCTGAATGTTCAGCTGAGCATCCGACTGTTCAAACACACCCAGGTGTCAGAAGCTCACAGACCCTGGAAGCAGAGCTTCAGCAAAGTCTGCTGCCTCCTTTGTCCTCTTTGAAACATCAGACGACATTCAGAGTCAGTTTAGGAGCAATCGATGGACTCATTCATAAATATGTCAAAACAAACATTTGATCTTTTACACAAACTAGTTTCTTTGTGGATTATCACAGAAAAATGTTAAAAGTTTACAGTTTGCAATAACTTCTCTGTAGCAGAGGATTATTTTTCTTGTAAAGTCTATTAAAAAGAATAGTATGAATAATTTTAAGCTGTGATAAATGTAAATAATGTGTGTGTTGAGTTCTCCCAGCAGGGAAATACATGATGTCTTTCCTTCAGACTCATTTCTGTTCGACTGTTAGCTAATTTCACTCAAACAGGTCAATTATATACATCTCAGAGACTTCCTAAGGCTTGTATGACACTTTTTAAGTTTGGATTCTGTGTAAAAATGTTTTTAAAGGCAGCAAGAGTTTGCAAAAAGTTTAAATGCTACACTAAAGAGTTCGCTGTGCATGGACGCCACAATAACATTGGGTCAGATTGGTTTTAATGGATGCTCATTTAGCATCCATCCATCCATCCATCCATCCTCCACCGCTTATCCGAGGTCGGGTCGCGGGGGCAGCAGCCTAAGGAGGGAAGCCCAGACTTCCCTGCTCATTTAGCATGACATTTAAAATAAAATAAGTTGTGATTTCAGTGCTAAACGTTGTTCATGCATCAAAGAGTCTCCGACAAGCTGACGGTACACATGAAATAACATTAGTGTGACTGGACCAGAGTTAGCTAAATGCTATTTTATCTGTAGTCTTAGGAGATGTGGTATAAAGTTATGCAAATAGTTGCAGCAAACAGTTCATAATCACAAAGATGTGGATCATCACCTTTATAAAGACAGTTACAGAGTAATTATTCTTATGATCATTTTTATTTAGTGCAGCTTTTAAAAGCTGCAGTTTTTATACTGACAGCTACAGTTACATGCTTATTACCTCAGGAGCTTAAACGTTTGAGCTTTCCTGATTGAGCAATATCCGTACCAGAGGGTTAGGGTTAGAATATCAATTTCCCTATCAGCAAATTTTCTCAAAATCAAACAATAGTTATATTGTAATAAGTTCATAACAAAACTTTTAAATTCTTGTTTATTTAAAGACTATAATGTGTATGTAAGGCATGCTGGCCTGTAATTTACTGTAAATCTGATCATGTTACAGGTTATACACAGGCTGTCTTACTTATATTTATCACACTTCAGAATGAATATTAATTCTTTTTTATTCTTTCCTGTATTAACCCTAATAAAATTTATCACTAGCTCACACCTGGAAAGGTTTTGCTGGTGGGCGCCGCCTGTAACTGAGGCACAGTGTGCCATCTGCCACTGTTTAGCCCTGCTTAGCCCAGTTTTACACTGAGGGGCCAGGCCAAGGCCATACAAAGATTAGTCTTTTTTATTCATTTTCTGTAAGCAGAGAGCAGTAAACTCTGTTTTTCTCCCTGAAGGTATTTTTTTTAAGTTAATCACCCTGTAACAACACACTTAAATGAACTAATAACAGGTGTGGTGCTCCATCTTTTTCAAATTTTTACTTTTAAAAGTTTAAATAAATATACTAATTATCTGTATGTAAAGTTTAATAATCCACATCTTTTTCCTAAATCCATTCTATATTAATATTTATTCCACCAACAACTTCATCTTTGACAAACACCATGGAGAGGGTACGCCATGATATCCGTTGCGCATGCTCAGTGGAAGCTGGAAGCCATGTTGGAGCAACAGTGGATTCGGGCTGGGATTTTCTGACGCCGTATGTTTTTCTTAAAAATTACTTTCCTTACATTGTCGGAGTTGGTCAGCCGCGCGCGATCGGCGCCGTAATCGACAGTGGAAATGATGAGCTCCAGTGTCGACCTGTCCCGGCGGAATCCGCAGGAGGATTTCGAGCTGATCCAGCGGATAGGAAGCGGCACATACGGAGATGTGTACAAGGTAAAGCTGCAGTGAGGGAGCCGCGTATCGAGTTCCATTTTCGGACACACACGTCCAAAACATTCAAGACTATATTTTATATTTTATTTAAAACGTGGGCGTCATTTGGTTGTTTTTAAAAGCAACGACATTGTTTTTACTCACACATTTGGAGTTATTTGTTCTTCTACTTGTTCATATAATTCCATTTTCGGACACTTTGCTAAGTCCGGACTGTCCTACTCTTCCTTCGCTGTTTTTGTTTTGACTCTTAACATGCATCGATTATTGATAGTGTGGACAATCAGCTTGACCTTATGAAAATTCCTGGAATAGGGAGAACGTAAGGGCTTTAAAAATTCTATGTAATGTTAGTAAAAAAAAAATTGTGAGTGTTTCTGCTTGTTTTGCGCGTAACCAACATTTAGTTGCTAGCTGTCCGAGAATGGGTGCAGCTATCCTGTTAGCACGCTGAAGCTAGCCAGCCGCTAGTGTATTTCTTAGGAACACAGTGGAAAATATCAACTAGCAACGATTTGGTAAGTTTACGGAAATGTATATAGGAACATGAACTTTCTGGTATTTCACCATAAATCTCGATATTGCATAGTTTTAACCAAAATACGCTAAAAGTGTCTGTTAGCCAAAACGAAGTGTGACAGCTGCTGGAGAAATACTTTAGCTAAAGCGCCAGAGCTGAGGCAGCACAACATTATTATCTTTATATGAAGTTAATGCTCGTATTGACAAAAGCAGGAGTTGATCCTATTTATTAAGGAGTTAGTATACTGTTTTTCTGTGTGTATTATGTGAGGCGAAGCGTTTTCTTACTGTTAAGTTTGTTCAGTGAGTTCATTAAGGCCCAGCTCTCAGACAGGCTGGGATCCAAAGTGTTCCATCACAGCCACATCATCATGTTTATTACATACCACACGCAACAAATAGCTCCCATAGCCTTAAAGCACAGTAAGGGAAACACTGTCAGGCTGTCATTTATCAGTTATTAGACTAAACCATAAAGAATGGCCTTAAAAACAAATGTCAGCATGCAGTTTGAGCTTGCTGTAAATCCATGGCTGAGCATGTCAGACACATATAAAGGCCATCTGGTGTACTGAGTGGGATGTTTGTTATATTTTGAATTATTTTAGAGACTTTGCACTTTGGCTTTTTTGTATTTTTTCTAACCGCGGCTGTATTTGTGTTCCACTGTTGTTGCATTTAATTTGATTGCTGTGCTGGTGAGAGTTGCCTTGGCAGGCAGGAGATTCATTAGATGTTTTAATAGAGCTAGATGATGCAGACTTAACCTCTAGTCTCAAACATTAAGTCTCAAAACTAGAAATCTGAAGTAATTCTTGTTAGTTTGTTTTTAATATTGTATCCTTCTGCATTGCAGCTTATCTTGTTTCTAATTTAGTGTCAGTATGTTGCAGACCAATACGTCTGATGAAATACGTTCAGCATGCCAGCGGCTGAAAGCTGAGTGGCCTGTCAGACCTGTTGCAGACGCAGCACAGCTGATAGAGAAAACCATCCTCATATTTATCCAAACAAAGGTGGAATTTCTCTCTGATAGTACATTATGAAAGCTTATATGCTACCGAGACAGTAAAACAGTGAACGGGACATGTTCTGGTTTGTTTTAATTACAGACTGAAGGTCAGGACTCAAACCTGTAACCGCTGGAATAAAGGATGTGCTTCGAAGCACCGGGGTATTTGGTAAACCTCATGAATGCCTATATTTGGTTCTAGCACTGATTTAAAAAGTTTGGCTTGGACAGGAAAGAAAGCAATCCTTGGTCTGTTGAGTGAAAAGGAATAAGGTTGGGCAGTTTATCTGTATTTCATTGCATCATTTAGTCTTCGCTTAATCAATGATCTTAACTTTAAATTTACAGTGAAAGCTGAGAGAAGTATCCACTTATATGTGGAGTTTCCCCTTTAACTTTTAAAGCTTGGACCTTATAAACTGCTCCGCATGCCTTTGTTCATCTATTTCATCCATGTGCATTGCATTAAGCTAAACCTAATGTTTGCATTGTTAAAGCTATCATATGTATTGATTTGTCTCTTTATGTGGGTGGAGAAGGGAAGCTGTTGTATCCCCACATTATCAGGCCCAGAAACAGCATCAATAAAGGCAAGTATCAGCTTGATGTGCTGCTGTAAGCTACGATAGCGTGCTCTGGAAGTATCCCTGCCTTTACTTGTTGTGTTGCAGAAGACGCAGCAAAGGCCACGTATTTATTGGCACATTTTCTCAAAACGAAGCCGTTATGGCTTCAGATACAGGAAACAACAACGAGTAAACAGATCAATATGTGAAGAATGTCCCTCATGTTTTATTTAGCTAATTCTAAGTAAGATTAGCCGAGTGATACCACGGGTATCCTAATGGTTATAAATATGATTTCATCCAGCCAGACCTCTGTGTGTGTGTGTGTGTGTGTGTGTGTGTGTGTGGGTGTGGGTGTGGGTGTGTATGTGTGTGTGTGTGTGTGTGTGGCACAGCTGGGCAGCCGTGGTGCAGGAATGCAGGATTCCTCACTTCCTCTCTCTGTGTGTGTGTGTGTGTGTGTGTGTGTGTGTGTGTTCATGCCCTATTGTTCCCCGTTAGGACATTAGAGGAAGACGTGCCGAGAGCGGCGGCGTAACATGTTTAGCTGCACACGGCTGCAGTGAGGTGAAGCTCCCGGTCCACAACCATCCTGTTTTTGTTGCTGTCTCTGCTTGTTGGCTCTCTGAGGTGGATCAGCCGGTAAATAGAAAAGCTCTGAAGCAAAGCAAAGTTTTTTTCATGGACGATACCAAGCAGGAATTTATCTTTGTGCAGCTAGTACAGTGAACTATTAACAACCTGAAGGGTAAGAGGTACAAAACCGGATTCACACATGCTGTTAAAGGGTCTCTAACACTGAATGGTGTGTTTATTTCCTAATAAAGCAAAAACAAATGCTAAGTTAAATGTGTGTATTGTGTGAACTTTGCCTCATCTGTCTTACCGATCAGTCTCTCCAAAATCAGGTATTTTTGTTAAAATCCTTGTTCTACATAGACGGTTAGATTTGTGTCATTTAAAGCATTTCAGTCTAAATTCAAGCGTGTACTCACGTAGGGCGTAACCCTCTATTTAAAGCTCATTTCAGCTATGTTCACAAGGTTTAATACACAATTTGCCTTTATTTAATGCTGCATGACTAATGAAATGACAGCAGGGATAAGCTGTTGGGTTCTACCTTTCACAGTGCAGACAGCGGCTGAGATGAGGCC
Organism: Pseudomugil gertrudae; assembly: GCA_037177535.1. Taxonomy (NCBI): domain Eukaryota; kingdom Metazoa; phylum Chordata; class Actinopteri; order Atheriniformes; family Pseudomugilidae; genus Pseudomugil; species Pseudomugil gertrudae. Next base: position 20,782,449 of record JBAMHV010000017.1, read on the forward strand.
TCTCTCTGTAGAGAGACCCAGAAGAAATGATAGTAGGACAGGTGAAGCCAGTGGACCTTCCCCCACAAACACACATGTTATTTACAACCCAGTGTTGCTGCATTTGGCTGGAAAAACACAACTCAGCAGGTTAACTTGTCTAAACTAAGAGTGGCTGCCACTCTGATTGGTCACATCTGATGATCTCTCCATATTTAAAGTGAATATTTCCCATAATGCAGAGCGGTTTTCATCACAGGCAGCCAGTGCATCTGATCAGAGCTAACTTTTATTATATCAGAGGCACTTTCTGCACCTCGTCCTCACATATACAGTTTATTTAAAAAGTAAAGACAAATATGGATGCCTTTGTTAACCTTTAAGGGAAGTAAACAGATCTTTCCCCATAAAGAAACAGTACCTCTGTGCTTGAGTAGAAATGCTACATAAACAAGCCTGATAAATGGCAAATACATGGATTGTAAAGTGAGCCGTGCTTTTATAGTATTTATGAGCATGAATGTGGTTTTCTGGACGCTGACGTCGTCCCCGGGGAAGCCAGGGATGTTTAAACCCATCGTGGATACTGTTTAGATGGGTCGGGAGGAGCAGCGTGTACGGCATGTGACTTTACAAGCCGATGTGAATATGCAGATGACTGATGTGGAAATGTCTAATCTTCCTCTTGTTAAACATCAAAGCTGATTTCACGGATTCGCTGGAGAGATTCAGGCGTGGTGACGTGTGAGGAAGCAGCTGTCTGCAACACTTCAGGTTCAAAGTGAACTCCTGGGAGCTCACTGGGTTAGACCGTGTACGAGTGTGGCCGAGAGCGTTTGTTTGTGAGAGTTGATCCTTTCTGGTGACCTTTAAGCTGCTTTCTGCTCGCTCTTATTGTTAATGCATGCAGTACACTTGCACAACTCGGAGTTAAATTCCCAGTGTGTTGAGAAGAAAGCAACTATTTCCACAGCCTAATTTCTGCCTCCTGCACGCTGCAAACAGCTGATCTCCTGCACCTCCTCCCTTATAGGACAACAGAAAACCTCCTGCTGGGTCACGTGAACAGAAGCTGTGGAAATAGTCCAAATTGTTTGCTTATTTTTCTGAAAATATCTGGAAAATTTGGTTCCTGTTGTTTTTCCCTGGTTGCTTTAAGAGGGAAGGAATTAATGTCTTAATGCTGGATGAAATAACTGCTGTGGGTGATTAACTTTGCAGTCTATTGAAAGCTTTTAGCACTCAGAGGAAAACTCTGGACCTCAGAGGTTTCGGATTATTCTGTCATGTGTTTACATGACAAAAGTATTTTCCTCCCCCCATGCACACCTTCACATTTACAAGCTTGATAAGCATAATTAAAATATTTTATGAATTTTGCTCTTCCTAAACTTTATGTTTACGTTCAGTTTGTCATTTAATGAGATGGTTAAAATATTTTGTTTGAGTCATAAACTTTGCTCACATTAAAGGTCGGAGAAGCGTGGTGGTTATTGGAAAGACGTCTCAGTTTCTGGGAGAAATCTTGCCGGGGAGGTTAATAACCAACCGCTGCTGTAGTTGATGCCTCAGGCCGGCTTTAATTGCCCCGATGTTCCTGTGGAGCGGCTCTGTTGGCTTTTAGTAGAAAGTCATTACAAGAAAAATATTATTTATGAGTAAAACTTTAGTGATGAGGATGTCAGGGTAAAGATTTTAAAACCAGTCAGTAAAAATAAAGGCATGATAAACATTTTATATTTTAATTTCATTTGGTTGTTTATTTATTTATTAGTATGTTTTTAGCCTATGTAGTTTTTTTGTTTTATACCATATCTGTAGTGTTCCTCGGCGTACTGGGGGCTACTGGTTCTGGATAGTTTGGATACTGTTTTACACACACTCATCATCCAGAGGAGATGAGTGTGTGTAAAACACACACACACACACTCATCTCCTCTGGATGATGTTGATTCCACTAAGAAAACAACCTGAGATGCCCTGAAAGATGACCTGACCAGAGGTCACTCCCCACTGACCCAACAGGACCTCTCACCTCATTAAAAGGAGACAAATGCAACAAGTGTGTTTAAATCACTTTACTCTGTTTAGATTATCTGGGATGGTTGCCATGGTGATACTGTTGTCAAACCAGAAGAGGGTGAATTAGGAAATGTGATGCTGTCTGAGTTAAAGTCATTAAAGAGCAAGCAGAAACTCACCCATTTAGGCTTTTTCTTTTTATGTGCAGCAACAGGTCTGAAGTAATCTTATCTGATACAAGGAATAATAAAATTATGGTCTGTAAGTTACTCTTTATCAGTACAATAGCTTTTATTATCAGCTTGTTGCTCACGTGTCATCACAACAGGTGGTTCTTGAATGTCTTTGCCAGGAAACGGTATAAAATAAAAGGTCTTGTTCCTTCTTTGATGGGATATTTCTGTATTTAGAGGACTTGTAGAATATACCAAGCCTTATTGTTTGTTTTTCTTTTATTATGCCACCATTTTCAGGTGCTTCATAACTTCAGCTAGTATTTTTGGAATCAAAATGCTTGTTCCTGAATGCTTTTGTCTCTTTTTCTGCTGCTCTTTGTCAGCACGGTGGAGCTGCGAGTCACTCAGCATACTGGTCAGACACACATGCTCTATGTGACATCAAACAGGAACACTTATTATAATGCATGTTCTGGGGCGTTTTCTGATGCTACATTAGCTGCTTTAGCTTAGATGCTTTATTATAGATATTCACATTTGTATACTTTCACTTGCCTCAACATGCTTTTCATATTCAGACCCCCTTTTTTTTACACCATACAGCATGCTTCATCCAGCCTGTCAAAACAGCTAAACAATAAGAAATAAAACTAAGCCCGGCTTTGTGCTGTTGTCTGAAATGACTCATCTCTGCTCTGTCTGCTGACTGAAGACACTGTCTCGGCTCTCCACTTCTATCCCTTCCATCTTTTCTCTTTGCATCTCTTTGTGCGTTAGCTCCTCCCACCACTTTCTGCCTTGTCGTTCATCCTCTGCCACATTGATTTATTTAACTTTTTAATCTGCTTTTGTGTGTAAAACGCTCACGTCTCTTGTTAAATGTGACGTGTCTTCTCATAGCTTATCCGCTTTACAGTTGTTTCTGTTTTGGACGTCACGGTGCCGGTCTCACCTCATGTGGGCTCAGTCAGCATATATCGCTGCATCCCACACTGTGAATGTTAAAGGAATTTGAGGTCGTCAGATATATTTCATGCACACATTGAGGTTTTTTTGTGGATATCTTGTTTTTTTGGTGTGATTTCTAACAAATGTAAGCATCTGTATATTACAGCTTCCCTTTCAATGAAAGAATCGGCACGTTGGGGGACGTTTTGCATCTTTTAGCTCGGTGTAATTTAAAATGCAGCGAAGCTGATGAAGCGCGGTGCTTTACTCCCAGACTTGTGTGGAAAGTCTTGATTTCATCAGCTCATGCCTCTTTGGCTCATTCTCTCACAGACTTTGCAGAGTCACTCACAGTCCACTCACACACTTGGCCTGAAAGAAGCGAGCGATTCATGCTTCTTCTGAAAGACACATCTTTTATTAATGAGCTTCATGTATAATTCCTCACTTGCTCTTCCAGGACTGCTGCTAAATATAAGCACATTTTGGTATTTATAGAGAAATCGGCCTCTGTATTCAGCCATCTGAATAATTCCAGTAATGCAACTCTCAGATTTCTCTTCTATCTAATGCTTCTCTTCCATATTGTATAAAAATACCAGCTGCTTTAAAGCTTTTACAAAGGATCCTCACAACATGGCTGGAAACTGAGCTGCATGGTGGAGGTCTAGTGTGCTTTCTGATTACTTTTCTATGTTTTAAAGTTTCTGGCTGTTTTCTAAGCTTGCATTTGGAGGATGGCTGTCTCATCTGACATTCTGGTCATTGAACTGGAATGGGAATTATTAGTACTCTAATCTAAACTTGGTATCAGTAAGAACTCCAATTTCATTTCTTTTAGATGTACTTTGTTAAATAAAAGTGGTGTGAGGGCATCCCTACACATTAAGCCTGTTAAATCTTCTATGGCTTCTCAAGGCTGCAAAAATAAGAAAAAGTCATTTTTCTTCAAGTTTAGAGTAAAACTCTACGAGAAGCTTGTCTGCAACGTGTCTTTGTGGTGCAAACCGTCCCAAACCTGGTCCACGAGAACTAAATGATGTTCTCATGGCTTCAAACAAAGTCCTCGCTTCTCTTTGAGTATTTAACAAACATCACTCCTCTTTGCACTGCAGACGTGATGCAGTGGGAAGTCATGTTGGTGATGTGTTTAGGTGCCATTTAGTTTTTCTGGTGGACATGTTTTCAATTAAACTTTATTTGTATAGCGCCACTTCACGACTGTGTCATCTCAGGGCGCTTCACAGACGTCATATTGAACCAATTCATCAAAAATAGCCGAGCTAAGGGAAACTAAAAGATCGCATCGAATCATTAAATCCCCATCCTGAGCTGCATGAGGCGATGGTGGGAAGGAAAACTTCCTTATAACGGGAAGCAGAACCAGCTCAGGGAGGGGGCAGGGTCATCCACCTCGACTGGACAGGAAAGACAGATTACTGCATCTTTTATCCCGGAAGACCTGCAGAAAAAGAGAAATAGGTTAATGATGTCATAAATTAATACAAGATAAGAAGCAGAGAAGGTATAAAGTGCTCGGTACATTGTGGGACGTCTCCATGACTGCATAACTAATGGAGGCTAAACTATTCCTGTTAAAAAGGAAGGTCCTAAGCTTTATTTTAAATATATGGAGGGTGTCTGCCTCCTGTACCCATACTGGGAGCTGGTACTGGGAGCTGGTACTGGGAGCTGGTACTGGGAGCTGGTACTGGGAGCTGGTTCCATCAGAGAGGAGCCTGATAGCTGAAGGCTCTCCCTCCCATCATTAGACTCTGGGAACCACAAGTAAGGAGATACAAGTAATTATCTACCAACCTGACCACATTCTCCTTACTTACCTCTAGCTGCTGCCTCCTGTCAACAATGTGGCCAAAAGCAAACAAATGTTACACAAAGTCTTATTCTATTCAGCTTAAAAACACAGACCAGACAGGTTTTAGATCAAAATATCTCCTTATGTGTGTGTTGCTGCAAATGAATAGCCCATTCTGAATGAATAAAGAAGCAAAGCAGTTTATAGTTTCTGACTGGAAAGGTAAGGAAATACTGCTGTCATCGGCTAATAATGCAGCTTACCACCAGCCTGAGATAAGAAGCTTCTTTTCTACATTCAGTATGTCACAGTTAAGTCATGTTAAGCATGTATCAGAGTTACTAACAGCTCCTTTTGTTCTGTTTCTTTAGGCTCGTAATGTAAACACAGGAGAGCTGGCTGCAATCAAAGTCATAAAACTGGAACCAGGTGAGTCTCCTTATATTTAATTTTTGCTTTTTAAGCGATGTACCAACAGTTTTAAGCGATGTACCAACAGTTTTAAGTGATGTACCAACAGTTTGGATCATTTAATGAACAAGTTTTTTTCTTTGTTTAGGGGAAGATTTTGCTGTTGTTCAGCAGGAGATCATAATGATGAAAGACTGTAAACACTCCAACATCGTGGCCTATTTCGGCAGTTATCTCCGGTAAGAGTGTAGACGTGTGCACATGTTAGCATGTGCACGTGTTAGCATGTGCAGTATTTGCTGCTTGTACTAACAGAGTTCTTATGTTCAGGAGGGACAAGTTATGGATCAGTATGGAGTACTGTGGAGGTGGTTCTTTACAAGATATTTATCATGGTAGGGGCAACATGTAGGCCAAGAAAATCCTGATGAAGTGTGATTTTTACTGAGCAACCTTTCTCACCATTTTCTATTTTCTCCCTCAGTAACCGGGCCTTTGTCCGAGTCGCAGATCGCCTACATGTCACGGGAGACCCTGCAGGTATAGAGTTTACTATATGTACACAGCACAGAGCGCAGCCATCTTGTTTAAAGTGGATATAAATGTTTAGGAGGCAGGTTGATGCTTGAAAACCTGGCATTTACTTTATTTTGCAACTAGAAAAGTGCAGTATTAATTAAATACAATAAAGTGTGTCCAGAGATAAAGGTGTGTGAAAACAATGAGAAAAACAATGCAAAGAATATAAACACAGTAAAAACGGTTTCTTTTGGAGCTGCACAGTATGTCCTGTAAGCTTAGCAATGTTCATGTGTGCAGTAGTCAAATTACAAGTCCTGCAGAATAGAAGGTCAATGGACTCAATGTGGTCTCGTCAATTTCAAGCTGACACACAGGTTTGTTTGTTGCCAATGACAATAAAATACCTTCATTGTAAAACACAAATCATGTTTGCATATGGTAGAACAAAACATTTCCTCAGGGCTTGCAGCAAATAAAGGAGTAGAAGATAACAAGTAGTTAGAAATACAGGCAAAACGTTTTGGAAAGAGTGCAGCAGTCATCTGTTAAAATGATTTAATCATGCAGCCCTGCTTGCTCTACACACTAAAAACTCAGTCATGGCTGCTTCTGATCAGATGGTTACGTTTTCAGTGCAGTCAGCAGTATGCAAAGGAGGCGGTCTGCATTGCAGTCATCATTTTAAAGGGCGAATCAGCCTGCACACATGCCAAATCCCACCTCTCCTCCAGCATATACAGTACGCCCACCTCAGCTGCTGTTGACACAAACACAACTAGATGGTTGTAAATAGATGGGTAAAGTCTGTTCTGGGCTTTATATAAACAGCAACTGGTTGATGAGGGTTTTTTGTGTCATGTAGCATATTTACATTACCGACAGGTAATAACCTTGATCACTCTGACCAATCATTGGCATTTTTAGAGTGATGCAGATGCATCTCTACATGAGACAAACTCCTCTGTGCTTTACATCTCCTCTGTCTCATGCTGCAGAGGTGGTAAAGGTACTTGTCTCTAGATGCGAACAGAGAAGCAAAATCCTCTGCTGTTGTTTAGAAAATATATTTTTATGGTATAATATCCATATAAAATGTTTTCTTATCTGTCTAAACTAGAGAAATAAGGCTTTTTGGAGCCTAAGTTCATCAGAAACTGTGCATGTTTAAATGGGGAAACGCTGAATTAAAGGTAAAATTAGCAGCACTGAGAGCCAATAACCTTTTTGTGTATTTCTAATTTACAGGGTTTATACTACTTGCACAATAAAGGCAAGATGCACAGAGATATAAAGGTGAGTTAAAGCAAGTTTTATCTTCTGCAGGTATTAAAAAAAACACGAATCACCCTGAATCCTGCTACTTTGTGTAGGTTTTTATATTCTTTAACTTCTTATTTACACAAACTTCTTATTCATCACCTCAAAAACCTCCTTTTAAAAAGCTAAATCAATACTTTGTTTAGACAGTGGCCATGCATGGAGGTTCAGTAAGCTGTGGAGAACCGTCGGCTAACTCAATACAATATTAAATTAAAATACTTGTTGGCTCTTCATGCTTTAATAATCTGTTTCACTAAACTACACAATCATCATCAGAACAGGCTGGTTGACCAGGGAACCCACATACTAGATTAAAAGGGAAATAAATATGCCTTATTGTTTTTAAGACAAATAAATAAACAATGTGTTACCTAACTTTTGTGTAAGGTTTAGTTAATGATTATGTAGGACTCATGGTTGGTGATGTAAAATGAAGGCAGGGAAGACCCGCTGATGTGTGGCTTGTTTCTCTGTGACAGGGAGCCAACATCCTCCTGACAGACAACGGTTATGTTAAACTCGGTAAGGAGAACACACACTGAATAAACTGAATCTGAAAGGACTCATTTGCTGACTTGGATGTGCTTTTCCACTCCTCCTCTCTTTAGCTGACTTTGGTGTATCAGCCCAGATCACAGCGACCCTTGCCAAAAGGAAGTCGTTCATTGGAACGCCTTACTGGTGAGCTTTATACAAGGCTAACTTTAACTGATTTAATGGGTTATCCAGATAAAATGAACCTGGTAGAATCGGTCCTGTGATGTTTTCACTGGGATTTCCTGAAGAAAAATCTGACCCTTGTGTTTCTCACAGGATGGCCCCAGAGGTAGCAGCTGTTGAAAGGAAAGGAGGCTACAACCAGCTGTGTGATATCTGGGCAGTGGGCATTACTGCAATAGAGCTGGCAGAACTACAGCCGCCTATGTTTGACCTGCACCCAATGAGGTAGGAGGTAGAACGCCGTTTATGCAGGTTTAAAACAAGTTTTACAAATATTACACGCAGTAATGTGCAAAACAAGGCACATCTAAGGTTTCATCTGTAAGGACAAGATGGATTTAAAACATGGATCCTTAAAAGGTTTGAAAACTGGATGAATCCAACCTCACGTTCAATAAAATAGAATACACTGTGACCACTTATCAATTCATCAAGTCATAATGCAGAAGCTTTGTGGTGTTAACTTGATACACATTCACAGTTTAAGAGGGTAAGTAATAGCTAGGTGTTTTTGTTTTAGGACAATGCCAAGGAGGAAAGACATTAAAACTAATGCTAGAGTGCAGGTGTTGCTGCCCATCAAAGGTAGAGTAGGAGGTCCTGGAAAAGGTTTGGCTCAGGCTCCACAGAACAGGTCCATTAAAAACAATTAGGATATGAAGTGGTTTTTAACCACTTAAAGCCTAACCGAAGAAGAACTGGGAAGAAACATCTCATTTTTTAAAATCTGAAAACTTTATTTGACCCTTGTTTTTCCCAGTGATTTCAATGTAATCTGCTTTTTGATATCCATCACGGTGCAGGAGATCAGTATCATATATCAACAGGGTTTCAAGTGCAAATGTCTGAGACTGAATGTATCAAACATGATGCATTAAGCCTTAAAGGGTTAATCCTTATATTTAAAAATGCTTCTGGAAAGATCTCCTTACTGATCTTTATTTGCAGTGATTATGAAGTAATTTTGAAAACTTTTGGAGGCCATGAAGAAGTCAGGAAAACCTTTAGACAGCTGCAAAGCTCTAAAGTTCATTATAAGGTCAAACGTTGCAACGCTCAGCAAGCTGGAGAACCCAGAGTGCTTCATCTCAGCTTATTATATATGAAAGTTTACAACAATATAGAATAAGTGTGGCTCGTTTGGAGTGATGGCTACAAACCGATGGAACAGATTAGGTTAGCAAAGACCTTTAGAGAAAAGCACATGCTTATCTCTGCTGTGATGCAGTGGAGGGGGATGATTTGGGTTTGACATCACTCTGAACTCATCTGCATACTAAATTCTTTCCTTTGAGGCCATCTGTGTGACCGGTCAACATGTCAACAATCCCAAAACAACAATGAATCCACATGTCAACTGCATGTGTGATGTATGAACCTGTGTTGCTTGCTTTCTGTTTGTCCATCAGGGCTCTGTTCTTAATGACCAAGAGTAACTTCCAGCCTCCGAAGTTGAAAGATAAAATGAAGTGGTGAGACAAGAAGTTTTCCTGCATTCGCTTCTCTCACAGCAGAGTCAAACAGCTACTCCAGCCATGAATGAACCCTTTTTCTCTCTGCAATACAGGACAAACAATTTTCACCATTTTGTCAAACTGGCTTTGACTAAGAACCCCAAGAAGAGGCCAACGGCTGAGAAACTGCTGCAGGTGAGCAATGAAGCACCACAGGTGTTGTAGAGCAAACACATGTGACTCATACGAGTAAAACTAGCTGCTCCTTTGTAGACGTACTTCATCAGTGTGTCATTGTAGTTAGTCATCAGTTAAATGGATGGTGGATTAATCTATTATTTACCAGCCAAACCCACACGTATGTGTGAGCTAAATCCTGAGTATTTACGGCTAAAACTTTTCACCCGATGTTTTTCTTATTGATCTGTGAGTGCAGATCGCCGAACATCATTACAGGTAACGAGAAACGTTTCCGGATTATTGAACACATCTCTGCTTCGTCTTTTCCCTCTTCCAGCACCCGTTCGTGTCCCAGCCTCTCAGCCGGACATTAGCCGTGGATCTGCTGGACAAAGCCAGCAACCCCGACCACAGCACCTACAATGACTTTGATGACGACGACCCTGAACCGGAGGTAACCTTTGACCTTTTCAGGACCTGATTTTTCTCAACGTGTTCAGAAGCGGCTCATAAATGCTGGATTTTCTTTCTCCCCTCCTAACTTCTTAAATCTTATCCTCCCGTCTCAGTTTATGTTTTATTGAACTCGTTGTTGATCTGTTTCCTCACCGTTTTTCTGGCACATCTTTTCCCTCCTCTCTTCATCCTCTTCTGTTTATCTCTCCCTTCACTCCCCTTGTGTTTGACTTTCCTTTTCTCCTTGTAGCACTTCTCCTTTCCCCCCATCTTTCTCTTCCTTCCTACCTGATTTTCCTATCTCCCTCCTGTCCTCTCATCTCCACTCTTCCCTACCTCTTCTTCCTCAGTTTAAGTACAGAGGTCATTTCCTCCCCATAAGCCCCGGTGCTCGGCGTGCACCCCGTTTTGCTGCCCGTAGGAAGGTACATGTGTCGGCTGCAGTGATGTCACTCTAACACAAACCAGTTTCCATTTGTGTTTTTTTTCTTTTGCCTTTGAGGTTAACTACAGAACTGATTGAATAGAGATTTACTCTGTTTCCAGTCCTTCACATGTCACTGGTGTTGTCACAGAAGGTGGTATTGGTATGTTAAATACAGGCAGATGCATAACTGCTTCAACATTCCAGCATTTGCTTGGATTTAATGCCTGTTTTTTTGTGATTACATTCATGTCAGCTGATTTTTATGGGAGCTTATGATCAAAGTTTTTAGCTCCCTCTAACTTTTTATAAGCATTTAAGGTGAAGTTGATGAAATGATAGATCTTTCTATCAGCTGTGTGATTACCACTTAATGACTGTGACAACATCAATGACATTTTTTTCTGATAAAGTAATCATGCAACAGGAACCATAAGTGTAAATAAACCTCATTGTTAAAATAATAATACATTTTATTTCGAGGCAGCTTAAAGTAAATCCCTTTAAGCTGTTTAGATAGATTCACCTCACTCTGCCTTAAAAATGACAGCCCTGTCCCCTCATTTGGTCATTTTTAAAAACAGCTTACAAATATAATAAAAACAGAGTAATTCATTTATTTATTTTATTTGACTTCTTCTTTATTTAGCCAGGACTGAGATACGTTCTCATATCACGGCAGTATTTTTCATCAAGGCAATTACAAAGTGTGTAAAGAGTGTGAATATCTGTAAGATGATGTTATTTAGGGGATAAAGGTTTATATCCAGCTCTGGATGCATCATTAAACACTTTATAAGATTCTAGTGGTAGTTCTGGAGCCTTATGTTCCTATATTATTTATTCTGTAGTCACACACACACATCCATATTTACTAAATGTATGACATCATTAGGGTTCAGTTATTAGCTGTGTGAATCTAAACTTTCAGACGGAGGTCTGAGTGCAGAATAATACGAGGTGAATTGAATGTGTAGAAGAAGAAGGAGCATAATAAAAGCTGAACATGTCAGTGTGTAGTTAACCTTATGTCTTTGCATTGAATGACCATGTTGGGTTTACTATAATTACTAACACGGTTTGAACGTTGTACGGTTGGACTTTCTTTGTGAATGTGGTGTCGGAGATGGATCATGATCCTCCTGCAGTGCTTTCTGAGCATGCTGTAAGGTTGCTCTTCTTCCTCTCAGCCCTTTCTGTGACCAACTGGGTCTAATCGGGTTATGTAAAAATGCTACGAGCATGCTAGCTGCTGTGGTTTGATTTGTGATTGAGCCACGGTGCATCTATGAAACAACACATTTCATTGTTGTAAAGGGAACAGTTATAATCAGTGGATGTCATCTAAAGCTTAGCGTTAACCACATATGTCATGGAGGCCATCATGTGTAGCTAGCAAACACCGACGCTGTTGCCAGGGAGTGTTCTCCTTCCAATGCTGTGTTTTCTTCCTCCTGTTGCAGTGTTTTGCTGTGTCATCCATTTCTGTCCCACAGGCAACAGCAGAGGAATGTTTTCATAAATATACTGTCCTGTGAACAGCTACATGACTCTTTCTCTTTCCCGACAGTCTCCGGTCTCTGTTCCTCATCGTATCCGCTCCACCAGCAGGAGCACCCGGGAGGGAAAGACCCTGTCAGAAATTAACTGTGAGTTTTTACAGCGAGCCTTCCTCTCACCTGTTCTCTTCTCCACCTCATGGTCCTCTCTGCTCTCAGTTGGTCAGGTGAAGTTTGATCCTCCTTTGAGAAAGGAGACCGAACCTCATCACGAGCCGGTGAGTTATTCATCGTGGTTTTGTGTTTACATGTGTGTGAGTGAGGTTATGTTTGTGTGGTTGTGGCTTTACCAGCATGGGTGGCCCTCACCTCATCACGGGCAGCACCCTGACTAAACCGAGCTGTTAGCATCGCAGGCTAAGCACAAATAAAAGCTTTTAGTTATGAAGGGATTTTTAAAAACAACACATGTTTAATGGCTGCTTCTGGGCTCTTATGCACCAAAGTAACACTCAGGCATCAGGCACATCTGTAGCATCAGTAGATCTCTTGAACCGTATCAGTATTGTCTTATTTTTTCTGGCTAATCATGTCGAATTTGAGGAGAAGACACAAACAGGCAACTTGTAAGTTGTGTCTCAGACTCACTCTGATGGCATGTTGATATCCATCATGCACAATAATTTCTGCTTTGCTTTGCATCGCGCAGCAGAAACTGGATGGTTGAGCAAAGAGGATGTGACAGAGCAGGTTATCAGACCTTTACTGGACTCAGACACGTTCAGAATGTTCTAGAATAAGAAGCAATGTTGGTGTGAAGAAAGTGAGGTCACATCTACTTTACTGCTGTGTCTAACGTATATTCTTCCATCCCTTTCTGCACTGGTGCAAAGCCAGTTTGTACATCCTGGGCAAACACTGGAAATGGTTTTTACTGGGTTGTTGTCCGCTTGGTGTGTAAGAGCCCTCTGCTGTTGTAGTTGAACCACAGGTGCTTTTTCTGGAAACTAGGGAGGACAATGCTTTTGTCACTTACACTGAGGTGCACATGTAGTTTGGGACATACAAATGGGATGCTGCAGGGTTTATCACAGCATGTTGGTACGCTGCTCCCTCACTCCCTCTAACTTTTCTTTTTACCCTCCCTCTGCACTTTATCCACAGCCCCCTTCTACTCTGATTGGCTAAAAAAAATCATCCACCTGAAGTCAAAACCCATATTTTCCCACCCACACGTGCAACTGTGGTCACCAACCCAGGATCAAGTTTTTCCTGCTTATTAAGGGAAATAAAACACATTTGTGTTGTAAAAACACATTCTTTCTACAGAGAACATGATTTAAAGGAGACGCATCATGCTTTTAAATGCTTTTAATATGTAAATCATGAATTTATTGTCTGTATAAAGCAAAACCGCAATGCTTTGATCTGAATTCCTGCTTATTCTCGCTCCACACACACCTTATAACCCTGTTCTGAGGTGCATCTCGCTCCACACACACCTTATAACCCTGTTCTGAG
>JBAMHV010000017.1:20873878-20885373 GCA_037177535.1 Pseudomugil gertrudae
CGGTGTCTCCCTTAGAGATAGGGTGAGAAGCTCGGCCATCCGGGAGGGACTCAGAGTAGAGCCGCTGCTCCTCCACACGGAGAGGAGCCAGATGAGGTGGGGAGGGCATCTGGTTAGGATGCCTCCTGGACGCCCCCCTGGTGAGGTGTTCCGGTCCCTGTGGGAGGAGGCCCCGGGGGAGACCCAGGACACGTCCCTGTGGGACACCCAGGACATGCTGGAGGGATTATATCTCTCAGATGGCCTGGGAAGGCCTTGTTAGGCTGCTGCCCCTACAACCCGACTCGGAATAAGCAGGAGAAAAAGGATGGATGCATGATCTTTGGTTTATCTCTTACTCCATGGTGGTATAGGTTTGGAGTTTATGATTTTGGTCCTAAGCAAAGCTGAAGCATCAGTGGCTGATAAAATGATCAACAATAAAATCACATGATGCAGGCATTTGGGATAAAATACGATTCACAGCATCCCCGAAGACACCGTTTCCTCACAGTGCTCACCTGGTTAAAACTGGTGATGTTAAAAACAGTGACGGTTAGACACAGCCAGACAGAGGACACGCCAGTGGACAGGCCATAAGACAGGGTCCAGGGTGCGGTCCTCTGTTGAGAGTAGGCTGTGTGACGTGTTTATAGGTTTAAAGCCTCCTTTGCAAGATGAGCTGCTGTAAATTTGTTAAAATCACAAATTTTGTTGTATTTTGTGTGAATACCAAGTTTACATATAAAACAAGAGAAGCCTGGCTGGCATTTCAATGCGAGCCAGGCTTTGACGCAGACCACATTTAAACGTATTACATCGGTCGAACGCCAGTGAAATGAGGCTTAGGAAGTCTGTAACGTATAAAACAGGCAGAGTAAATGCAAAGGCGTGGTGTCTGGCTCCAGAAGGTGGCCAGGCCTGGAGGGGGAACCAAAACGTTTGGTCTTGTCCTTTGCAGATCTTTCTTTGTTCCCTTCTGTCCCCAGAACTCGTTTGACATGAGAAGCCCCCCGACAGCTTGACACGTCGGGGTGTTCTTTCACCGCTTATGTCTGATCAGTGGGAAAAATTTCTAATCGTACATATATAAGCTGAATAAATAGAAAAAACAGAGGAAATATTTAATTAATCCACATTTTATTGATGAATAATAAAATCATTTTTGCATTTTTCATCCAGAGAACATGTGTACTTAAATAAATTAATTTCTAATTATTAATAATGTTTACATTATCAAGCTTTAAGGTCAGTTGTGTAATAAATTACAGTTCAAGCAGTAGAGTAATGGTATGATCTGCCATCCAGGCCTTAAAGTCTGAGGCTATGATGTCATGATTTAATGGCTTCAGTACATTATGATGTAGACTGTAGGCAAACTAGGCCTTCATAGCTCTATCAGATCAAAATAAAAGGCTTTAATATGCAATAAAGGCACCCTTAAGCCATTTACAGATTGCAAAAGTAAGCATGTTTCATATGTGGGTGGGGGCTGGAATAACCTCTATTCTCCAACAGGATGGAAGTCCATATGTTTGCACACTTTTATGCTGCAAAACTCAATAACTACAACAAATCTATTGATATTATATTAGACAAGCATTAACCTACCATGTCACATTTGTCAGGCTCCTAGCACGCACCAGAGCGTTGTGATTCATTTATATTTCATCATATCAGAACAACAAGTGTCATTCATTAAAAACAATACGTGCATTATTTCACCACACACGGTTGCTAAGCAACGCATTTATTCGCTGGGAATATTACTCCAAAATAAGGGATGTCATCAAAATAATAAGGGGTATTTTTAAGACTGTTTACAAAATGAAAATAAACATGAATGCTGTGCATAAATCAGCCCGTTTACAAGCAGGGCGGCACTGAAAACGGTCCGTTAAGACAAAACAAGTTCTCTCCGAGGTCGGAAAACTTCATTCACCACCCAGTTCAGCATAAACAAGTCCAACTGGTTCATTATCTGAACTGGGAATAATGTGTGTGATGCATAAGCGTGCACCATAATCTCAGTAAATTTAATTTTTATTACAGATGAGATATTTTCCTCACTGCTGCGTATCTATGAAAGCACATGAAATGAAACAACATGCAGGCTGAATTAATGCCAACATTCGGCCCGGTGGGTCAAATTCAACGTATCTTACATCACTCTGCAGCATTTCATCATGAAATGATTCACAATGTGCTAAAACACCGAACAAAAAGCTTTTATAAGGTAATCAGTGGACATAAAAATCATGTCTGGGTTAGCCGTTTAACTGGCTGAATTAGTTCAAATTAAAAAAAATAAAAAAACTAGGCAGACTTTGTGAAAGAACATGTGAACATGCAGGACAACCAGGCCACCGGCATCTCCATCTCCTTTTGTCTGCAGCATTGTTTTATTTACTACATTTTAATGATTAGCAACTAATCCATCAACCCAGCGGGACGTGGATCAATACTGGCTAATTATGATTAGGTTTCTATATCACTTTAACCTACAGTTTGCTGACGGATCACACGGTATAAATGCCATTACTTCCTGCTAATATTGATCTGAATACATGGGTCTTTTAGCCCAGCTTCTCCATCTCTGCAGGCTTTTTCTCTCTTCATTCATCTGTCCATGCAGTGATGTGTACGACCACATGTTTCCTAACTTAAGACAAACAAAGCGGAGTGAAGGGCGCTCCTCTTCTTGCTCCAATAAGAGCGTTTGTATAAAAACTATCATTCATAAGTCGAAGCTTTGAGGACTCCATCTTGAGCACTTGAAGGTTAACGGGTATCTGTCTCAGCATGTGTGTGTGCATGCTTGCACAGGCTCTTTCTACACACTCCGGTATATCTGTACAATAGTTTTTCTACTTTTATTTATTTGGACTCGCTCTGCTGAACCAGATCTTTGGTTCCAGTCTGAAAATACTGAAGGAAAGTTGGCTCATCACTGATCCTACATGTCTACTCAGGAAGCTAAACATCCCTTTCCATTTGTTCTTAGATCTTTTCAGTATTTTCTCCAGCTGAGTATCGTTTTCATATCTTGTGTAACATGAACACGACCATTTGCATTCACATTTCTACATTCTCTTACTGTGAGGTTCCACAGTGTGGAAGGAAGTGTGGAAAAAGTGTGTAGGATAATAAAATCCGTATGCATCTGGACATAATCATGCAAGACAAAATAGAAAAACATACTTTGTTGATTTAAAAAGTATAATATTGTAAAATCTGGAACATAATCTGTGCAGTGCTCTGTACAGATATAAATATATTAAAAAGCAGCTTCAGCCGCAGAAATGTGTACGCACAGTTTGTGTGTGTGTGTGTGTTGACCGTGTGTGTGCTTATACCAGTTGTATGTGTGAGGACTGACTGAGAAACTCTGAGTTTCCATTTGGGTGAGGTACGACCTCCTCTACAGCCTGTAAAATGTCTGAGGGGCTGCTCTCAGGTCCTTCAGACAGGAAGTCGAAATGTTCCTCTGCTGGCTCCAGCTTGCAGTCATTAATGAAGAGGTCTGTTCCATCCCAGTTGCTGAGGTCGCAGTGGCCACGTTCGCTACTGTTGCTGCTGCTGCTGCTGTTGTTATGTGCAGAGGAGAGACCGGGGCTGCGGTTGGTTAAAGGCTGGCTGAGGTTATGTGCAGAGAGGGACTTCCCGAGGCTGCCTCCCCAGTCTGAGGGTCTTCCCTCTTGGTTAGATGAGAGAAGAAGCAAGGGGTTAACCTCAAGGCTTAAATGCCTCCTCCAGACGCCTTCAGATTTCAAGCCAGGCTTCTCCTGCCGTTTCACCCTCTCCTGTACAGGGCTTGCCTCGGTGCCCTCCTCTTGGTCATCGTCGACGCTGCCTCCCACGACAACGGAGGGGCCCAGACTCACCTCATCCGCTGCTACGTCATCCGTCATTTCATCTGAGACCAGATCCGTTGGGCATTGGAGGTGAGAGGGCTGCAATATGGGAGGCAGCTGGAGGGTAAAACTCCCTGCAGAGGGAGGCGGGGGCGGCAGATCAGGGAAGTGGGCTTTTTTGGAAGGGGTCACCAGGGTTGGGTAAGGGCTATCTGGGGGCAGCAGAGGAGAGGGCGAGAGGGAGGCAATGGATGGAGGGTAAGATGGAGGAGCTGAGTCTGGAGGACCATCGTCATCAGCAGGTGCCAATATGAGGCGAAGACCTCTAGGATTGGCACTAAGGGAGCGGTGCATGCCACCGCTGTTGTCCCCCCGGCTCCGGACGGGATCACCTCCCCGGGGAGAGGCGGGGTAGTCCGAGTGGTGATGCTGGCTGTCCAGCTCGAACAGAGGCAAGGAGGAGAGCGTGAGGGCTGAAGGACCCTTCTGTAGGACCTGCCGATAGATATCCAGCAAAGAGTCCAACTTTGACTCGATGGAGGTGACCTGAGCAGAGAACAAGAGAGCAGGAGAGTCGGTTTTGTTTTGTTTCATACAGCCGTAATCGGTTTACCTCAGTCAAAATGGCCGATCATATCATCACTTTCCTGAGATGCATCAATGTTTCCTAAATGTTTTCATAATTAGTGATGTAAAAAAGATTTTCCTCTTCCCAAACAGACCTGTCTCTCCACTTTACGAACACGTCCCAGCATGCTCATGCCCTCCACAGTTTCTCCATCTGGGAGCAGTTTATCCCTCGGCTTCTTATCCATAGGAATCTGGCCTTTTCCCAGAATCTGATCCACCCTAATGTACACACAAATCCTGGTGTTATTAGAAAGAAATGCTGTAACACAAGCAGGCACCTGAGCCACAAACCTAAAGCAACATAAACATGTTAGGATTAGTTAGTAAAACATCACACATAAATCTCACGCGCAGGCTCATAAAAACACTAAAATGTTGGTTTTGTTGTCATTTAATGTGTTTTTCAGGCACCGGTGCTTCAACATTAGCAGGTCAAAGGTTGACAAACGTACCCATTTCTGCATATTTGTCTCAGATTTCCATCTAAACAACATTATACAAATATTTACAGAGATTTAAAACTGATTTTGCAGACTCAAATGACTATTTTTTGTTTCTTTGACACAATATGAGACATAATACCTGTTTTTCCATAAATAAATAAAAACAGATTTACACACAAACAAGTCCACACAGGATGCTTCCCACCCGCTGATCTAAGGAAAACAGAAGATACAGGGATGCAGCTGCAGTGAGAAGATGCATTTTGGTTTGTGTAAATATGTTAAAATGTACACACAAAGTTAATTTAACTCTCGCCACGTGAGTGGACATTGAAGCCTCTTATTATATTCCACTTCAGGATGCAAAGCAGCAAATACATGTAAATTTACTGGATTTGAATAATTAAAAGCATTTATTATTTCGCCACATTCATTCCGGATTTGTTCCTGATCTGCATCCGAATGTCATGGATTATTTATCTATAGAAAATATGATTTATCTCAATAGATAAAGGTTATAAACAAACTAAAACATACGTTTGTTTCAGCTTCAGCCTCTGCAACAGAATTAGTAATGATAATACCATCCCATAAGATAATAGTAATCCCTGTCAATAATTTATTACATTATTATAAATACTGATACCAGTATCAATATGATACTTTATCCCTATTAACAAAAATAAATAAAAAACGGTTTTGAATGAAGAAAGCTGCACTTCAATAGTCAAAAAGTATCAAATCTGATGTTTTGACATGTAGAAATCAAAGTACTGATGCGTCTACTCCTAAACCTAAACAGAATTTATTTCCTGCTGTTGTGTAAAACCTTTAAAGCTGGATGAATATTTAAGTGGACTCCCATCACATGGTTCTTTAGGAAAGTCTATTTAATTATTTTATTATCATTTGAGTCACATTTTTTGGACTGCATAGTAACCGAACGTCCCCATTAAGGCAGCCAATGGGAATCTATTTTTATTTTTTATAAAGTAACCGTGCACCAGAGAGCTTCTTCCTGTTGATGTAGTGCAGAGCGGGGACGTGACCCCGGGGGTCGCCTACTCAGGCTGGGACCAGTCCGCTGAACAAAGGTGAAAGTTTGGGTCAGCTATGTCTCATTTGCTGACATGCAAACAAACACATTCAGAAATGTCAAAGCACAAAACTTTGAAGCATTTTTGCACAATTTGAATAAAATTAATTAATAACATGACTCAACACCAGCTCATAGATGCACACAGAAAGGGAGGACGTGGTTGTTCAAGCTAGCTGGCTGTGTTCAAAATGTTTTAATTATATTTTACTAATATGAAAAACACTCTGCTTTGTCTTGCTTATCTCTGTACTGGCCTTATGATGGACTGGTGAGAAGTCAAGAGTCTGTATTGCATAGCTAAACTGGGTCAAGCTGGTATGAAAGATTTTAGGAGTTTTAAGTAATTAATTGATAAAGAGGAAAAAAGGGACTAAAAACAGCTCAATGAAGCAACAAATATTACTGTAAAGGCCAAAGATCAGTTTTTCTATTCAATGATTTTATCGCTCACCCGTAGGGAGCAACAACTGCTCTGGGTATCTACAGCTGAAACTGGTATGTGCTTCCACCTGCACCACTCAGCATTACAGCACATCCATCTGCAGCATGCGGAAGCTGCACTACAGCGCCCCCTGGTGACCCTAGACAAACTAGGTTTTTATTTAAACTAATGCGATTTTTTTAATGAAAAACAGTCACATAAATTAAAAATAATATAAAAATAAAAAACATTATAAAAAGTGAGATATGTTAAAGGTTAATGGTTTCAGGTCTTGAGACATATCTCTGCAGAATGAGGTCCTTAAGACGCTCAAATCAACATTTCAAAATCAAGCTTGAATAAGCAAAATTAATATTATGTCTTCAAAAAACATGTGATAAATGTCAGCATTAATTAAGTCAAATACTGTACACCTTATGACCTAAAGTAGGGGGAAAAGCCATAAGTATAATGTGTGAACTTCTTAAGTACCTCTGCAGTCACGTTGATGCATGTTATGATGAAAAAACTATTCATCAAAAAGAAAACGCTTCCCTTGGCTGAACCTGGACCAACCTGCTTTAATGTGGCTTTAGTGAACATTCAGTTCAAAGCAAATATGAGTAAGAAAAACACAAAGCATGAGAAAGCATGCATTTTGGCCCAGGTCTCAAGGGCAAAGCTGAGCATGGGGCAGGTCTAACCCCGGTGCAGATTGCTTCCTCCGGGCATGGCTGTAATATAAATGCAGCGAGGGAGAGGAAAAAATTTTGACCCGGCTGCTGAATGGCCTCGGAGGTGGACCCACTACAGTGTCTAGTCTGGGAGAAAGAGGGGACACACAGGTAGAGATACACAGCGTTTGCAAAAAGAGTTAGCATTGCACTCAGGATGAGAAAGCAAAACTCCATCTAAAGCTTTTCTGCAGTGATCATAACTATCATGACCTGCAGCAACAGAAACAACATCCATCTGCACAAAAAACTGAGTTAAAAAGAAATGCAATGGCTTTAATCATAACAAATAAAAAAACATGGTAAATTCATCTGTCATAGTCTGTAAATCATCTTTCCATTATCTGGACCGCTTCTCCCAATGAAGCCAGGAACTAGGGACCAGCAGCCACTGGGTGAGAGGCAGGGTACCCCCTGGATACACCATCAGTCCATCACAGACAGACAAACACCCACTCACACACACATACACTCCTAAGGAAAGTTTAGACGTATTTGGGTGGTATGAGGAAGCTGGAGTACGCTCGGAGAACATGCAACCTGCACAGGAGGAGCACTGTCCAAACTCAGACTTGAACCAGCAACCTTCACGCTGTGAGGCGGTGGCGCTAACCATTTTAAAGTGAAAATGTTTCCTTACCTGGTCTGAAGACTCTTGATGCGACAGAGCATGTCCAGGTGTCCTGCAGAGTACTGCTCTATCACATCCTTCACGTCATACGGACGTAAAGTCTCCTTAAACTTCTTTTTAGCTACATGGAATTTCATGATCCTACAAGGACACAAAAAAGGAAGAGGCACTGCTCAGACATAAATGTGTACTTATTACAACCCACCACTAGATGGCAGCAGTAACTTTAGGAGCTATTTTTTCTGGTTTTGTACATATAAAATATTTCAGGACCATCTAACTTGTAACCAATGTTTGCTTGTTCTCTTCCTAACTACCCAAATGAATGATTTTGAAAGCATGGTGGGACTTTCTCTCTACTCGGTGAGGAGAGCACACTGCTGGGTGAATAATATTGATACAGGTAAGCAGATCTGTGTTCTCGGTTGATTTAGATTCCCTCGTGTCTTCTGCTTGTTTCCAACTGCCTGTTTTTTTTCACAGCCTAAATGGAAACAACAGTGACAGATGACCGTTTGTAATAACAGTCCAGACAGGGGAGGGGTGTCCAGCACTCAACCCGACACCCTGGGAAAGCCCTGGTCTCTGGCTGCCCATGGAGGTGACCTGCTGGGTGGGCAGGCCGGACACGGTTGGGTGGTATTGGTACGGTGTGTCCATTTGTGTATCTTTGTCTTAAGGGGCAAATAATGGGATAGAAGGTGTTGTAATGTCTAACTCTAATAAAGCAGCATAAAAAAGAGACCATCATGTCTGGATATTAATTTAGTAATAGAGAGGAGCTCAAAATGTGAAAAACAGAAAATAACTTTAAATGTGCTGCCAAAAGCTCAACATTTAAAGTATCTAAAAGCATTTGAATGATGAAATATCAGGCAAAATGTTGCCTTTACTGCATTAACAACTATGATAATCAGAGTCTAAAATAAAGTAATGGACTTCCTGGTTGGAAGTGAAGCATTGTGGGAACAGACTGGCCGACACAGCTCGTCTGCTACACATAATTACCTCTCAGGTCTCTGACACTACAATATTTAATTTGCTTTGGGAAAAACAAACTCAGCTTTCTTAGTTCTGTTAAAAAGACTCGATGAGAAGTGTTTATGTGGACAGCGATTCTGTGTGAGATTCTCTCGTATGAGGTGGATCTCTGCAGCTCACCTCTATTATGATCTCACATGGTCATTTTTATCTTTTTGCTTTCAAAGCAGAGCACGAGTTTTCTTTTTACTGGGTTTGGATGAAGTCTCTCTGAGAGAAGGATGCAGGTGGGATGAAGAGAAGAAGAAACAACTCAAACCTCCACAGCGTTTACACCATGTGGTAACATGAACAATGCAAATGTGATGCGCTGTAATATAAATATTCTATGAGCTAAAATTAAAAAGACAAGAATCCTCTCACATGCTTCAAATGAAAACAGAAATATTAAAGATCAGTCTGCACATGAGACAACCTGAAGTCTTAAAGCATGAGATTTCCTCCCAATACCAGCTGCTGTTCTCTCATAATGCCTCAGTTTAGCATCTCTGC
Organism: Pseudomugil gertrudae; assembly: GCA_037177535.1. NCBI lineage: Eukaryota > Metazoa > Chordata > Actinopteri > Atheriniformes > Pseudomugilidae > Pseudomugil > Pseudomugil gertrudae. The sequence continues at coordinate 20,883,203 of JBAMHV010000017.1, forward strand.
CACATAAACAACCCATTTTCACACCTGTTTCCACAATAATTTAAAACATTAAGATACTAAAAGCACACAAAGTTTACTTCACTGATTAGTTTAGCTGATCATCTGCTGATTGTTGGTGCATGCTGCAGTGGACAGGGAAGAACGCGGACACATGAAATGTTCTGACACCTTTTATTGTAATAAGCACTCATTTTAAAATAATCTGCGCTACACTTCCTCAAACTACACGGCTCAGCCTTTCCACTTACTCTCAGGCTGCTGTTCACCGCTCCAAGCCTTAAGTGAGGATGACAGATATCTGGATTTATACACACCAAAGACCAACGTTTAGGAATCTAATAAAAAAACAGTTTAAAGAATACAATGTAAAATACAGGGTCTATCAGAATTAATGCACAACAAACAGGACTCCACAAACCTTTCAACCCAGCAGAGGCTCGTGTATTTACATTAAAAAGAAGATTAATGCATAAAAACTAAAAAATCCAGATTGTATCATGTGCAATATAATATTCAATTCATGTTCTTGAGTTGATTTCTTCAACAGTATTAATCTGTGACGTTCAATAATTTCCTATATAGATTTTACATAACTCTTAATTTCTGATATTGAGATTAACTGATATATAAATAGGACACAAGTTCTGCTCTGCAGCAAATATTATGTTTGCAGACATTAGTTCACTTCTAAGCTCCTTACGCTGCAGCTGACGACGTGGTTTGATGATGTCAAAGCCACAATAGTGGGACTTATAGGACCTTGTTTGGTCTCAGTGAGCATTAACACATTTATCTACCAAACATATAGTTTGTAACATTATAATTCATTTAATCAGCTTAAGCTGATAAGAAAAAGTGATATGTTGGGTGATCCGTCCACCTTGAGAGCCACTGCAACCACAGAGGCTCATCATCACCACCCAGCCGGGTCCCACATCGTAGCCACCAGGCTGCAGTGCAGGAACCCGACAACCACCCAGACAAAGCCGCTCACTCAGCCCACAGACAAACCACAAACCTATGTCCTGAAAGGTTTCAGGTAATCTGCTGATTTTCAGGTGCTCTGAAAACAGGCATCACCTGGTGGAGGGTAGCAGGAGCTCACCTGACCGCTCTGATGACAGCCTTAAGGGGAGCTGACAGATCCTCCACTGTAACGTCACAATGGCAGCCTCTCTCATCAAAGGAATCCTCTGTGGTCATGCCTGCATCCACTGAGGGAGACAGAGTGTGGTGAAAATAAAAAACCCATAAAATACTTTCTTCAGAGCCAGAATGTTTTTAAACTGATACTATTTTGGCTTTTAGAAGGTGAAAATTTATGTCCTGCTTGGATGAGATCTGAAGGAATGGGCACGTTTAGCCAGTTCTGCTCATGATGTCAGGGATGAGGTTCAATTTATCCTTAATACTGCCAATAATTATGAAAACAGGATCAATATGGAGAGAGGTGCAGAAGACAAAGCGACAGAGAAGCAGAAGGAAATAAAAGCCTGTAAAAATCTATAAAGTGATCGAAATAATGGTATGAAGAGGAGGGACAAAAAGGTTATTAACAGTCTGCTAATTAGCATCTTTATGTTGTGTAGGTGTAACAGAGCTGTACAGAAAAAGCCTTCTGCATGGAGGAGTTCATAAAGGATGCATGCTTCCTTCCAAAAGCAAAAATAAGAATTTTCCAGGAAAGGTTTTATGGAAATGTGTCCAGAAAAACATTTTCATTTGGTTCAAAATATCTGGAGTGTGAAAGGGAATAGTTAACACAGATAAAACATTTATCGGACCACATGAAGCTAAAGGTTTAAAGGTCAGCTAAAGATCAGAAAACACACAAAGCTGTGTGACTGATCATGTTCCCCAAAGCCTCACTCCGATAGTAGGTTTTATCATCTCGTACATTTCAGCTGAGATTTTCTGTCTCTCTGAGCTGCTTAAATCAGAGTAAAAACACTTAAACTCGCTTTCAGAGTAAAACACAAATCCTAAAACGTTTCCAGAAAAGCTTCACTAAACTTTTTCTGTTCAGTAAATTCTTTCATTTTCAACTTGTGAAAGAAAAATTATTACATAATAAAAACTTCTGAGTGAACAATACAAACCACACACACACACACACACACACACACACACACACACACACACACACACACACACACACACACACACACACA
>JBAMHV010000017.1:21063080-21088234 GCA_037177535.1 Pseudomugil gertrudae
GAACCCCCCCACCCACCCCACAGGCAGAGAAGCCAACCAATGCCCAAGAGGGACCAGGGGTCCCAGACCGCCACCCTACGGAGGCCACTCCACACCCCAGCGCACCAGACGCACGCCCCTTAAATGTTGAAGTTAAAGTGATGTGCTGGGTCAAAGCTACAGACATCAGAGAAGTCTGAGCCAAGGCTTTTTTATCAGGAATAAAATTATTTTTATTTACATTCATACTGAAAGAGAGAGTGCTTAATAAATGTCTCCATTATAATGTGTAAATACTTCATCCATCTGTTTCCTCTCGCCTATCCAATGTCAGTTGACAATGAGACAACGGGAGTGTTCTGAGACGTTATCAGGTTATAGGAACATGCTTTCAAGACATGTCTAAAATCCATCCAAGGGGATGTTTTTCCTCGGCCCATCCGGGAGGGACTCAGAGTAGAGCCACTGCTCCTCCACATGGAGAGGAGCCAGATGAGGTGGCTCGAGCATCTGGTTAGGATGCCTCCTGGACGCTTCCCTGGTGTTCCAGGCATGTCCTTGTGGGGGGAGACTCCGGCGGAGACCCAGGACACGCTGAAGAGATTATGTCTCTTTGCTGGCCTGAGATTGCCTTGGAATTCCCTCAATGAGCTAGCTGCTGCCCGTGCAACACGACTGACGCCTCACACACCTCACCAAATCCCTCAAAGGACACGGTTATAAACTAGATGGTTAATCGCCCATGACCCTCTCGGCAACTGTGCAGGGGTAAAGATCTGGTCCAGTGATCTGGATGAAACCCAGCCCGATCCTCGGAATAGTTAGACAGTCATCCAGAGCGTGCTTTTCAACATGATGGAACTTTCCCAACAAGACAGAGAAACTGGATTCTCTGATAGTTGCAGCACACTTTCAGCCCACCTTTTGAAAATGGGGACCGTTTCAGTCTGTCATTGTCACATTGTCCTGCACCTCCATGCAGGAACAAAGAGTTGTGCCATCCATGACAGCCTCATGAGATCTAGAACCTTCAGCATCTTAGGGCAACCATGGTGCCCTATACCATTAACAACCTCTGTCATGGTGATGGGTGTGTCTTCAATCTGAGCTTCAGACTCTCCATCCACACTTCTTGACAGAATCCCAAATTCCTTTCAGAGCTTCTCCACCAAGGCAAAGAACTACCTGAGAAAGACTCTGCTTTCCCTCCTGAGCCTTGGAGTGGTTTGCCATAACTTCTTTGAGGCCAACTGAATGTCTACGTCCGTGGCCTCTCTGAGTTTCTGTTGTGCCAGTGTTATAACTGCGGCCATTCAGTACCCGCTGGCTTCCATGGGGACAACCAAGTCCCAGAACCTTCCTCTTTCAGCCTTACAGCTCAACTCACCGTTATTATCCACCAGCAGGTCTTTCAGTTGCTCCCACAAAAAGCATCAAGAAGCGTTCACTGCATTAAATACCATTCAGAATCCATGTCACCAACCTCCAGAACAGAAAACATTCCTGGAGGTGTGTGTTGAAGACTTGATGGAGAAGGGTCCTCTGCTGGATATAGTTCACCGTCACCATATTTTACCCAAACTAATTTGCTTGGAAAGACCCTACCATGGACACAATCCCCTGATAACACAGCCCTCACACTCCTCCACCATGATACAGTAGAAACTCCACAGAGGATTTTTCAAAACACTAAAAACATAGAATAAGACCATCAGCTCAACGAGAGTGTTTCTGTAAGATAAATCCTCACAGCTGCACGTTTGAGCTAAGACCCATCCTGCAGCTATCAGGCCTGTCATTCCTCATTCCACCTCAGTTTGGCCTCTCACTTGTCTACTTCTGTGAAGGTTTTCTGTTTTCCTCCTTAGATTTAATGAAACTCACTCCATTCCTTTCCAACTTCAAATGGTCAGAAACCGTCTGAAGTGCCAAAATCTCTGTAACACCGAGCCCTTAATGAGCTCAGAATTGCCGTTTTCGCCTCTCTCCGTAGTATTTATTACCTGTGGAACATGTGAAATAATTAGAGGAGCAGCAGCCTTTTCATCAGGGGTGTGAGAGGTTGCATCACTTGATTGTGCCCTGCAGCAACAATGAATCCCCATCTCACTTTAAAGATGAGATCCAGGTAAAGGACAAACTGTGGTGAGAAGCAGCTGGACCTGCAAAATAGTCTCGTTATAAAACAGAATATACTTATTTCAACAAGTTATTTTTATATTATATATATAATATTTAAAAAAGCAGTACTGGCAAGTCAAAACAGGAAAAGGCATGTAGGCACTTTTAAGTTGCCAGACAACATTTAAAAAGATCATCAGACTGAAACCAAAAGGCTTTTTCAGTTACTTTGGAGGCCAATAAAGTGGACGGTAATGAATTGTGTTCTCCAACTTTACTTTCTTTTGCAAAGGCACACAACACCTTTATGAGGCAAACACTCACTTTCTCTCCTTCATTTCCCAGATTAACTGGCCTGCATATTAAAGTCTTGGCTTGAAGTCAGTGACTCTGTAAAACAAATGAAATCAACTAAATTGAGTTGGATTTGCAACATCTGTCCTCCACAAAATGAGCATATAAAAGGCCTGGAGTAAGATTTTTGCAGATTGTTTAGTGCACTCTTTGAGATTAAAAGCTAGTGTCTCGGAAATGTGAAAAACTTAAATACATTTACATTTTAGCTTACCAATGCCTCTAATTAAAGTGCATCCTAACTGCATCTTCAGTAGCATAACACCAACTGCTTATTAAACTTATTGTACAAATAAAAATAATAGCAGAGCAGCATTTGTTGCCATCTTACTCACTGCAGTTCCTGCATGGTCAGGAATGTGTGAAGCACTGATTGTTGCCTGTATGATGGGAATGCTTAGGTGGATAGATGCAGGAGCAAAAGAGGTGCTGAAAGAGGAAATCCTGTAAGTGTCGATGCCACAAACTCTTCTACACTTTTGTTTATTCTTTATTTGTGTCAGGGTGTGCACACATTTATGCTTTACATTTCCACTGACAAATACAGACGTACAATTACTGCACATCTGCATGACGTTAGAAAAAAAGACGTATTTTGTTGGCGTGACTAAAGCCTGACATAAATAACTACAACTAAACATAAAGCAGCATTAATCCACCTTGTTCCAGTTTTTTTTTACCCCTTCACTATTTGATCTGAATCTGGGATGAGCAGAAACAGCCTGTGCAAAGAAGAAAAACACAAATTGTTCAGTAATTAAAGTCTCTTTTTTTCTCTTTCAGCAGACAAAAACCGACGACATGCTACATGTACGTACGAGTAAAGTCCTGTTAAAGTGCAGCTTTAACTTCTCATTAACTCACACTGCTTGTATATAAATGCATGAGGTCAAAACAATTAGAAGAAATGACTTGGTATTTGAGTTGGTCCATGATTTTCCTTCATTACATTTGTGACATGTAGGCTTTGATTTAAATTAAATCCTATCTGGTGTTGTAAAAGAATCCTTTGTTGCAGGAATAAAAGCATGGATATGTGATTAGAAAATAAACTGTCAGCGAGTTTGCTGGCAGACTTTGTGTGTGTTAAAAACTAGCAAACTAATTCTTATCCAGCATCTCTTTTCGAATCCCTTTAATTAAACATTTTGTTTGAGGTTACTCCCCAATTGTTGCACTTAAAATTTCCGAGCCATGAAAGATTAATAGTTCCCCTGTAGCGTTTAAATCTCTTAATTAAAAATAAAAGAAAACATGGATGTGAACAGTTCCTGGTTCCTGCTGTTTGCTCCACCAGCATTGGTTCAAATATGCTTAAAGCCAGCTTGTCCTCATTAACCCTCTCTTTGCAGGCTTAGAAGTGTACACAGGCTTTACCACTGGAAAGATGGATGTTCCCAATGTTCTTTTATGAGTGTGAATACTGCTTGATTGAAACAAGGTGGCATGCACTCGATTTAACCCCTGAAAGGCATGTCTGTCCAAATTCTCTCCTAATTTGACTAATCAGAATCTGGCCTGTCACAATGACTTCCAAAGCCAGTACAGCCTGAGAAATATGCGTCTTGACTGGCCTAACGACATTTTACACATAATAAACTTGCTCTTGGACACCATTTACCACTACAGGGAGCCGCTCTGAGAGTTTGACACAACTTTTACAAGGTCCAGAGAGGTTGCCTTTGTGTAAAACATGTTGGCTTGAAGTGAAAATGATCCTGAAGTTCACGGTTTAACTGAATGTATGTTGTCACATTAGTGTATATACAGCTTGTATCAATTAATACCACAGGACTGGTATTACTGGGTTCTATGGGATATTGTTTGCATGTGTGTTGCATGTTTTATTTTTACATAAGTGATGTCCATATCTGATATGAGGTTAAACTACTACCCTCCCGGATCACATACCCCCTCCCCCTTTACGGATTTAAAAAAAACCCTCATATTTAGCCTGTTGCAGCATTAACTATAATACTGATTGCAGCATTACCGAACTGCAATGATCCTAATGATAAAGAGCAGGAAAACTGCAGAGAAAGAGTGGAAGTGACAGAGGGAAAGAAAGGAGTGCACAGGAAAATTGACCCCCCAAAAAGCTGCCATTGTAGATGATGGATTCCTCCCTAATCGAAACAGTTTGCCCAGTCGCCCAGCTGGGCTTCATGTGCTTTTGATTACTCTCCGCCATTTAGTTCCACAAAATTACATGCTGCCTAATGGCCTTTTAATGGTTATAGGTTTCTGTGCTCTTTAATGAGCCTGCACCAGTTGGTTGCTAATGCCCTATGGAAATTTGGCAAACGTCCAGTGTGGTTAAGTATATTTCCCTCCAGTTTACAACTTTGTTGTTTGAAATCACAAACAAGGAGGCTGATGTGAAATGTGGAAATGCAGCTCTTGCTTTTCCTGTTGGCTTGTTTTCTTCTTCTGTGCAGCAGCTTCATAATTGTCCTATTAGGCATTTGATTGCATTCTCATGTTCCCTGTGATTTTTCTGAGGCGATAATGTGGCAACTATTGTGTTTTTACACTTGTTTGCAACACACCAGTGCATGCTGAGGCACTGCAAACAGATTAGGACACAGGAATGTCAGTCATATTGTGTGATTTTTTTAGTGGGAGCCCCTCAGAAACCAGCTCAGACCAAGTAATCAAGGTGAGAGAGTTCACCCCCTAAGCAGCCATTACCGATGTGTAGTTTTATCTCTGTTTTGTGCCATCAGTGTATGTACGTGTGTGTTTGTGCCTTAATGGGGAGGTTAGCAGCTGCTTTTTGATGATCGCCTGCTTACTGGACCTAATTAAGCAGAACATGCCCCCCCCCCTGCTAAAGTAGGACCACAAACAGATGGCCGGAGGACCCAGGAGGACGTCTGACACCTTGCCTGCCCTGGATGGCCACTCAGCATCAACAGCCCAGTGCAGAATGTCCCTGTCAACATCATCCCACTTGAAACAAAGTTGTCATCGTGGCTGTTTTTTAAAGCTTGTGTTTCTGTAAACATATCATCATGAGGGCTGTAGAGTGGATCATTTTGTGCATATTTTCAGCTGTAAGGCTGAACTTCTGCTTTTTGTCTTTCTTTCAGCTCCTGCGGTTATTCTCCTGCTTAAGTCCTTCAGAATTTGACAGGTCTGGGGCGAAACTGCCGGATTGCCTCAAGGAGGAACTCTAGGACACGTCTTCTGCTTTGTTATTCTTAATATTGCTTTACCTGTCTGTGGTCTGACAGAGGCTTACCTGGGGGAATGTGCAGGACTTCTGCTGACACTAAACAGATCATGGAAGCAGCTCGCTACACGCCTCAGTGATGGAGACATCACCACATAGCTATGCAGAGGGAGAGACCGCAGGCACTGTCATGTTTTAAAGAGCTTTAACCATCACAGTGGTGCCACACTTGGACTGAAGTTAACCCTTTCAGAGCCTTTTTTCACACTTAAAAAGCAACATTTGAGCAGAATTTGCTGTAAAAACTCTTTTAACTCTTCACGCAGTGAAACCACCCGCACTTGCATGCATTTGTGCAGTTTCTTACTGTACATTAATGCATACAATCACTCCCTTTCTGAAGAGCTCTAGCTTTTTCTTGGCTGCCTGGAACCATTTCCATAATGCTGACATTGTATATGAAACATTTAATGCCTTTGTGTGGAGCACACAGCCCCTCCCAGTGCAGCAAAGATGTATAGAAATAGTTAAAACTCATCAGAATTGATACATCAGCAAATTATTAAAAGACTTAAACAGTTTTGTTTCATGACAAATTGATGTTGCAGGAAAAAATCAGGTGAAAAGTAGTTTTAAATTGTCAGAGTGTAGGAAGCGTCTACGGGGGTGGATCTGACACTTCAGGCCCTTTTTTTGTTTTACTACTTCTTTACAAGGCAGCTACAAGAAGTACCATGAAAATAATTCATCTCTAAAACTAAATTATCCCAAAAGGAGTTCATTAAGGACAATAAACTAGAGTTAATTATCATTAATCATTATTGTGTCTTGGAAATGTCAACGTGTTGCGTACCCTTTAGAGGCGCCACATCAGCATTTATTAAACCGTCCTTGGTTCTGGTTGGAAACAGACATCCCACTGTGACTGGAAATGTAGAGAAAGTACAAATGGAAATGTGTGTGTGTGTGTGTGTGGGGCAAGAGAGGTAAAGCAGTACTCTAGAGGGCAGCAAGAGACCATGCAGGATAAGTGACGGCTCATGTTGCAATGAGGTGCTCCAGGGGTGTTTAAGTGTGGGGTGGGATTGTATTTTGGTGTGCATGACACTATTTTTTATTGCATCTTAGCGTTACAGGCAGCTGTCGGGATGAAGTTCTGTGGGACAAACCCGGGTCTTGCAGGGAAGCACAAACTAGGAATCATGTGAAAGATCAGAGTTTTTCTACAGTTTAGTTTAATGACAGAAAAAAAATCTAGTTTTTGTTAAATGTCACTGATACCAAGCAAATAAAATAAATGATCGGAATGTTTGCAACAGTGTAGTTTATAAGTGATACAACGATACAGGTTTCATTTACTGCCTTTAAATTTAGAAAAGTATTTATCACTCTGTCAGCGCAGCTCACAGCTATGTGCATATTATACAGAGCCAAACTAGTCAGTGCACCACATGTGATAAATGAACCCACATTCCCCGTTAGTCCACAAAAATCACCTTCATACAGTTTTACAGCATAAAAAGATCTGAACTCTGTTACAGGATTGTCTTCACGCTTCCAGAGCAGACCGAGGAAGGCTAGAAACCTGACTCTGCTGTTTGTGAGTCCAGGGATGGACAAGTAGGATTACTCCTGGAATGATAAGGCCGTGGAACATTGTGAACCTGCACAAACAGTCTTTGAGTGTGTATCCGCTGCCGACAACATGCTATGTTTTAACATTATGTTCCTGCACTGTGTGCACGCCATAAATCACCAAATCAAAGCGACGTGGAATGACGCTGGCTTTGTCAGAAGCCTCCTGCCAGACTCTGTTAGCTACACATGCACATAGAAGCTAATTGCACATAACCATGATGATTATTTTGAGGGAAGGGTTACATGAAAGCTCACAGAGACACTGAACATTAATCATTTGTTTTTTTTTCCCTCCTAAATCATCCTTTAAGCATGTGTTGCATCTGTTTAATTAATCTTCATGATGATTAAAACATTTCCATTTCTCACTTCTGTCAAAGGTCCAAAGCAAACAGGCAGAAACGTAGACACGAGCAATGTGTACAGAGTGTGTACAGAGAATATTCAGACAGATTACTCCAAGCTGACCTTTCCTGGAGTAAATTCTGCAACTGTTGCACCAGCCCTCTCACGAGTGCAAAGACCAGCGTAACCGGGAGAAAAATAGGTCAATGACACATGTGGAGACAACGACCGGGTTTGGCAAACGCTGCTGCCATAAAGTGAATGATCAGCGGGTAAATGCCACCAGGCCTGGGAGCTGCACAGGGTTTTTAATTTGTTAGCTTTTTATTACCTATCAGAGAGACAGGATGCCTGTTATGTGCTGCCAAACGGCCCGTGACCTTTTGTGTTCGAGTTTACTGCTCAGAAAACCGAGCCACACGGCTCATAGAGAAGTCTCATACAGAAGCTTATAACTTTACCTGGACCCCAACAAAAGGCCAGTATGGCCCCAGTTAGTGTGAGGCTCACAGTCTGAATAAAATATTAACAAACGTTAAGCTTGTGTTACACTTTGTCTAAATGAGTTAAAATAATGTCATTTATACCGTTTGGTCGTAAACAGCCATTTACGGTGAGGTGGATTTTGGTACGATGAGGATTTTAAAAGTATTTTTTCATCCTCTCTGTCATGCACACTCATATATTTAATAAGCACATGCTTGCTGTATGTTGTTATAATGAATGGAAAATGGTGGATTGCCAGAGTGGAATTGGACATGGCCCCTGCTGAGAATCTATTACAGTCACACAAATGCACATGCACAGCCTTCATCTCATTTTATAGGCACAAATTAAGAAGAGTCAAGCAGAACAATGAAATTATGTCATGTATTTATTCACACACATGCACATTAGGCATATGAACAAAAAGCAAATAAGACAGATTTCATTTCAAGCACATCATGGCACTGCTGCAAATTTCTTGGATACACTTTAAATTATGTCAGGCTCTCTTATTAAATAATAAATCTTAGCAGGTCCAAACTTGAGTTGCCCGGCTAAATTTGGATTCCATGAAATCAAATCTTACTAACCTTGTTATGTTCTGGTGGATGATCAGAGGTGCAGCTTTCATCTTATGGCCATGAAGGAAACTCTTGCAGCCAATATTGCTTTACTTTCCCTGATGTCTTACTTTTCCTGCGAGGCCTAAATGAAGATCTTTAAAAGTTTAAAATAATCATTCACCACTTGAGATAAGCATAAAAATGTCACGGTTTTTGCAGCAGGTGTGTGTATTTACACTCGGACAGAATTAGCTGGCGTTGCTTTGCAGCAAAACTTTCACAGCATTTGTGAGCTATCAGTAAGACCGTAAGCAGACACATGGTTGAAAATGACCCCTTGAGTTTTAAGAGTGAAGCCTTATTTAGCTAAATGCATTCCCTGGTGGCTTTATGGGCTGAATCCTGCCTGCCTGAATCGGCCCTTTTAGTTGGAGGAGTCATTAACAGCTAACGCTATCCTGTGCTAAACTATGCAGTAGGTAATGAAACTTCAGGCTCATGACACCTATCTCCCTTAGCTACAACTCCAACATGGCTGCCAGGCCAACATGGGAGACCAGGAGAGGTAATGAAGACAGTGTGAGATATCAGTGTCTGCTCACTGGGAGGAAGAGGATTTATCATGTTGGAGAAAGTCTCGTCGTGGCCCTGCTGGTATGCAGGTTCCATCATCCCATTCCCACTTATTTGTCCACCAGTTTGCACAGCTGGAAAGCTGACATAGCAACGGTAATGTCAGTCTTTCTCTAAGACTTTGCAGAGCACGTAACCAAAGAGAAGGAGAACAGCGAGCATAGCAGTGACTTCTGTTTGTGTCACATCTTTTAATAAGCAGGTGTTACACATTTCTGGCTGCATGGTCAGTGCACTGGTTTAGAAATGAGATGTGAATGATGCAAACTGGCAGGTCACTGGTAAGGCCTTAAAAGGCTGCAGGTGGTGGCACTGCTCAGGTTAGTCCAACCCCATCGGTCACTGGAACATGAAGTACTGTCAGGAGAAAAGACATTTCTCGAGGTGGATTAGAGCATCTTAACACGGTGAATACATTTATATTTAAACATCCTGATTAGTTTAAATCCCTGAGTGATAGAATGAGCCTGAGTAAAGTTGCTTCGATGGAAACTACGTGTTCACAGAGACCTGATGGTGGTGAAGGTGAGGAGGGTAACAAAAACTTATGTTTTATAAAAGCTCTTCTGGTCCCGATAGATGCATCGAGCATTTAAAAAGCAGCTTGATTTCAGCCCAACGCTGCTGGCTCAGCTCTTTGACTGGTCAGAGGAGGTGTTAAGGAGGCGAGGCAGATCAGCGCTGGCGTGAGTTACATGAGCTCGGGTACTTAGTGCGGCGGAGGATTTGGAGGTAAGTAGGAGCAGAGTGATCCAGGGCAAGGGTGATGACTCGAGGAGGATTTGTTTGCTTCTGTGTTTGTTTAGGTTTCCAGATGCTTCTTTCTCATTTCAGGGGTTTTTCAAGGTCACATCAGTAACTATACGGTAACACGGAGAATACATGACCCTGTTGTACTTTCTATGAAAGACCGACACAAATTACACGCCTGCCTGGCAAACGACAGAGAACACGTAGAACAAGATGACGGTTAGTTCAACCACGGTCCTGATTTCATTAGTTTGAATAAATCCACACACACTGCAGTTTTACATAAACACCACAAAAAGCTAATAATCTTACAGAGATACATACATGTGACTTTCTCATCATCACTTCTCACTATGATGATGCACTTTTAGCCACATGGGGCTGAAGAGTGGAACGATTACGGTGAGGATTTGGTGACATTGTTAGGATTTGGTTGGCTTTATAACAACAGGATGGTTGTTTTGCATGTGCAGAAGGTTGTGATTTTCATTAAGGATGCTAACAGATTACATCACGTCGCTTTGGATAAAAGCGTCTGCTAATGCCTGTAGAATAGAATAGAATTATCCTTACTGGCTGCTTGTCGTGTGTCAGAATTTAAACATGCCGCTTAGTTACTGAGTTTATAAAATCAAAATAGAGGGCAAAAACATTTGTCTTTACCCATTATTCAGCATGTATCAGTAACACATCCATCAGTATACGATCAAAGGGAAAAGCTGATTTGGATCATTGATGATGATGATCTCCTACCTCTCTTCATAATTTTAACCCAATAAACTATATAATTGCTGGGATAGGCTCCAGCTTCCCGTGACCCTGAATTGGATTAAGCTGTATAGAAAATAAACGAATAAACGAACACACAAACACACACCATGCTGCCGATATGAAGCCAGTCTGAGAATGAACAGGTATCACATCAAACCAGGTTAGGCTGCCATGCATGTCTGTGGTTTGTGGTTATTATGGTTATTATAATCTCACATGAACGTCTTCCAGCACAAAACGATAAACTTTAACAAAACAACCAACAATCAGAATAATGTGTTATAATCTGAAACATGAATTTCTTTTACTTTCATTTTTGATGAGATTCAAAGCTAAATGTGTCCCTTTAAGAAGAAACCTTACCTTCCTGTTAATCTGGTTACCATGGAAACCATCCTGGTTTCCTCCAGGATGATGTGGCCTTCATCCCATGGATGGAGTCATCCACCTCATCTGATACGAGCGGAACACAACCCTTTCCACAGAAGCTGATATGTTGCTTATTGTGTTGCTTCCCACCACATTGGTTCTGCAGACCCATAAAAGCCGTTCCACGGCTGGTGAAACATGTTGTGTTTCCTCACCTGTCTCTATTTGAGCTGCACATGCAATAAAACAGAGCGAAAATCTGTTGCCAAGTCATTTAAAATAGCAGAAGCCTTAGAAGAAGCAGGGCATAGCGTGTCGGTTTCCACATCAGCTGCTGCTTCTGTGGAAGTGCCTTCAACAGTTTCATCACTATGCACCGTTATTTGGCATCAGGCAGCCGCAAGACAGGTGGCAGGAAGTTATTTCAATAATTACTGGTAATATCCTCAGCTCCCCCTCCTGCCACACACACTTCTTCATGGCAGCACATGCTGATCAGGGTGTCGGTGTATCCCAGCATGCAGTTTGGATGTCTAAAATAAGTCCTGCACAGCTGGGGACGTAGGAATGAGAAGCAGATTACCGGCTAGTTCCTGTTAGCAAACGGTCACGCTGGCCGCCGTGCTTCATGTGTTCACGTGTTACGGGCTGACTCATGCAGGTCCTTTGCAGCGATGAAGGGCAGAAGCCAGGCTTTGGTGTGTGTGGACCTGTAGAGCGTTTTTATCAGCATGTCCTGTTGTTACAACATGCTGATAAAATGGATGAACATGTCATTTATCTGCTTGTTTTAAAAAAAAGGCATGAAAGTGCTCAAACTTTTCTGTGAATAAGATCTTCTCTTTTCAACCTTTAATCATTTAAATCCTTGTTTTGTTTTTATAGCTGAAATCTGAGCCAAAAATGTGTGTCGTAATCAAATCCATCTTTTAATTAGTAAAATTAATAAAGAAAATCTGTCACAGACTTTCATGTTAACCTCTAAGAGAGGTCTGTCGTTTCCCCTCTCGTCTCATCTTCTCATTTCCTGGTAAATTCCAGTATTCCCTCTTTGCTTCTTGAAAGGCGCTTTTAATCACCGAACCAAACATTGTATCACTTAATCAACTTAACCCGGTGACGGAGAGGGGTGAAAATGTTTCTCCTAAACTTTACATCTTCCACCACAGATGTAATTTAGCGCTTCAACAAAGAGACACTTTGTTTGAGTTGGGGAAATTACAATGGCATAATTAAAATAAATCCTGAGGTGAACTTCCATTAACCTCGGATTGGTTTGGGTTTCAGCATCTCTGAGGATGGAGGCCTCAGTGAAACCCTCCCATCCTCCTGAACACATTTGTTTCCTTCTAGCTTTAAAATTTAAACAAGTCTTTGAATCTTCCAGATGCAGATTAGGTCACAGCTGGAGGCATTGCTGTTGCTTTTCGGTATTTTATCCTAAATACTGCAGATTTTTCCACTTTAATGCTCACAAACATCGTGAGTTGTGACATCACTGCTACTCGTAACACAATGTGATGACATACTTATTCAGAAAAGGATTTTTCTAGACAGAATACACGACCAAAGCAACCTGTGAATAAAACAAATAAATGTCTGGTGGGGTCAAAAGAAACAAAACACACATTTTTTATTTCCCAGGTGAAAAGTTAGCACATTGAACTGGCAAGTCTGCAGCACGGCTACTTCTGTCTTTCATTTCTTCATTTATTCTGTGCAAATACAATAAAAAGTTTCATTTTTAAAACAGTGGCAGCTAAATATGGAGCTAGCAGCTAAATGTGAAGAGTATAAAACCACATGAAACATGTGAAAATGTGCTTCTTGCTTTCACATTAATACCAAAGTTAACACAAAATATGTAGAATAAGATAGCGGTCTATTGCTTGCTAACCAAATAGCTACAATGCTAATTCTGCATATATAAACAATATTAATAAATCTGTCTTGCACCCTGTCCTCTCTAAGAGACATTTTTCTTTTACCTCACCTTGTCGGATAATGTCCATTTCTCCGCGGGATTATCATCAAAACGTCCAGTGTGCTGCGATGGACTGGTGACCTGTCCAGGTGTACCCCGCCTCTCGCCCGTTGTGACCTGGGATTGGCTCCAAAACCCCCCCACGACCCCATTCAGGAAAAAGCGGTAAAAAATGGATGGATGGGAGATCCAGTGTGTTGATATCGAGTTGCTGCTGTGTGACAAAATGCCGTGAATTAAACCAAATCTCCAAAAAGGGATGCTCCAGGCTGGAACACGAAGCAGTGACGTACAGTTTGTTGTCCTCAGAATGCTGTAAAACAACACCAGGACGGCGTGGTCCTGCCATTTGGACATATACGTACTTATACACCGGTCAAAGTAAGATCTAAAGAATAAAACATTGCTTGAAAACAGATTAATTAGAAATGAAAGCAACAGACACTGAAAACACCACATACAGCAGATCACAAGGCATAATTTCCCTGTTTCAAATTAAAGGGAAAAGTATAAAAAGATGAAGACAAATGAAAAACAAATGGATAAACAGTCTAAAGGGCAAATGTAAAATGAAGTTCATCCACATTGTTATGTGTCGTATCAGTCCTTAAATCAGCGGTGTTTATGTTTCCAAGGATACGGTGGGAGAGCTGTGATGTAAACTCTGCTCTGCTGGTTCATGTTTCAGCCCTGAAGGCTGAAGTGGCAGGTAGAGGAGAAGCATCATGAAACCCCAAACACACCATGAGGAAAAAGGAGAGTTATTTTAGTCATACACAAATGAGTGTATTCACTGTTAGTGCACGTCACTGCATCTGTGCAAACGTGTGTGTTGATGGCTGCAGAAAAACACCTGCTGGGACATTTTATTTGCTCTCGCTGTGCGTTCTCAATCTTATTTCATTAAATACAAGCAACACGAGTGAAAAACTGTGCAGAAATATGTCGCTGATCTACTTTAATTATAAAAACAAGCTGTGGAAGAATTTCTGCACCAACTTTTTAAAGTTATTTTCTTCAGCAGCATCTCAGATTTCCACAACTTCAGCTTTGCTATCATCTAAACATCAGATCCAACTTTCAGCATAAAAGTTTCATGTTCGTCTCTTGTACATGCTAATTGTGCCCATCTAGATCTTTTGATGTGTTTGTTGCCGACAGCAAGCTGCCTGACATTCTACCATTAATGATTCATGCGAATGGCAGGTAACCAGCCCACCTCCCCTCACCTCCACCCAGACTGTCATGTTGTTGCCCCACAGGCAAACGAATGGAGTTGTGTTTCAATACAAAGTATTAGAGATGCAATTAAAATGATTACCACATGCTTGTGCTGCAGCCATGAGCTCAAATAACACCAGTGATGCCAGTAAAGGTTCTACATTTAGCATTCACATGCAGCTTTGCATTAACTTGTTGCATCCTTTGTACAGTTTGTAGTGAAAATACAGTGTCTGTGATGCCTGCTGACTATTATCCCACCTACAGCCTTATAATTCATGATGAAATATTATCCCAGATCATTTATACAACATGTTGTCCCAACTTGAGCTGATTAGCTGCTGTCAGACACTCAAACTGGAAAAAACTAAATGAACTTTCCAGCATCTTTTCAGTCCCTCCAGGATTTTGGGGGGAATTTCTGTGATTGTTGCTAAAATCCCTGATTTCACAAGTCATTTTTGGAAAAGTTGCAATAAAAAGTTGTTATATTTGTCAGCCCTAAAACATACTTTCCCAATAATAAGTCAAAATCAAAGTCAAAGTCAAAGAGGTTTATTAGTCACATGCACAGTCATACACAGCATAATTGTACAGTGAAATGTGTTTTTTGTACCTGCGTCCTTTAATAGTTGAAGAAAAATCTAAATATTTATGAAATAGAATAAAACTAGAACAGAGTGAAAGGATGTTGAGCTTTAAATAAGATAATAAAAAAATAGCAGCATACTTGGGTGTATTTGCATACATATTTACATGTGCAAATAGAATTCAGTAGTGTCTTTTGTTTTATTCACTGTTCATGGTTAAGCAAGTGGACAGCCTGGGGGAAGAAACTCTTCTTTAACCTCTCAGTCTTAGTCTTTAGGCAGCAGAAGCTCCGGCCTGATGGCAGAGGAGAGAAGAGACAGTGTGCAGGGTGGTTTGGCTGATTGTGGATCCTCTTAGCTCTAACCCTGCAGCGTTCCTCATAAATGTCCTGCAGGTTAGCCTTTTTAGGGCCAAGAGGTCCTGCTTTGTGCAGTTCAATAAAGTTGTATTTTTTCTACAAATGATAAACACAGAGTCGCCAAAGAGGTTCAAGGAATCAAGATGATCAAAAAAATGCTGTGTTGTTATAAAGCAAAGTGCAATCAGGCTTTCTTATCTTATATAAATGTGTATATAAAACAAAATGTGGATGAGAACAGACAAGAAGGAGGTTTAAGTGATTTTTATCATGGCATGGCTGTCAGTACCAAGCAGAAACCTGCTGATCTTCTGGAGTCTCTACGATTTGCAGACAATGGACTTAAGAAGATAAATTATTTAGTAAGCAGATGTACAGAATATAATCCCTGAACATCAAAACACATCAAACCTTTAGTCAGATGGGCTGCAGAAGCAAAAGACCACACAGTTAATACTAGTAAGGATATGGCACTGGTTCCTTCTTATTCCTCTGAAGGGTTGCAGGGATGCATCCTCTGTGAGTGATTTTACAACCTGATGTAGCTTACCATAACACCTACAATGACCTAATTAATTAATAGTCACACTACACGGGGGCAGATTTAAAAGGGGCTTATAAACATTTGTTGGGAGCATCAGACCTCCACATGTGGAAAGTGTCCCTAAAAGTATTTTCTCTTTAAAAACAAGGAAATAAAAAAGCACAATCTAAGATTTTCAGCCTGTTTGTGTTAAATTTAGGAATTCAGGTGACGCCACAAAGGAAAATCTGGAACTTTCCATCAACACTAAATCCAGCTAGCGTCACAGCAGTCCAACTTCGCTTAAGTTTTTTTTCCTATCGCAGCAAAGTGCTTGCTACTCAGCCAGAAACCTGTTATCTGGTTTGATGGCAGCACTTCCTGCTTTTTGTCCTTTTCACAGCTGCAAACGTGACTGACATGTAGTTTGTGATCAGTGACGAAAGCAGAAACCAGAAACAAAAAGAGGAATTTAAACACCAGATGTGTTCACATAAAATATGTTGTTGCTTTAATAAAAGCACAGAAAACACACAACAACACTCAAACAGAAGTGAATTTAATGGGATGTGTTTTTGCAGATCGGTGCATTTATTTGATTTACAGCCGATGTCTTTCTAATGTTTTTGGTGGTCAGAGAGCAGCGGGAAATTTAGTGGCTTCTAGTTTGGGTGCTCCAGCACTTATCCCTCATTTATCACAGGTAATCACAGCAGTCACAGAAACTGTCTCTATTCACTTTGGCTTTCTCCATGCAGAGTCTATTTGTCACTTTAATCTGGGTGCTGTGCGTTTATCTTCCCTCCGTCACTTTAATGCACACAGCGGTTGGCTGAGTCTGTCAGCTCATAGCTGCATTAAGCCTGCAACAAGAAATGGAGGCACATTTTTCATTTAGACACACGAGTACATCTCCATATTTGCACACATCTTCATGTTTGCATGAAAAAACTCACACACTGACCATTTCACACAAACTTGTGTATCTCGCCCATCATGCAAACGTATTTATAAAAAAATGCAGTAATACTTCTTATTTAATGCATTTATACCACCAACTGATCATTACGTTGGTGCAAAATATCAGATTATATCCTCACTGTACACAATGCAATACATTCATTACTCCAGGGTCAGTGGTTATGTTAAAGATAAAAGAGTTAGTATAAATATTGCATGTAGCCATCATTAGTCACATGACAGCAAAGACAGGCATGTTTGTATTGCATATCACTGCAGACTGATTAAATTCCCCTCATCCTGCTGTGTATGAAGACCTTCTCTCCTTGCTTTGGATGTCATGCCATAATGTATTCATTTATTCCAAATCTATAAATTTTGATCTTAAAGTGGGTCCAGGTCTGCAGATAGCAGCTGTCTGCCGAAGTGGTCCCGATCCAGGTCAAGCTGTTCCACTGATAATGTTGTCTCCCTCCCTTTGATTTCCTGTCTGAGGCATTGATGACTTTCAGCAGCTTTTCAGTCCTATAAATCAACAAAGTCCAGACGCAGGGCCCGGTGTTAGCGCCAGGAGTGGATTCAGCACAGAAAAATCGTTGGACTCGAGGTCAAAGGACGTTGTAAATTTGGTGAATCGTCACTCCTTGTTTAGTTAAAGTCACGACGGTTAAAGGCAAACACACTCGTGGAGCTGAAACAGGACGTTCGGTAGCTGTTTGTGTCTTTATCTGGTGTGAATAGTGTCTCAGATTTAGAAAATGAGCATCCTATCCCATTCAGAAGTAGATTTCTTCATGCTGGCCTTCATCATTGGCCTTTCTGGGCAGGTGTTGCAAGTGGGCCAGGGCTGGAGCAGCTGCGATGGGATCAAGGGAGGGGAGGAGAGCCAGAGGAGGGGGGTTTCTTCTGAGCTGCTGCCATGTCATGTACATCTCCCATAAATCTCTGTCCTGGAGTGAAGCATAGAGGGAGAGAAGCAGTTCATTCGCATGGCCTTCTGTCCAGCCGTTCCTATATTCAGACCCCCTCCCTCCCTCGGTCCTGTTTATTTTCAGCCCTCAACATACTCTGAAGGCCTGTGAAGTAATTATTTCATAAAGTTACACCTCTGCTGTCGCAGATGCCCACAGTTGGCGCACACTTGAAAAGCCTGAGCCAGTGATTAACATTTGGAGGCAGGCGGCCAGGGAAAATCACACGACTGCCTCAATTTGTAGAAATACCTTCTGCATGACAAGCAGATGAGGGGCGTGCTGCGCGCAGAATCATTTTATTCATCCTCATATCTTCAGTATGATGAGAATCTTTTCATTTTAATACCCGTGAAAAGAGTGTAAACAGTAAAGATGTTTCTCATTATTTTTGCCCAACAAGTCCAGAAATAATATTAATAATAACAATTATAGTGGTAATAATAATACCTATAATAATAATAATTATTACTATTATTATAATAATATAATATTATAATTAAATAATAATAATAATTATAAAAAATAATAATAATTTTATTTTATTTTGGTGGTTTTGTTTATTTCCTTTAATTTTATTTTGACATAGTGGAATGTGCTATGACATTATATTTAGAAGAAAAAACTTTTTGCATGCAATAAAGTAAATAAACATGTATTTAATGTACAATTTATTAGAATATTTCTCTGAACACAAGTCATAACTTTAATAAAATTAAATCTTTTTCAGCTGTCTCCTTCACCCAGCGAATCATCTGCCTCCGTGTCACCCTATCCGTGCATCTTTTCCTCTTAAACCAGCTGACTTCATGTCTTCTTTTACTACGTTGTTAAATCTTCTGTTTGATGTTTCCCTGAGCCAGGGATCATCCATCTGTGTGCTGCAGGTTCACTATTGCAACACACCAGATTCAGATAAAATAGATCCCCGACAACATGTCCAACCTGTTCATTTGAATCAGGTATGTTGATGCAGGAAAACATCCAATAAAGGTCCAGAGCTGGTGATCTCTGCATCCTTCTTCCCTCACGCTGATGACCATTCCCTAAGAGAACCTATTAAATCTGTTAGCTCCAGTCTTTTTAGGCAGAGTGCTGTTTCCAAACTACACCTTGATGGTCTCACCCACATCTTTCCTTTAATCCCTGCTGATTCTCACCGTTAGGGCTAGCAGGGGAACAGGCCAGATCCAGGATGGAGCAGAGAGCAGGTAGGTACAGAAAGAAGAAAAGCAAATGCTGAATGCAAAATAAAAATAATTACAGCAGAGTCATTTAACTTTTCAAATCACCCACAAAGGTTTCGGCACAATGATTTCCCTGAAATATGCATATGTGCTTACAAACCAGCAGCTGTGAGGGTCAGAGAGCTACAGCGAGCATATGGGGTCGTCTTCTGAACATACCTGCATGTAACTTACATAAAACATGCAGATAAACAGAAATATCTGTGAGTTCTGTTCGCTAGGACACATAAAAGTGCACAGACACAAGGGCGCAGCAGCCTCATCATGATTTTCAGAAGTTATAAATAGAGGAAAAGCTAATAAACATTTATGGAGTGGCCGTAAATCGCATGCAGTATAAATGCTTCACAATAAGTTCTGCTATCCCCACAATGTCATCTGAACGCCTTTTAGAGGTGAGGCCATTAGTCATCGGCCCCCTCTGCGTGTGCAGCGGGGGTTCCTGTTGGCTGCAGCTCCACCATCTTCTAATCAGACGTCTCTGTGGAGCTCCGGGTGTCCTCTTCATGACATCATGACGTTCGGGCTATTAAATCAACTCAGAGTGTGAAATATAGAGGAAACAAAATGTTACTGTCTCTTAAAAAGTCACTGTTAGTGTGTTTGTAGAGAAGAGATTCTTGTTGTCACCGCTGGGGTTTCGTTGCTTTGGATGAGACTTCAGCGTCCCCATCATTCACAGGGTGGAACCGGGGGACGAGGCAAGCCACCACACATCTTTCCCATCAATAGAACAGTTTAAGGAACATTTTTTGGGCCTGTTTATAGAAATTAAATGCATATATATTATAATTATAAACAAATACAACAAAAGATCCTCCTCACGTTCTATTTTCATCTGTGTCCTCTGTACTCAGTCTGTAGCAAAGGATGATGGGATTTTTATTTAGCTGTACCCACCCGGAGCAGTGATGGAGCGTGTTATGTTTTAAAAGCTAATTAGCGTCACTAGTGGTATCAGGAGCCATCAATCTCAGGCTCAGTAAATAACCAAAATGGACCAAATAACCAAGTTTGGCTGATGATGGTGGCTGCAGCCTTTGTTACTAATGGTGGTCATTAACCTCTCAATGGCTAAATAATAGCATTTTAATTAATTCATTTCAAGGGGAAAGTTTGTAATAGAATTTAATTATATTAATGGTAGAAAGCCACAAGGGTGGACAACAAGAAGAGTGGAGACCGAATACAGGGACGTAAACTCAGATGCGATTATGCTGCTGAATGTTTGCATGTGTAGGACTGCGTCTCAAAGCGTAGGTGTGCACGTACCGATGCGCACACACACACACACACACACACATATACACGCACCCCCCCCCCACACACACACACACACACACAGGTCTTTGTGGTTTGAGTCAGGTTACAGGAGCATGTGGGGCCAATATGTTATAAATAAAGGTATCTGCATCTCCTTTGATGATTCAGTTTCTTTTTGCTCCTTTATTAAGATGCCAGGATGTGTTCCTGCACACTGTTTGCTTTGTTTAGGGGCACACACACACTTACCTTGATGCATTAATTCTGAGGCCAGTTGCATCATATATGAACATTTTCTGAATAGAAGTTTCTTTACTTGCAAACATCTTGTGCTGTGAAGCTGTGAGCATGTTGCTTGAGGATTATTTAGGGGTTGTTTGGCTTGCAGCAGCAGTCTCAGTACTGGAGCTTTCCCCAGCTTTCATGGGGATTGAAACATGTTACACATTTTCGGGACATCACACACACAAACGAGGCAAACAGACATCAGACAGACATCCAAACTCATGGCTGAGCGTCATCTCTGGTCGCCACCTCACAGCCCAGGCGGCTGTAGCAGCTGGAGCTGAAAGGCCTGCTCCTTACTCCTCTTCTCCAGCATCAAACCAACAGATTGGTTCTTTCATTATTTCTATTTAAAAAAGACGTGGAAACACCTGAAAATGATTTCTAGAGACAGATGAACTGAAAATTACATCCTGAAGCAACTCTTCCTGTGATGTTTAGTTACTGGAGAATACTGCAAAGTGAAAGAGGGTCACACATGAGCCATGTAAGCGTCAAACAGACACTTATTAATTTATTGTTCTTCTTTCATGCATTTCTGAGCAAAATATCATTCATATCATTATTTTACATACATATGTCGCAGGTTTAGAAGGATTTTATCTGGGAAAGTGTGTGTGTAACATAGTGAAGATTTATGACTGTGTAATGGCCTTATGGCAGACAAACCTCATCCATCCATTTTCTACCTCTCCTCCCTGAACGAGGATCTTAAACAGGATCCTAGACCCTGCGTAAAGATCATAATGGAAGCGATGCTGAAAGTTTGCAGTAATCAGCTGTCACACTGTCATCGTTTTAACTTCATGTTATCCCTAAAAGTGTTTTTACGTGATGCTTTTCTTCATCACAGCAGAGCAAAGCAGGAAAACGTTGTGGTTTACTATGTCGCTGTCGACCAGATAAAGATGTTCCAATTCAGCAAATTCAGCCTTAGTCCACACATATCCTCATTACCTTTCTCTATCTGCTGCTCTCTCTCGCTTTGCCCTCTTCATCTTCCCCTTTAATTCTGCCTTCACTCTGTCTATAGTCCACTTCTCCTCCTCATCCTCTCCCCTTCCCTCCTCCCCGTGTCCGGATATAAGTACAGCCAGATCTATTACCAGGCCCTGCGGATACACTGAGACAAAATGAGAGACTTTGATTTTCTAATACCATTAGACTATATATAAGTGAGTGTGTGTATTTGTGTGTGTGTGGATGCATGTACGCGATTGCGTGTGTGTTTGGGCGGGGGAGTGTAGAGATCCGATGAAGGACTCAATAAGAGAAGAAGAGCTGAGATTTATTAGTGGGACACAAGTCCAAAATCAATCAGGTGATTGAATCAGGATATTATTGGTCGTAAATTAGAGCTGTTTATGTCAGACAGAGGAAGAGAAAGAAGCAGCTGAGTGCAGAAGAAGCAACAGCAAGGTGAGCTTATCTCATTCTGTATGTCTCCACCATTACACGCCCCAGTTTGCTTCAGTGGAATCCACCACACAGACTTTTTTAACCAACTTTAGTTTTTATTTCTGCACAAGAAGCCAAAAGCTTAAACAAGACCTAAAGTTTAAGACAAGCAGAGTTTCCACATCTTATCATGTAACTGTTGTAGAACACATTGCCATGCCAACATGAAGAAAGTTAAAATAATAAAACAGATGTTGGTAACTTGATTAAAACATCCTTTTCTTGTCTCCTTGTGCAGAAGGCATGGCAGCCGATGCATTACAACAGCGAGATAACAGGCAACAGACCAGTGATCTCCAACCCTGATCCACAAGACCTGGTTCCCTGCTGCAACCTGGTTCAAATGAAACTGATCTCTGACACTGAGTCTGCTACTGAGCCTTTAATATAGGTCAAGTATGTTGAAGCAGGGAAACATGACAAGTCTGCAGCACTGGAAATGGGAATCTGGGATTTAGACTGCTGTTTCCTTTGCACCAAAACAGGTGTAAAAAAACACTTAATTAGCATCATATTGATGAAGGTAAATGTGAATGAATAAAAACAAATCAAACAAAGACAGGACATCTGTACACAGGGCTTCATGGTGTGTTGCAGTTGTGAGCGGTAGTTGAATTTCCATTCCAGCTAATTGGGGAAAATGGATGCTTCCAGAATAACCAGTTTGTGAGCAAACATCCTCAAAGCCATTGTAAAAATGTGCATCATGCAAAAAAAAAAACCAAACAACTAATTTAAGTGATTATGATTAATTCCATAAAGATTACCATTTTTTTTTTATGAACAAGCCAACGCAACAACTTCTTTATCAACAACAACTTCCTGTTGTTTACACGAGAAACAAGTTGTGCATCTTTAAATAAATAATCTCTGAGTTCTCTGTTAATTACATGGAGATTATTGCAATAATATGCTAATTATATGAGGAATTATATTCCCCTGAATTTCAAGGCAACTTAAACATACGACATGTTGGTGCCAGAGCTGTCTGGTACTGAGCCCCAGCACATAAACCCACGCTGCATCATGTCATCTAAAGCTATAAAAGATTTTACAATGGGCTTTATGCACAACTCCACTACTTCCTGAACTTCAGCTCCTTTGTTTCCTGTCTTTCATTATTAGATGAGCTGATTAATCTAGGTGTGTCTGGCCACTACTGAGGTCAGACACACCTGGATTAATCAGCTTGACCAGTAATGAAAGACGAGAGGAGCTAGCTTTAGTTCAGGAGCTGAGCTGTGCATAAAGCACATTAAGGCATTAAAACTCTGCATTTTCTGCTGTGAAATAGAAACGAGTAGCAGCGTGAGATCAGCAGAGAATTTTCTGATGGTTCACAGTTTTTGGTTTTGATTCTTGATTGTTTGGTTTAATTTCTGACACAAACCTTTCAGGGGCGGGCCCTATCGGGGGCGCATTCTGATTGGCTGTGTAGTTTTAGTGACAAAGCTGTAGCTGAAAGTTGTTTAACCCGTTGTATATGTAGCAGACTTCAGCAATTCTTTACTACAGTGGCTTTAAAGTGAGATTTTAACTTCCTTGAGTTAAGGTAAGCATTTGTCACAGTGTGTTGTAATTGTCCGCCTCCTTTAGTTTTACAGAATCTCATGGAATAAAGGTCATGAAGTTAATCCATGGACTGTTCACTGTTTGTCTAGCAAGATAAGCATCTAGCCAGCTTCACATATTGTAAGGACAGAACAAAGTTAATGTCACTTATCTTTAGTTTACTATAACTACTGTACTCCTTTAAACAACACACGGTGACGACTGCAACCAAAAGACAGAGAAGAGAGAAAGAGGACGAGGAAACTGCAAACAAAACTACTGAATGTAACAAAATAAAATCCTAAAAGTTTTCATGATGATTGATCATTTTTGATTTTGAGATCATTTATTTTGCTTGAGTTTTAGAAAGTTTTCATTTTAATTTCTGTTTTTTGCTTGAGTCTTAAAAAGTTTTGCTTGGAATTTTTTAAACAAATCTGATTCCATACATTTCCACACATCAGTGCAAAGCAGGCTTTCTATTGGACTGGCTACCTGTCCAGGTGTACCTGCCTGGGCTGACTCCAGCCTCTCTGCAACACTGAATGGGTTTAAGTCGTACAGAAATAAATTAATGGAGCTGATCCAAATCCACTAGTCTGCACAAGCTGTGATGTGTGGTGTAGTCTTTGCTAATGCTAATGCTATTCAAACTAATCCTTTTAAAGTAATTTCCAGTCACACAGACTCAGTTTGGATAAACAGAAACTCTTAAACACACAGTTTAATACCCTGAATTGCTCAGTCGAATCACTAAAGAAGGACAAAGTTGCATTATTTTATCTAAATCTTGAGTTTGCATATTGAATTTTAAAACAATCCTCTAATTTTAACTATTAAAATATATTCTCTGTAGCTTTTCATAGGCTTACTGATAAGTTAGAGTAGAAACTTCATGTTTTAAGCCATTTCCACAGTTTTCATGTGAAAAACATTTGCAGAAACAGCTCTTTAACTTTGAATGGTGGTCCACAGATGAGACGTATTTACTTCAGCAAAACATTAATATCTCCATCTATCCAGCATGAGAATTAATCTCCTCAACTAGTAAAACTTTGGGAATATGAGGGAAGTTTTTATCTGTAGCCGGATAAATTACTGACCGCCACCAGAGAGGGAAAGGGAAGGTTGTGAATTTATTTAGAGAACTATTATTTACCTGCTTAATTTTCTACATTTTCACCTTGTAACACAACCTGGTTGAGTTGTACTAAAGCCCTCCGGTCATCACTGAAGCCTGAAACCTCATTTTTTATGCTTTTTGTTTTCAAACATCCCAGATTTTCACTGAAAAGGGATTCCCAGTCCTACCCTCTCTCCCTGTCTTTGTGAATTCCCAGTCCTACCCTCTCTCCCTGTCTTTGTGACTTCCCAGTCCTACCCTCTCTCCCTGTCTTTGTGAATTCCCAGTCCTACCCTCTCTCCCTGTCTTTGTGAATTCCCAGTCCTACCCTCTCTCCCTGTCTTTGTGACTTCCCAGTCCTACCCTCTCTCCCTGTCTTTGTGAATTCCCAGTCCTACCCTCTCTCCCTGTCTTTGTGAATTCCCAGTCCTACCC
>JBAMHV010000017.1:21158969-21169695 GCA_037177535.1 Pseudomugil gertrudae
GTATGCTCTGATGTACGTCGCTTTGGATAAAAGCATCTGCTAAATCCCTGTAGAATAGAATAGAATAGAATAGAATAGAATAGAATAGAATATATATATGTACCGGTATATGTACGTATGTATATTTATATATATATGTATCAGGATCACTGGGGTGCTAGCGCGTTTCCCAGCAACTAGCAGGCCAGTGGGTAGGTAAACCTGGACAGGTCACCAGTTCGTCTCAGGGCCTTCTTCATATCACTGCCTCAGGTTTCTTCTTTTTCTGATATGATTTTAAGATTGATGCAATGTTTTATAATGATGAAATGAAGACATCCAAAGTCCTCCAGTGAGCGTCCATATATCACTTTGCTTTTGGATTAATTAATGTCCACATAAATTTCCTTTCCTCATCACATCTGCATTCCACTAAAGGAAGTCAGAAACTCCCCAAGCCGGCTCCAGAGCCATGCCTGCTCCCTACGGATGAGAGCGTGCTCAGCATGCAGCTGTGGCAACAGCACCTTGTTTCCTTATGGAGGTCAAGAATGCGTGCATGTCTGTCCTCATCCCAGTGGAAAGAGATGGAATAGACCGTGGAGATCCAGAGTAAGAGAGAGAAAAAGGGCTGGATTCCCACCTCATCCATCACTCTTCACGCAGGGTCCGCCCCCGCACACAGGCCCAGATTTACACGCCTGATATTCTATATAACCGTCTTTATGGACTGCTCTTCACCGTCAGCCAACAATTGTGCAGGGAGAGAGAACGCACCGGAAGAAATTAGTTCAAGTCAGCTCTCATTTATGATGTGTTTAACTAGTAGGTGCTAGCAAGAGGTGACTGATTCATGCATCTCTACATTTCTGCCCTGCTCATTTCTCCCACTCAAACACACACAGCCATTTTCATCTAAGGTTATCGGGTCAATAAAACCTGGTGACCTCGACCAATCATAAAACAGTCAATGCAGGAGAGCAGGGATTGATTAAGTTTGCAACTCGATTTAAGCTGCGTAGAACCTGGACTATAAAAATTGGACCGAGTATAAATCTAATGCGAGGACATAATCCGAAGAAAATCAAAATGCAAAGTAGATGTTTTTAATGGCATCTCTTTTCCTCGTGAGAACGTGGCCTTTTTATTTGATGGCTATTGATGTGTTTGATCCACAACCGAGCTGCGCTGGGCGGTCGGAGGGAAGGGTTCGAGTTTCGAGGCTCATCTCGGTCGCAGGGTTGTTTATACTTTCAGGGGGGTGAAGTCCAACCCAATATCCGAGCCATATGTTGGCAGTAAAGCGCCATTCGCAGATCCTGAAGAGGTTAAGAGTTGATGGCGCTAATTTTGCCCAGTGATGACGTATTCTTTGGGGATTTAAGAAAAATATGCTTTTGCAGATATTGCAGAGGGTTTAAACACAACCAGAGGCATCCCCTTTACTTTATATTCTCAGTTTTAAACAAAATTAACCCCATCAAATAAACATATTTATCTGAATTAAGTTAAATAAAACATAATGCCTTTGTGTTTTTTAGGTGTGGAGTTTGGCAGAATGCATTGCAGTGGCCTTTCTGATGCTGCCCATCATCCAAACTGGCAGATGGCTGGTAGCTTGAACAGCTTTCTGGTGTTTAATTATGATCGTAATCAAGGGAAATAAAGATCAATTAAAGCTCAAGTGAAACTAATGAAACGCAAGCGCTGCGAGCAGCCGGACAGTTGTCCAAAATGTTTCTCATGATACATGCAAACTGCTTCCTGAGAAAGCTCTGGCTCAAATATGGACTTACTGGTGTTGCTGGGGAATATTTATTTTAAAAGGACAGTCAGAAAAAAAGCTGTTTTTTAATCTCCTAAATGCACCACCAGGTTTCCCAAATCAAGCAGCAAAAGTATTTGCTTGAAAAAGAGCCCATGCAAGAAGCAACAGACAGTGGGAGAACTGGGAAAAGGCAATGCAAGTTTATTTATACAGCACTTTTCATGCACAGGACAGCTCAAAGTGCTTTACATTACAAAAGCATTAATATTCAATCTGATACAGACGTTTATGTCATATTATCTGACATATTATCTCTGCTATGTCAGGAAAAGTTTTAAGATTCTTATTTGTGGTGTTTTTTTAAACATATTTTGCCATTTCTGCACATTTACCCTTGAGACATGGAAATAGCCTGAGCAGTATGTGGCTGCTGGCAGCATTTCAGCTGCTTTTTCACCAAGCTGTGTCTTCAGAGGAGGATGAAATAAAAAGGGGGGTGGCTCAAGAAGACAGATGCCACCACTGTGACCGTGGCATTGTGGGGTATTAATAGTCTAGAGCCACATTGTGCCAACCTTATTGGAAATGTGAGAGCTGTCGTGCTGCGTGCCGCCATCACATGCTAGCATTAAAATGAAATGGGCAGAGGTGTGAAGAAGTAGATCTGGTCAGCAATGATGGTTTAGCAGTAAAAAGTTTTCTTTTGCATTTTTATTAAAACGTAGAGTTTAAATAGTAAATGCAATGAGCCAGATTAATATAAACAAAGGAAAACTTTGGGAATGATCAAAGCCGATTATAATAAGAGAAAAGTGATTAAACGGTTTGCAAACATCAATATGTTAGAACAAAATCAGTCTGTTTAATCTATACTACACACATGCTTTTATCCAAAGCAACTTACACATGATAAGCTATGTAAACACAGCTATTAACCTAACCTGGAGGAAGCCGGAGAATGGACTCGTAGTCATACTTATACAGCCCTTTTCCAGTCTTATCGACCGCTCAACACTACATAGTCACATTCACCCATTCACACACACACTCACACCCCGATGGGCACATCATCAACGACCTCTGTGAGACCACAGCGCTAACCACTGCACCACCACGCTGCCCATAATCTCCCTTGCCTTTGCACCGAACTCGATTAGACATTCTACACATTTAACTGAGAATAAAGCTTCTATTTTTAGATTTAATGTGGAAAAAGGGGTATTCATAATAACTAAGGCCCCCTTTGCAATGATGAATGTTTTACAAACATCATTCCAAACATTGAGGGGTATTTAGTGATGATTCAAACCCAGTGTTGCTGTTTTCTAGTAGCACAGCGTTCTAGTTCAGAGCAGTAACGCCGTCATTTATCTTTTCAGGAACGCCAGACATGCTGCAAGTGATTGAATCATGCTGCAGCAAAACCAAGTCTGCTGTGATACAAGATCAGAGGAGGTATATGTGATTGTTAAGCTTGTACTGAGCACACACAATGCACTCGCATATGGCACGCACCGTCGCTTTGGTGTAAACTCGCCATGTACTGAAGCCATGTGCCGCCACCTCATTTCACACAGCTACCTAAAGTCTGCAAGCTATTAACAAGATTGTAGGGACAGACCGAAAACAATAATCTCACCTCATAAAAGTTTGTTGGAGAGAAAACCAAATCAGAACAATGAACTGTTCCTTGTGTAAAAAGCTGCCACATAAATGATTTGGAGCCGCCTATGAGGATGTGTTTGTATCACATAATGAGCGGCAGGATTACCGAGGCAGAAGAGGGCTGTCTTCCCCAGTTACATATTTTCTTTCTAAATCCTAATTTGATGGAAACGGGCATAACTTTCTGGGATTAGCTCATTTTCTCCTGCATACTGTGTGCATAAGTGTTTGTTTTTGCACATGAACATAACTCTTAGGTGTCAGAGCTGCTATACGAGCATGGATGTGATTAATAGCTTACCTGACTAATATGCTATCGGATACCTTTGGAAGGGGTTGGTCCTCTTGGGAAGGTGGACTCGCTTGCTAAATTTCAAAATGATTCTGAAATTAGATATGCATGTTTTTCCTGTGCATTCACCGGGGATTGTGGTGAGATGTTGATGGCATTTTATGGTCAGTAAAGCAAAGGATTACAGTTAATAACTTAAAGACTACAATAGGGTGAGTTCATTGTATGACCTAATTAGCAGGAATTGATGGCTTATTGATACTTAAATGCTTTGGTTTATTCTTGTTGGACTCTGTGAAAGCAGGTTGTCGAGGTCACGCGGTGACACAAGCCCAAATCATCAGCATCCACCACCGTGCTTGACATTTGGTGAGACGTACTTTATGTAAGCTTTTCTCTTTTTAATTATAACGAGTCAGATCGGGTGTATTTAGGCTAGCTGTTAGCTGTTAGCTGTTAGCGGTTGCATTCAGAGCACCATAAACAATGTTTCTCTTTTAACCTCGCTTCCTTTTTGCTTCTTGAAATGTTTAAAACATCTGACTCTGCATCTTGGATGAACTCTGAAAAAGTTGTAGCATATTAGCATACTGTAGCACAGATGCTATCGGCAGCACAGTATAGCCTAAACTAAGTGGTCCAATATCCCTTTGTGTCACATACCCACTAGCGTTAGCTTAGAAACAGGCCCAGGTATACTTGTTTACACAGTTATAGTAGCCGTAATATAAGCTCTGTTATGTTTATATTAATTACCTACTGTGAGCCAACCACATTGAATGAGGCAGACACGCTGTTTCCCCTAGTTAAAGATGGCGCCTTCGGTTGTCATGGTAATACATCATCATGGCGACATGCCGTCTTACAGAGTTATGGTGCTGCTTGGTGGAGGTCTGCACTTTCAGTGATTTTCTAGTTATTTACTAATTTTAAACCTTTTTTTAATGGTGCCATATTAAAAAACAACTAGTCATAGACTTAGCTAAACCTTTTAAACACAGAGGCTTCCTCACTCTGTGGGGATTTTCAGGACAAATGAGGCCAAGTTGAGCCAAAATGGTCATTTTGGTCACCTTGTCTGAACTGTTTCTGTTAAAACCTACCGGTATTTATTTATTTGTGCAGTACTGTTTTTGGACTTTGTAGGGATAATGTTGACATATTGTACTACTTTTAGCTGCTGCTGCATCATGATGATTTTCATACTTTCTCCTCAATCCTTTTTTCATTAATCCCATGTTCCACTGTCCTCTGTTTGTTTCCTGTACTATGACTCAAAAGTCATTCATCAGACACTCTTTGCATTAAATGTGCAGTTTCTTGACTTCTTCGCCTTTTAACCATCTCAAAGCTCATAATAATTGTATATTTTGCATCTTATTTAATGCTCGATTAAAAACAATGTGGAATTGTATTACTTTGTAAAATGAATCATGAGACAGATCGGGTTGGATGCAGAATTGGACAGAACAGGTTAAAAGACCCAAGCTGCTCTCTGTAGCTTCTGTTTTACTGAATAAAGCCTTCATATCAAGCTTTTTATTGTTCTTTTTCCATTTCTCAGTATGTTATAAAAACCAGTTTACATTCTGACATGGCAGTCCTCTGATGTCTCCCGCAGGACTTCTTTACAGCTGTGCTGTATAACACATCAGCCCTGCGTTGTTATCCTCTCTAGCCCTGAATAATTCAACCATGCTCCACTGCCTCTCGCACACTGTTTGGAAAATGCAGTAATGAGAAAAGCTATAAAATGCCTCAACAGTCTCTGGTGCTGAAAAAAGAGATGCGAAACCCTGGATTCAGTCTTAAAGAGACACCAAAGGAGATGGCGTACTGGCACAGATTTACTGTAAACGGGAGGGAGCCCAAAAACCACAAGGAGAAACTTCTAAAGAGTGACCTGCATATTTTTACCCAATTAGATAATTCTGATGTTACTTCTGAGGTGTGATGCTCAGCCGAGCGTCTCCCTGCAGAACAAAGGAAGGGAACGCGTCGCAGTCTCTTCCCTCTTGGTCAGCTTGTGATTTTTGAGGTGTAAACATAAAACTGCTTGGAAGGGAATGTCTTGGCAAGAGTTCAGAGGAAGCTTTGTAAAGTAAACCAGATTTGTTCAGGAGTCTGTGATCAGTTTATTTTCCCAGTACCCACATCTTTACGCTGGACCTTCTTCAAATTGTCCTCATGTTTCAGCTAATTTCACATTTCCAGAGAGAATAAGGCCGGGATAATGGAAAGGAGGAAATCTGGCAGCCCAAGCTGAGACAATGCTCCAACACAAAGCCTCTTGGGTTTCAAGCACTTTTTAACTTTTATTTTTCTGCTATTTCAAGATTTTAATGAGAAAATTGCTCTTCAGACGCTAACAGGTATTGGTTCTATAGGCCAGGGATCTGGCCAGTGTCCTGCAGGTATTCCATGCCTCCCTGCAGCAACACACCTAGTTTAAATGAACGGGTCTTTAACAGACTTGTAAAAACACATCGTAGAGATCAGTTTATAATGAATCAGCTGTGTTTCAGTTGGGAAACTTTTAATACCTGCAGGACACCGGCACCTCGAGGACCGGATTTGGAGATCCCTGTACTAGGCTTTATGTTCTTCATCAGCTCGTCAGTGATGCTCGTCAGGTCTCGTTTTCAGAGTCGTTAAAGTAGTTCAGAGAATAATTCAAACCAGTCTACCTCTTCCTGGAAAGGACAAAATAGTGGCCAAACACCCAGGAAGTCAACACCTTCTGCAGGTAACGCCTGTTTGCATTAAACAGCTCCTTACAGTGCATATTATGATACCCAGTGAGCCATGTGTAGACAGGTCAACCTAAAACAATTTCTTACACCACACACATGATGCAACCGCAGTTTGAGATGATTTCTTTCATCTGGGACAAACTTAACTTCCTATTAGAGTGGAGCTAACAGGTACCTAGACACAACATGAAAGAATAAAAAAATCCATGGAGCTTTAATTCTTTGTTATACAAATTAAGCAATATAAAGCAGTTTATTTTTAAATAATGACGTAATGTTGTAACAGGAGTGAACAACTGTGTCAAGCTACCATCCCTTTACTGCAAAATCTAATATTTTCTGCTGAAATGAGACTTTTCAGGGACAGGCAGGGTGGACTCATGCTTCTATGATACTTTCTGTCTAGTGTTGGTGCTACAACCTGCTGACTAAGGGTATTCAGTGTGGTCTTCAGCTGCTGGTGTGACTGGTTGTTAGGAGATAACACCCCACAATTCCCACCTGGCTCTGACCAGATCATAACCTGACTGACCGGGTATATGGAAGAAGGAAAAGAAGAAGGTAAAGGCCCATTTATGCTCCATTTAAATGAGAGCCTCCGTTTCAAACATTCATATGTTGCTGTATCCTTTATGTTGCCATGGTCGGTTCATCCGCTTTGTGCAGTGTTGAGTTAAGAGAGCACTTCCATGTGTCATGATTTGGACACTTGGGGTGTTTTTTGGGTTTCCTGTGTTTCTGTTTTCAGTTAAGCTTCATGTTTTGTTAATTAGTTTCACCTGTGTTTAATTTTGATTGTGTTCACCTGGTCCTTGTTTAGTTCATTTAGTATTTTAGTCTTTGGGTTTGAGTTGTCTGTGTGGGTACATTGCGTTGTATTGCACTGCATTAGTTTAGCTTAGCTTCAGCAGTCTGAGTCTGAGTCTGAGTCTGAGTCTGAGTCTGAGTCTGAGTCTGAGTCTGAGTCTGAGTCTGAGTCTGAGTCTGAGTCTGTTTCATTTGGAGTCCGGCTGCCTCCTGTGCCTCCCTGCCTGCACTTGTGTCCGCACCCCACTTCCGAGCTCCCGGTCCTGACACCATGTTTTGACACCGGTTGGTAGCAGTAATAAACCGCTACAAAGTCATTTAAAACTATCCAAAAACACCAGAAGAAGAACAAGTAAGCCTTCTTCTGCATCCTCTTGAGATGTTTTATTTGCTTGTTTCTCTGTGTTCTTCTTCCTGCTCCTGTACCCTCTCTGGTTTGTTCCTTTCGGTGGTTGTGAGTCAGCTTTTTGCTCATAAACAAGTTTTTATTTTAAACTTTATTATTTCTACTAATGACCTAAGCTTTTTACTGATTACAACTAAAAGTTCAACAAGCACATTTCAGCCATCATAGTTTTTATGCTCTTTTTAGTTCAACATACCACAATTTTCACTCTAATTTTAAGCTTCTGTTACACTTTTATTTTTACTCAGTTCAGTTCAACTTTCTTACATTTTACTCGTATCTAATAAAAAAAATATAAACTTTAAATACTTTTACTAATGACTTAACTAATGACTGTCTCTGTAATGTGATATGTGTGTGTGTAAACCTTGGTCCGAACAGAATTTCACTGTATGTAATGTATAGTGACAATAAAGTTTGATTGATTAAGGTTCGCACTGCTTTCAACAAATTGTTTAACAAACAGGTTTCAATCCTTTTCACTAGTTTGAAGCATCTATTTGTGCTTTTACATCTTCAGATATTCAGTTTTAAGATCATTTAAACTCTTCAGCATTATAGTTAAAGCTCAGCAAAAATTGTTCTAGTTCAGTGTCTTTTTCTGGTGGTAAAAAGCTCATTTGGCGACTGCTTTAATATAATTTAAAAAATTTAGGTTCAAAATTAAACCAATTTTGCTAAATGTAACTCATCTTTGTTCCCAATTAAATTTATTTAATTATTATTATTATATTACAATTATTATTTTATGATCTCTACTTAGCTGGAAACTTTCTGGCACATCTGAGTCTTGATTAAACTGAGCCACATTTTAAAGCTTTTTTTGGGACCCTGTTGAGACACTGTGTGCCAGTGGTATGTGTGTGTGTGTGTGTGTGTGTGTGTGTGTGTGGTGGTCATGGACGGCAGGGTGTGTATGCATGCAAGACTGTTTTTAATGTTTCTATTTTAATGTTTCTATTGTTTTTAATACACTGAAAAGCACTTTAAATGATACTTTATATATAAAAACTAAACTTAATAAATAAAGTTTGATTTAATTTAATTTGATTTGAATATAGAGCTGTGTGTCAGTATAAATATGGTAAAATGTTTTTTTATTCACAATCTGAGCTATTGGGAGCATGTAGATGCTGAACACTAGAACCCAAAGTTCAACCTTGGGAACATATTCTCTGATAAAAGGATCAAAGCCAGGGACACATGGATTAAGAGTCATTTTGTTTTTAGCCACACTATATCAATATCAATATTGAATATGTTTAACTCTCTAAAGACAGACCTGTCGGCACAGACAGGATGTGACATGCACGCTTTGTATGATCATAACGTCCGAACTGTATTTTAACAGTTTAGAAACCACCAGAAAGTAGAAAAATGGACCTCTTCACACATATAGTTGTCTTTACGGTAGAACATAGGACCTTCACGCTACAACCGCCCAATCACAGGGAAGATTCAGAAGGTCGTAGTAGAGTTGGAGATATCTCAGTTAAATGATTCCTCTTCTGCCATGTGGTACAATAACGTTACCGTTGTTAACATTGATGTTTGGTTCATGAAGGAACATTGGAACGGAGCCCTTTTTTAGATCTGCCACTTTGTGTTGAATGCATGTTGGAAAAACCTGGACAAGTCAAAACTGAGCATTTTCAGTAGCTAATTACTTGTGTCCTATAAAAGCCTTTTCATTTGACTATTCAAGTCAATGCTGCAGGGTTCTTAACAACAAGAACATGACATAAAAAGAAGCAAGCTGTTTAATATATTCAGTTTTACAGTGATAAGAGGCTTGCCAAACTGACTGCTACATTAACTGCTTTGTTTAACTGGCGCATTCACATGTCTGTTTTTCTTGCTGCAGCTTGAATCAAAGCGGCTCCTGTAGGGCTTTGGAAGGAAATGAATGCATGTTTTATAAATGCCAACACTCCCCACAATCAGTTAAATCCACCAAACAAACACATTTACCCTCAGTGATCTCAGCTTATAGATGGAGAGGAAGGAGGCAGGAGGGAAGATGTCTTTTGAAACTGAGAGGAGCTTCTCTGAACCATTACCCATCAGCCCCTCCATTCTCACAGGGCTAATCCCAAGGGGCGAGTGGGTGTCCGTGGAGGATACGTTGTCTCGTATGCGTTAATGGGGGATTACACATGTTAACATCTATCTCACAGTGCGCTTGGCCAAAGGGGCTCTGCTACAGGGGTTTAGCATATGAATAAGGAATAAGAGGATGATTGAATAGAGGCCATGGTGAGTGAGAGCTGCCACTCGAGGTGGAGTGATGGGGGCAGAGTGATTAAGAGGAGACACAAAGCTCTAAATCTCTTTTTGAGATGGGAAGGATCGCATTCATCTGAACGAGTTCCTCTGATGTGATTCCCATATTCTGGTTTGAGTGGCTGGAATATGGAGGATGACAATCAGGGACCCTGGTTTTGTATTTAGAGTCAATACCAGGAATGTGGTTTTATTTTTGGAAGCTGATGACTGATAAAATCGCAGTAATGGGATGATTTCATTAAAAATTCAAAGCTTATCACAGATATAATTAGATTACATAATAATATAATTTTTATGACCGAGTTATTATTACAGGAGATTAGGTTTCTTTCTGTTTAATCACTTCTAAGCAAGACGTTCTCATAAAATTAAGCAATTTGTTTGCTCCCTTAGTCTGACTTTGCCCTGCGAGAAGCCAACACTGTGCTATGGGTGTATTTTTCTATCATTAATCAAAAGAATAATTGTTCAATTTGATGGCAAATTTCTCATTTTCACTCTCAAATATAATCTTGTTTTCTCCTAGAACTGATTTCACACCTAAAAAGTCCCTTTAAGCTTTCAGATGTATCTCTTCTTTGTGCCTTCAGATGAGTCACTCACTGTAGAACATGATAAATGCCACATGAACAGGGCCTTTTCAGTGAGCTAAGGATAAAACAAATCCTATATTCTGCCTTTGTGTTACTATAGAACAGGGCTACTCAATTAGATCCTACGAGGGCCGGACCCTGCAGGTTTTCATTGTATCCCTGTTTTAACACACCTGA
>JBAMHV010000017.1:21213769-21225657 GCA_037177535.1 Pseudomugil gertrudae
CACACATCATGATGCTGCAGCACTCCCTGTAACACACACACACACACATCATGATGCTGCAGCACTCCCTGTAACACACACACACACACATCATGATGCTGCAGCACTCCCTGTAACACACACACACACACATCTGTCGTGCACTGCATTTCCTGTTACAGCTATTATTTCCAGTTCAGTTCCACACAACTCTTTCACTCACGTCAAGTCATCCATTGGTCGAAATTCACCAGCTGGGGCTGTGCAGATTTAACCCAAACGAGAAGCAAATGAAGGGGGCGTGTCACACTACCTGTCAATCACACTTAGTCCAGTGAAACTGTTGATTGGGCTGTAAATAATTAGCCGATTTTTAAACCATTACATTTCATTTTGCTCTGTGTTATTATTAGTTTTGCTCTACGTATTGTTGGTTAATCTAGAAATTAGAACAACCTTTTCACAGCTTTTTAAATTATTTATTAATGTTTTATTTTTTTATCTTTCCTGAAACATCCAGGGAGGGCTAAGCCCCGTTAGCCCACTTATACCAGCCGCTCCTGGAAACAAACCCTTTCATTATCTGCTTTGAGCACAGCGAAACATGGCGATGCTTTATGTATCTATGTACTGTATGTAATAGCCCAGCTTTGACACCTTCTCTCTTTTCTTAACATAAACTCAGCAGCAGCTTTTCTGAACTCTGCTCGGTGCCAAGTCCAAACAAAAAGCCAGATTTTGGCTGTGACGCTTGCCATGTCTACTATAAATTACATTCTCATGCTGACTCTGACACATAGTTTCATTTACAGACCAACGGAGGCAGAAGTGTGTTTTTGAAGCGTTCCCACCGGACTGCGTGCACGTGTCGCTGCATCATTCGTTGCCTAAAATGGGCATAAGATGCAGGAGCCTCAGCTCCTGGTTTATACGGGATGCTGCTCACTTCATTATTATCTACTTGCTATTCAGCACCACTGTCTAAAGATTGACTGTTACTATACTCCTGAGCATTGTGAAGTTTAAACACAGTGAAGCAGATTAGAAAGTGCTCTGCCATGTTGACACCATGTTCCATATCAGATTTATGGGATGTTATAAGACGGAAACTTAGAAGTTCTTTTATTTAATAAGACCTGAGAGTATCGATTGCTAAACCCAAACTGTAAACTGAGACTAGAAAATCAACTAGAATCCAGTTTCTTCTTGGACGTCAGATTCACAGCCGCATGACTTTTGTCGTTTATTACCCTTTAAATCATGTTTGGATTGAATTATGATCACTGGAAACACCGAGCTGTACTGTGTGGAAATGCTGGAAACGAGGTTACAGTTTCTCCATAAATGACATCATCAAACTGATTTACCTGTGATGTTCAGCTGTGTCAGTTTAAACTGGTGATTACAGCAGGTAGTGGGAACACTGGATGCTTCATTGAGACAGCTCTCTGTTTAACCAACTCATTTATGGAGTGTTTTTCTCTCTTATAGTGCAGTGTGTGTTTTACTTCATTCTTTATCCTTATGAAAGCTACATCTACTTATCATCCATCTTCTCTGTGCACCATGCATCCCAGTTTATTCAAATGTTTCATTTGCAGCTTTTCAAAAGATCAGTTCAGATTTGATTTGCCAGTAAATGAAAAACCGGCTGATTTTTCAGATAAAGGTTAGCAAAGTTCGTGCTGTTGGTTAGCAAGATGTTGCTGGTTCGAGCCCCGGCTGGGGGAGGTCCGGTAGCGGAAACGGTAGAAAATGGATGGATGGATGTTAGCAAAGGGGATTAAAACCAGGTTACAGCCCTCAAATGATCCTTTTTTCAGGTTCAGATCCTTATTTTCTTGGAGACTACGAGGTGACTTTAAGCACAGGAGGAAGGGTAGTCAAAAGGTTGGTATAATGAATCCAAGCTTCTTCTCACAACATTGGGGACGTGTCCTTGTGCGAGACACTGAACCCAGTGACACACACATAATGACACAGTCATTTTCTACTTGTGTGTGGCATGGTTGTACTTTCTGAAACGCTCTAATATCATTAGGTTTATGTACCAAAACTGCAAAGAACATTTCCTTATTTAGCAATCTGAATGCATCATGTTGGAAAACTGAGCCAGACAGTTTGGGAAACTGAATTTTAAATAATTATATCTGGTAAAAACTGTGTTTAATACTAATTATAGAAAAAGACAGGTGTCTTAAATCACTGTTAGCTCATTCTGAAGCATCACAATCTCTTTTTTGGGTTTTTTATAACCCTGGATTCTGCTCTGGGAGTGCTGTCATCCTTGGACTTTATTTATTTACACTGTCTGTCTCTCACACATTCCTTCTCAGTGAACCAGGCTGCTAGTGGAGGACAAGAAGTGAAGCCATGGAGCCAAGGCCAGCGTCTGCTCTCACTGGTAAGGAAAACCCAGTAAATTCTCCTGGGAACAGGGTCGGGATCAGACCAGTGCGATGGAAGATGCTAGATAAGGAATAAATGGTTAGGAGGAGAATAAATGAACATGTGAAGCCTGAGAAAGGTAAAATTTTAATACCTGAGTATGTAATCAGAGTATTTTCCAGCTTTATAATTCACTCCTCTTTGTGAGCAAACAACAGATGAGGTCTTGGGTCACACTTTTCGTTCTTGCTAACTAACCTCAGTGTCTTTCATCCTTATGGATTCTTTTTACGTAAATCGTTGCAATCGTTTGCAGCTTTGTGTTATTTCTAAAGAAGACCTCCTGGCCTTCCTGTGAGTGTTGCATTGATCCATCATCCATGCAGCTTCTGTTGATGACAAAGACATCCTCCCCTCATGCTTGCACTCATGTGTACAAACTCTATCTTGTTTCTTGCATTCGTTCATCTGGTTAAAATGTTGCTATGAGTAGCTGCAAATCTCAGCTAGCTGTATTTAAGTGCCCCGCTTCCTGTGGGAAGTTTAAATGTGAGTATTTTTTTATAAACATCACATCTTTAACAGAAATAATGATCTTACCTCTTTCATAAACAGCTGCAGTACACAGCCTCTGACATGGGTCTATTAATGAAATCTCCTCTCTCTCATTATTCTTGCTCGCTGCTCCTTAGCTCCCCTTTGACACATGTGCAGGAAGGACACACTATCAGTTTTTCTAATTACTTATTGGTCATGATCAATTAGTAACATTTTAAGGCACTAAGGTAACCTTGTATAAATACACTAGTGGGGTTCAACAGCCATCATGGTTGACAATTAAATTGGTCTGTCACTGCTGGGTCCTTCATTAATCTCAACTTGTCATTCTTGTTTATGCTGGTTATAATGGCTGTGTGTGTGTGTGTGTGTGTGTGTGTGAAGTCAGCACCTGCAGGAGTGCTGATCAGATCTGCGAAAAAGTTGAAGTTGTGTGTATATACGTATCACATGCACATGTGTGTTTATTTGCATGGATTTATACATGCACATGTGCAGGAAGTGTATATTTTTTATGAGTGTGTAAGTGTGTGTTCGGTCGCAAGCGTCATGTTTGAAGCCAGTTGGCACCCTGAAGCGATTACCTCATGCGCCCTTGACTATTTTCTAAATTGCTCGGAGATGTTTAGAGCCTCTTTCATAATCATGTGGTAACGTGCCCATTTACACCATATGAGAAAATTCTCACTCACTTAAAACATTGATTGAACTGGACAGAAAAAGCAGCTTTATGTTGCATTTAGTCTTAAAGATTTACATGAATGCATCAATAAAACTTTAGGTTTGGACATAATAGTTTAATTTAACCGTGACTCTGTGGTTAACGGAGCCCGAGTGGCCTAATGAGACACACACACACACACATTGCTGGGAAACAAAAGCATACACACAAACACACTCTCTTACTGCTGACCTTTCACCCTCTTCGCTGTCTTCTGACCCTCCTGGTGTGAACCCGCCCCCAACCCTTTGGCCACACACACCCCCTCCCTCCCGTCCACATGCATTGTGTTTGGGTGTGTGTATCTGAGCGAGGATGAACAAAGAAGCGTGTGGATGCTTGCGGTCGTGGTTCACCCTGCTTTGTGTTTACATGTGAATGTCAGCACCTATTTTGTAACTTGTCTCTGTTTAAGGATTGCTTTCAGCAGCGACATTATGAGCGTGCAAATATAAATACGTGCATTTGCACTTATGTGAGCATCAGATGTGGCAGGTGAACCTTTTGGCCTAATTTATTATCACATGAAACAATGTTGTTGTTGTTTTTTCTTTATTAATGGAGGTTTTTTGTGTATTTACTGGTTTTGCTAACATTACTCATACACAGTGCAGCACTTTAGCCAACGGCAGGTGTTCTTAAATCTACTCAGTAAATACATTTGATCATTTCATTGATCATTTAGTTTATTATTGATAATTATTAACCCATTTTCAGGGCTGTTTTGTTCCTTTCTTGATTTCTTTGCTGTGAAAACTGACCAAACCTGGAATAAAGGCAATATTCCAGAAACAGGGGCACCAGACAAATACTGGGGGGAAAAACATAATCACATGGAATCTGATGTTTTATTTTATTATTTTAGTTTTATTTTAGCTTGTTTAATAAAAGCATGTATTACAATTCACTGCCAATGCAGGAATTTGAACCTGGTACTTCCTGAATCCCTGTCTTTGCCATCCAGGGTAAACATAATGTACGTATAAATAATATGTTATAACAGAATGGAAATGATAACATAATAACTGAGTGAAAATAAAGTTGATGAACTTGTTATTTCATAGCAGTCATTTCCATGTGAAGTAAAATTATATTGACTTCTTAAAAAATAAATTTCACCTTTAAGGAGTTTTTTTGTTTTTTTATTAGATTTTTAGTCTCATCATATAATATTATTACTATTTCCATGTTTTTACAATACAGGAAAGAAGCTGTAATAATACAGACATAATTTAATCTGACAGATTACTTTTTACAGTGTGATCTTGTAGAACTGATCAATTCACTTATTTAATTTGTTGCAGGTGGAAAAATTCATTTGATTCCTCACTTTCTTTATTTGTAGGAATAAAAAATAAATTATTGGAGACAAATATTTAAAAATGAATGAATGATGATCTGGGATATCATGTCTTTCTATCAATATTCTTTACCTGTTCACCATCAGTAAAAATCACAATTAAAAAGATTGTTTTAAATTAATAAAAGCAGCTTTAAATCGAAACGTTTGTCCATAAAAACCTGATATTTTTTATTCCTTTGTTCTCAAAATGCAGCCATGAGATCAGCACATGATAATGAACTGAGAATATTTGCACATGGCAGTTTTTGTCTGTTCTCACCAGACTGTTAGTGTCCATTAAGTCATGTACCTTGACTGGCGTGCACTCACCCACCCACCACCACCACCCACACACACACATACATTAAGCCATAATTAGCATGGTGTCCATGCTTGAGTGGTTGTTTGTTAAGCAGTGGAGTGGACAGTGAGAAAGCGGGAGGA
Organism: Pseudomugil gertrudae; assembly: GCA_037177535.1. NCBI lineage: Eukaryota > Metazoa > Chordata > Actinopteri > Atheriniformes > Pseudomugilidae > Pseudomugil > Pseudomugil gertrudae. Next base: position 21,219,202 of record JBAMHV010000017.1, read on the forward strand.
GGAGGGTCATATTAATGCAGACGGGCTCGTCACAACAGTGGGCGACTGGCATGTGGATTTGGAGGATGGAGACGCTTCTTGCTAATTAAGAATCTCTAACGTTAAGCGCTGTGTGTCTGTGGGTGTTTATGTTAATGCGTCTGTCAAGCTTCCATGTGAGATGACAGTTTGCAAGCAGTGACCATTCATCCTCACATTTCCACTGGAACTATTACAGCGATGAAGGATAAACTATTAAAGTTGGTTTTTATATTTTCATTAGTTTTTTCACTTTATTTTTTTCTAATGGCTTTCAGATCTCTTTTTTTATAATCTAAAATATTTTCTTTATGGAACATATCATCTTGGTAAACACTTTATAATTTGACTGTGGAAAAAAAGCAATAGAGAAATAAATGTTCTTCCATGGCTTTTACACTCTGTGTCCTTTCATACAGTAACTTCTAAAAATGAAAATATCAGCAAAACCAACAACTTTTGTTGAAATTTATAAAGACTCGATGAAAATCTGGTTCAGATTCAGATTAATGCATTTCATAGAAATGGACAAAAGATTTTAGTTTAATTGAAACATATTTTTAATTTGTTTTTACAATCCTTCAGTCTGAGCTGCAGAAAGATCCTCATCAGGGTCTTAACACATTTAAAAAGAGGTGTTTATAGTTTTTAATTTGCATGACCACAGCTCGCTGTGTGCCTGCAACTGAGCTGGTGCTGCATGAATGCACACACACACACACCATGCAGCTATGAGCACACACACACACACATCCAGTATGAATGTGTGCACTTACCTGCATTGCATACAACGTCACCTTGTGCCTTCCTGCTCTCTTTTGTTCCAGCTGAGTAAGACCAGGCCCGCATCATTTCACCTCAGGGTGCCTGTCGGGTCAGAGGTCATGTGTAATGGCCCAGTGCATCTCCTAGCACAGTAAGCCTACTCCTGCAGCAGACACACTCCACTAGCCCCTTCTGCACCTCCCAACTCTCATATCAAAGCCCGTACAAAGACAAGGAGTGTGTATGTGTGTGTGTGTGTGTGTGTGTGTGTGTGTGTGTCAAAGTTTGTCAAAGATCACATTCACAGTTTTAAGTCACCGAACCTCAAAGTGAGAAGAGACATATGACCGTACTGGTGACTTTTAGCCGTGAGAGACAGAAACCCACATTTAACCAGCTGTAGCTTCAAAGTTCATAAAGTTTGTCTCAGTCTTATATAGTGGCTTAAAATCTTGTTTTTTATTGATCAATGTGCCATAAAAAAGTAAACTGATTTTATAAAATGCCACATTTCTGTCCTGGAATTAAGATAAACTGTTTGTTTTTCTACTTTTTCATTTATTTAACTCTTATCTTTTTATGATAATAAATGCGTAATTCTCCAGGCTTCACATTTTAAAATGAATGGTTAAAAGGGAGGAAACCAGTATAAACCAGTGTAAACCACTATAAACCAGTGTAAACCAGTATAAACCAGTATAAACCAGTCAGAAGCTGAAGCCTCTCCCAGCCAGTTCAACCCAAACATATTTATCTGCTTCTCAAAGTTTGTTTTGTTTGTTGCATATGAAGACATTTTGGACAGGAAACATTTTGGGATGATGAACAGATTTAAGATGACTTTTTCATCAGCTGGGGGAAGATAAACCCTTTTCAGGTTACATTTCATGTTACATGATGGTTCGTATATGAAAAATAGCATTAATTTCTGCACTGGCCTGATTTAATATGTATGTGTGTGTTTATAAAGTTCTTTCTCTGCAGCCTCTGTGTCTTTGTGCCTTTTCCTTGTTCACATCATCAAGCCTTTAATATGCCTGTAAATATAAATTACCACATTTTTAAAGCCTTAATACATTGACCAATCAGAGCAGACTACAGAAGGTGGTTTATAGAGAAATAAAATGCATCATAGATGCTCTCTGACACATTATCTTAAGATCATTTGCTACATATTCATATAATTACCAAGAAGAAAGAATAAAATATTCACCTGACTGTAAACACGATATTCTACTTAATTCTGCATCTTTACTTTGATTCATGAATTAAATAAATGTAATTTTAATTTAAACTTAAATTACTTTACAAATTATTTAGCAAACATGAGACATTGTTTAGCTCAGTTTAATAATGTAAATATCTGTTTAGAAAAAAATAAAGAGATCTCAGAAACTCATTACAAAATAAACTTTTCTTACTGAACATTACTTTTAATTTTAATCGTGGTTTTTTTCTTTACTTTGTGAGAATTAATGCCCATTTTAGAGTAGAAAACATCAGCTCTCTGCGTTGTTTTCCAGCCATAATAAACTTCATGCTGTACAGTGTGAGATATTTGCATTGTAATTTATTACTCTGAGTGCTTTTTATGAATGTGTGTGTTATGACACTGTGGTTAATGGTGGCAGTTAAAGAGCAGGGGAAGTGTCAGCGCTGAGATGAAGAGAGGATGAATAATCACCTCTCTAAATCTGAATTATGGTTTGATACAACATTGGCTTAGCTTCCTCTTTATTTTTACACAAGGTCATGTCAGATTGTTTTTATGCTCTCTGAGAAACGGGGAGTTGCTGAGATGTGGTGTTAAGACAAAAATAAAAAGCATCTTGTGTTACAAACATCTCAGGAAGTTTGCTGTTTTTCACCTTTTCTTGTTTTGTTGTGTTAAAGCTGTTTGAATGAAACATTTTGCTTTGATAAGTTACAAAACTTCACCAGCACGTCATTCCTCTGCCCATCTCAGTGCTGCTGTGTATAAAAATAATGCTTAAACAACATTACATCTAATTGTTTAGACAAATAGAAATTAATTATTAATCTAATGAAGAAGTGTCTCTGGATTTTCCACCTGCAGCCAGTTTTCTACTTAATGTGATGACTTTGTTTAACTCTCTGTCTCTGGCTCATTCTCACCTCTCCGAGCTCTCTTCTGTCTTCACCTGTGTGACAGGCGTGCTAATTGCATCAGTCGTATGGAAACGCATGAATGTAGCTGACACTTCCAACAACAGGGCAATAGGTGAGACACGCGCTGAAGCAGGAGAACTGTTTGTGATTTTAAAAAGAAGAAAAAAATCTTAATTATGATGTGAAATGATAATAAAGGATACGGAATTATTTTTATATGCGTGTTGTTTTCTTTTTTCTGCTTAAAGTAAATTAAACTTTACTTATTGCTTTTAGTTCAGAAGCAGCTAAACTATTCCTGTTCCTCTGCTCTACATCAGTGCTGCACGCGTGGTTTATATATATATATATATATATATGTATATGCATTTTTATTAATTTATTCAGTGTAACTGTATTAAATATAATGTACATTGTTTTGCTGTTTGCCATCAAATTTTAATTTTAAATTTTAATGATTTTTTTCTTTGTTTCTAAAAAATTGACAAATAAAAAAGTTTTGACCAAAATAAAAACAAATTAAACTTAACTGTTATTAACCTTTTATAATCAAAAGTGATTTTGAGTTTCTGAACTAGCTTCATGTTATGCCACAGCATGAAATGGTATTTTTATTACCACAAATAAAAAATACATAGTTTAAATATTTTGGTTACTTTTTTTAAGAATATTACAATTTAAAGGCTTAAATGTAAAAAAAAATAAATACTTAAATAATTAATGAAAGAGTCTCCTAATAACAAAAAAGACATTTTTATTATATTTTCCTTTTCTTTGTAACATAGAAGTAAATAAATACTGTAATTATAGAATGAGCCACGTGGCTCTTTGCTCTAAACACTTTATACAACTTCAGCTGCCAGCAGACCCAGAAACCATAAGCAGGTGATGTTCTGGTTTTACTGTGTTCTTGTGCCACTAAACCAAAATCTGATGTGTGAAAATAACACAAACCATTTTAGCACCACTTCACTGGTTCACTGCTTCCGCTTTATTGGGTTGTTTTACTACAAGTTTAAGGTCTTTTCCTGTCTATTTAATTACGCTATGAAGAATAGCGCTTAGCTGTGTATAAAACAGTTTATAACAGAAATTATTTCACTTAAAACAAACTAATCTGATTGGCTAAACACTCTCATGCAGTAATCTCAGGGTTTGTTATTACACGTTATTCTTTCTTTATATTTTGGAGACGGGACATACTGGGATGCTCCTGTTTCACCTGGGATGTGGTAAAAACATTTGCATTTCTCAAACTGTTTAGAGAACAGAAATAAGCATAAATAAAGAAAAAGGCAGATAATCTCGCATTTACTCCACAGATTAGCGTGTTTGTGCACGTGTGTGTGTGTGTGTGTGTGTGTGTGTGTGGTAGGTGGCTAGCTAAATGACACAGTGATGTCATGTTCTTGTGTTTTCACATAGGAACCTGATATCTCTGAACAATCCAAGTCCAGCAATTTTTGGCTCAAGCACACTTGACATAACAAAGAGATAATTGTGGGCTTTGTGTCTGCAGACCCTCCAGCCATCCAGAGGATCAAACCCTCTTGGGTTTCAGACACTTTGATGATGCGTTAATGCCTGGAAAAACATTTACCGCCTCAGAGATCACAGATGGAATGATGTCAATGTAACGCACTTCAACTTAACTGTCCCCTGCTATCAGGGTGATGTAAAGGTTTCATTAGGTTTTTGGGACATTGTCTCAACTTTTACCACAGTGTTGAAGATCGAATACTTTCATATTGTATTTCATTTTTACACCACTTGACCTACAGAGTCACCATTATTAATAACATAATGAATGACATATTGTTTTAACATTATATAAATAATATATCATTTTTATCAGCTGATATTTTACACTTCTGAGTGAGTAATGAAAACCACAGATGCTCCCACTTATTAAATAGTGTTAGAATATCACTATGTACATTTGTTAGGACAAATTTCTCCATTATTTTAGGAACAATAGATAATAATTAATTCATGAAAACTATGATAAAGCCAATGCCATATGTTTATCATTCCAGCCTTAATGAGAAAAAAAGTGATGCTTGATGTTTTTACGAGAAAGATAAAGAAAAGTGTCAGAGAGGCTAGTTGCCTTGAAGCGAAGCAGAATACCTTCCAGATCATAAACACCCTAAATGGTGTGAGAATGTGAGAAGTGTGATTTTTAAAAGCTATGGTTAAAATTTAACGGTTATCTTTATATCTCTTGACACCTGGCCTTAATGACAGGTTTTCCCAGGTAACTTGTCCATTCAGGATTTTCCATGTCAGCATGATCATCAATATTCAGCAGCTATGAGATGCGTCCGGAGCAGCTGTTTTATGTATTTTTAATTTTTTTTACTTGTTTTGTCCAGCATGAAAGCAGCAGAATGATGGTCTGGCTGCTTTATTGTGCTGAGCAAATATGCTTTGTCAAGAGGATCTTATATGTATATACTGATGTTAACTTGGTAATCAGAATTATTTTATTTATTATTTATTTTGAATAAATATTTGTTAAACATGTTTTACATTTGTTGCTGGACCTGATCGGAGAGGACAGAAAAAGTGAGACAAACAGAAGACAAAGAGAAGAGAGGAAGACATCATAAAGGAAACACTGCAATGCAACCAGATACTATTCCATCTACAGGAAACAGAAAGGATACCTCGCAGGTCCTGAATGTTTGTGCTTATGCACCGAGATGCAGCGCAGAGAACCAAACCTCTCTGGAGTCATTGAAGGAAGTGCTAGCGGGCGCTCAATCTGGGCACTCCCTCGTTCTCCTGGGAGACTTCAACGCTTACATGGATGGTGACAGTGACACCTGGAGGAGTGTGATTGGGAGAAATGGGCCAGAGTGGTGTTCTGTTGCTGGACTTCTGTGTTCACATGGATTGTTCCAGCATAAGAGTGTCCACATGTACACCTGGCACCAGGACACGCTGGGCCGCAGTTCCATGATCCACTTTGTAGTCGTATCATCGGACTTGAGGACGTGTGTCCTGGACACTCAGGTGGAGAGAGGGGCAGAGCTGTCGACTGATCACCACCTGCTGGTGAGTTATGAAAAAGACAATAATGTTATCATTAATAGAAGATCATGATATCAGCAGGGGGAGTGTTGTTGGTGATGGACATACCAAAACTATTTCATATCATATGATGGCCGTGTCTAAAGAAATAACCTTTAAACTTGTTACCATTGTGTATCTCTACATGGCAGAGCTGAGTTAGTCGTCAATGATTGGCTGGGGTTGTCAATGATCAGCAATGGTGGCCAACAATCAGCTGATTTCAGTAGTCGGCCAATATCAAAGGCTCTGGCACTGAAAGGGTTCATCTGGGAGCTTTTCTTTTGTGTAGTTTGTTGTATTTTAATAGAAAATGTATCCAGATTGGTACTCCACAGCTTAAAATCTACAAGTTCTCTGTTTTGCTTTGAGTGTTATATTTTACGCAGGATCCTTCCAAGCTGGTACAAACTCAGTACAGAGATACTTTAGTACAGCAAATAGAGACTGTGTCTGTCCCTCGTCTAA
>JBAMHV010000017.1:21225757-21236448 GCA_037177535.1 Pseudomugil gertrudae
GTGAAGCCCTTTGAGGCAACTTTGTTGTGATACTGGGCTATATAAAAATAAAATTGATTGATTGATTGATTGATAAAAAAAGACCACTGTTTTAAAGGAAATGGCTTGTTAAAACCTTTACATGTTACAGAAGCCGTTTTGACACTCTCAGAGACCCTAAATGGCCTTTTCATCAGGGCTCACCATTTTCATGCTCATCACTCCATCACCTCCTCGATGACATTCCAGTCTGGCAGGAACAGGGTAGTCATTCAGTAACCGCCATGCTCTCTAAAGACTCCTGCATCGAGTATTTCTTTAGACTCCAGAGACACCAACACTTTGAAATCTTGTCTGCAGCTCAGCAGTAGCTTTCTTTTAAATGTTATAACTTTAACTAAAATGACTCTAAATCAACCCAACTACATTTCACAGATTTACTTTTACTAATTACAGCAGTTTTTATGCCTTTTACAAGATAAAATACTTTTTACTGTTTCCATTTTGCAATAGAATAAAGACACTATTGTAAACCCTCTAAAGTTCACTTTATATAAGGCCGCCTGCTTTTTTTTATTAAAAAACGCCGCGTTCTTGTTCCAAGCCGTTTCTTCTACAGTTTATTAGTGTCACCAGATTTTTTTCTTAACTTGAGTTTTACTGTGTGTGTTTTCCATAGTGACCACAAGTAGTTTGTAGTGACTAACTTGTCGAATATGTCCTAATATTTTTACCATTAGGTGTAATTCTGCATAAAATATCACAACTTCTGAGCAACGTTGCCATAAATTATCTTTATTTAATTCAATAGACTGCGTGAGCCACACAGTGGTGCTGACACTAGCGGGGACTGACTAAGGCAGAGTCATGTTTCAGGGACAACCTCTGGTGGTTAAAAAGAAGCCTATGTGGAAATACTAAAACATTGCAGTTCCCTCCTCATCCACTCGGGGCGCTGTAAGATAATCACTCTGCAGACAGCAGAACTAAGCTTCTATAAAAACATTTTATATTTACTGTAACATGTCAAGTTCATGATGACTGTGAGGAAGGTGAATTTTATTCTGGTGTTTCCATCCATTTAGGTGTATTGTTTTAAATCTTGAAATTCAGCATAATTAGGGGCGTGTCCTGTTGATTGACAGGCATCCAATATCCAGTTTTAAGAAGTCAAAGTGTAGCACAAACACGGATTTTAGCCACTAAAAGCCCAGTTATGCTCAACACAGAAGATGGGTATGCAGATGGACGGGGAGTTATCTATATATCTATAAATGACTGTGTAGTATATTCTGCATCGAACGCAGAGGATGGAGCGGTACCACTGGAAATTACAGGGACAGTATTAACATTACACGCAATGAGCAAAGAGGCAGCATGGTGGAGCAGTGGTTAGCACTGTGGACTCACAGGAAGAAGGTAGCTGGTTCGCGCCCACGCTGGGGAGGGTTGTCCAGCTGCCTTTCTGTGTCATGTTCTCCCCATGTATGCGTGGGTTCTCTCCGGGTTCTCCGGCTTCCTCCCACCCACAACACATGGATGTTAGGTTATAATAGCTATGGTTAAAATGGTTTAAAATAAAATGTAAGTTGCTTTGGATAAAAGCGTCTGCCACATGACTGTATAGTATAGCATAGTGTATTGTAAAGGACAAACCACAGATGAAAAGAATAGGAACAGGAAGTCAACAATGATTGCCATATTAAAAAAAAAACCAAAACAAGAAATAAATAAATGAAAACAACAAAATGTAAACAGTGCCAACCGGTGCAAAAATGCATTAATTAATCGAATTAATGCATTTTTGCACCGGTTGGCGCTTCATAAATGCTGCTGTAGCTTTAAATACACTACATTAACACCAGCACTGTTTACATTTTGTTGTTTTCATTTCATTTTGTTGTTGTTTTCACTAGTGGATGAAGAAGCTAGCTTCTGGTTAGCTCAGTTAGCTTTTAGCTACAATCTTCTCAGAGTTCAATACATCTTAATCATACACCCGACTGCTCCCAGACCCCATTTCAGCTCCATCACTTTGCCTTTTTTGTATTTATCTGCAGTAAGACACGTTATGCTGCTGAGATGGCGACTATAGAAACCGAGCTTCAGTTCAGCTCTACATGAACCTACGGGTGACGTCACGGAGGCTGCGTCCATCTTTTCATATACAACATGCACGATAGCCAGTCAGACCCAGTGATTTCACACACACACACACACACACACACACACACACACACACACACACATGAAACAGATTTGATGAAGCAGAAAAAATGTTGAGTCTGGGTAAAATTCAGGAGGAAGTGATGTAACAAGCACTACAATTTCACTGAGGTAAAAAAAAAAACAATGTTGTTTTTTTAAATGAATAAAATAGTTAACATCTAGGAGCCGATGTCTCCATTTGTCTCAGTTTGTTTGATTTACGGATTCTCTTCATCATTTCGCTCCGTGCAGCTGGAACTCCCTTCCTCTCTGAGCTCTGCAGACTCAGTGGTCTCTGAAAAAAGCAGCTAAAAATGCATCTTTTACATTTTATTTTACTCTCTTTGTGTTTTATCTTTAAGGACTTTGTGATTTTTATCTCAAGAGGTGTGATATAAAAATAATTTTAAACTTTTAATATTGATTATCTATTGACTTTTAATTAAAATACATAATACTGAATGTCAAACAAACCAGATTGTGGGTTAATTTATTTAACTGAGACTCCAGGTAAACACACATGATGTTGTTTAGATGTTTACTTTTAATGTTTACTTTACCAGTCACCTCAGGTTGAGTTTGATTTAATGCACTATAAAATACTCTTTTTAATTGATTACTTTAGTCAAAAAGATAATAGTTGCATTGCATGATGAATGTTGTTGAGGTGCACATACCTGTCGGTCCTTTTCAAATGAATGTAAAACTCGTTAAAGCAATGTCTTTTCTCACAGTAGCACAAATAATATCTTTACTTGATAAGTAGTTACATTTATTATTGAGTAATTCAGTTGCTAACTCAGTTATGTCTTGAAACAAGTAGTGAGGAATTATAACTAATGTTGCTAATAAACATTTCTATGTGCCAGCTCTACTCTCAGTAAAGGTTATTTCCTTTTCCCTGCTATTTAAGTGTTTTAAAGGTGCAGATACAAAGTACATATACACACTCTGTTCACTTGTAAAGAGTAATAATGTTAGCTGACTTAATATGATCTTTATTACAATCTTAATCTAACAATATGTGCCATTATTATTGACTCCAGCAGGCAGATCGAGTCATGTCTTGTGTTATCTGTCCAAGAGGGAGTTGAGCCTGCTCACTCTGATTTATGGCTCTGGGGTCTAACTTTGTATATTTACAGTCTCATGACCTGAATATGACACCTGCTGAGCTGAACAGAGCAGGAGGAGCAAGGAGGGTCATGAGCACACACACACACTTTGCTGGATAGAGTTACAAAACTTTGTCATTAATTTTCCTTTTATAAACTATAAAGGAAAAAAAATCCAAATCCTTTCTCAGGAAGTAACGTTCATGTCTCCACCAGAGAAAAGGATGCATGCAAATAATGTGTCCCAGTTTTCTGGAAAAAATTAATACTGCGTCTAATTAGAGTAATTGGATTGATCCTGGGAAAAGTAAAAATGCTAATTAAAAGCTACATCAGCAGAATGATTCCTGGGTTTTCTTGCAGATAAGGTGATGAAAGGGGCAATAAAATGAAAGTTGCTGCATCATGTTTACTGAATGCAGCACTCAGGGGTGACAGCAGCACGGATCAACACCTCTGCTTTGAGTTGTTACAGGCCCGTTTCCAGGGAAGCAAATGCTACTTGGCATTAAATACAGTTCACATGAGCTGGATTAAACCACCAGCGATAGTTTGTACCTTCACAGAGAGGTGCTAAAAAGGATCAGGGGTTCTCTGTGTGTGTGTGATTTGCATGGCTTTGTGAAGTTTACCAGGATAAATACTACACCCTCAGCTGTGGTCTTGTATTTTTATCTATCCTTTCTCCCTAAAAGGTCCCGTTTTTCTTTTTCCTACAACTTTATTGCCATATTTTTACTCCTTTCCTACATTTCCCATTATCCCTCTTTGCCTCTAATTGTTTTCCTTCAATTTCTATTTGTTTCTGCTTCTAAATCCAAAGTTTCTGCAAATGTGTTCCTCATCTTTAAGGCCCAGGCTGCTGTTGCACAAAAAAACCGTCACTTAAAAACCGAGTTTGACTTGTTAATGTTGGTGTAAACAGGAAGTAGAGTGCTGGTTGCTTAGTTGTAGAAAAATAAGCACAGATGCAGGAGAGCAATATATAAAGGAAAAAGCAGAGATATTTATTACTTAAGCTGACAACTGGATGGAAGTGTTCCTGAAAACCTGAGTTCATAGCGGCAGGAGAGAAAACACAGAGGTGCCACAAAGCAAACACAGTTAGAGAGCAGCAGGATCATCCATGTTCAGATAAAAATAAGAAAAAGGAGTAGCAACACAGCATGGATGAAATCACAAACTGTGGGGAGACTTCATTGGGATGTTTTTGGGAATTCCAGCTAAGTCTTTAGCAACCTTTTGGTGTGTTAGAGATGTCCTAAATAAAGGGATGTGACTCTGAGATGTCTCCAAATGACAACATTAGCATCAGAACCACAAACTTGCACTTATTACAGACGTTTGTTGCATTAAATCATCTGGATGTGCAACATTTCCTCAGCCAGTAAGGCATCAGTGAGGTGTTACCATAGCAACATAAACATTTAGTAACATGTACATAATACATTTATAAAAGCTTATCTGATGTTTTCTGAATCTTAATATTGTTTTGCCTAAAGTATAAGCTACACTGGGAAGTTAATAAAATAAAAGGTTGAAAGAAAGGAAGTAAATGGTGTTGAGGTAGAACTGGGACACATTTCCAGGCCAGATTTCCATCCCTCTCTTATCTCCTTATGGGGTCCTAGTTAATATAACCTATTACTTTACTTATTAGCACTCCATATTACTTAGCCAGTTACCACTCATTGAAATTCGACACAAGGGGGTTTTGACCAATCAGCAGAGTGTGACACGTTGGCCTGGAAACACGATTTAAAACGCAGTAATTAGTGGTATTAAAACGTGTTCAGTGCTGATACTGCAGGAACATCATTGTGATGCATAGATTTAATGTGAAAGATGGAAATATTCACTCTGTGCAGCAGTAAAGTCCAAAGATTAATAAGCAAGTAAAGTGTGATTCTGATGGCTCCAAAGCATCGCACCCCTAACCGCTTCCATATGCAAAGCATCCCCATCACTCATGAAATGCTAAGTCAATAAAGTTTTATACAAATTCTTAGTCTCATTAACAACTAGAGTCAGTTATTCTGGTGAGTTTAGATTGTTTCTTTTAATTAAAATAAAATAAATCAACCTCAAACATAAAGAGAAAACTTTGTCCAACCACAGCTCTGCCCTGTAGCTCCGCCCATTTTACCAAATAAGGACAGTACCTTCTCTAAAAGCGCAGAATTAACAACATATTCAGCAGTATGGGTAAGTTAATTGCATCAGCTTTTTTGTTTGTTTGTTTTGATCTGGTTTTATTTATTTCACACAGATCAGACTAACAGACCATAACCTCAAGCTCCACATGTAAAGCACTGAGCTGTTTTTGTGTTAAACACATGCTGCGACACGCTGAATCGTTCCTTTAACCTAATCTCTCCCCTGTCTCCCTCTCTGTGTTTGGAACAATCACATTGGTCGACCTGCAGGAACGTTGTGAGGCTGAGCTCCGAGAAGGGGGTCGCTGTTTTTTATGAGCCATTAAAGTTTTATTCATCCCTGCACCGAGGCAGCCTTCGGCCATGGGGTCACCATGCTTTAAATAAACTCCCATCATCCCTCTCCCCCCTTTCCCCCAATATCTGTCTTCTCACCCCCTTCACTACCACAAACCCTTCCACCCAGGGACTTAATGGACTGTTTATTGTTTGATGTTTAAGTCAGACTCCATCATTTTTTCCCTCGCTCTGTTTTTCGGCCTCCGCTTGTGTTTAGTGGTGTGGCGATGCGACTGATGTGGTTTGGCTGTGTATTTTCACTCTATGTGCTGCTTCACTTTGCGTGTGAATGTGAATCCATGCATGTTAGAGCCCTCCATACGTGCAGAATGTCTATAAATTCTTTTGCTCTACAACTCCTCTCTGTCCTCTTCTGTGTCCTTGTGTGCACACAATGCACTTTTAAAGGATATGAGGGAAACTTTTGGGCTCAAACAGTAGTAAACACAAACCACTGAGCCATACCAAGTCTTTATTGCGATTAACATGGCTTGCATGTTGAGCCAGTTATATTAACACAAGACAGCAGAAATAAAATATCACCATAAACAGCAGATTGCCTGATATGGAGTGTGTAAGGTGTGTCTGAGTGGAGAGCGGTCATGCACATTGTAGTTACTCTCAGTCCTCATTTGAGCTACATGTATGCAACATGATCCCTTTTTAAGAAAAAAAACTTTTCAACACTTAAAAAAGCAAAAACTTTAAACTAAAATGATTTGTTGTAAAGTAAACAAACCCTCATTAGATGCATCCCAGTAACATACAGAACATAAACTTTCCAGTGTTAGTGAACAAACCTCCCTGCTTTGATAAGAAAAAACTTTTCTGACAGTGAAAATAAGATTTTATTTCATATTAAAGCTGGAACATTTAAGGAAGGGACTTCCATTAGCTCAGCATGAACACCCTGTTATCATTGTGTAGGAGCAGTGGGGTGTCGGAGCAGAAGCGTCACACAAAGAAAGACAGGAAATAAAGTTTGGCTGAACTTCTTTCAGCTGTGCAGCATCATCTGGCAGGATGCCACAGCGGCCTGTTGATTTCATGTGAGGACATTTTCTCTGCAGCTTACCTTTTAAGGAGCTAAAGTACAGGTGAATAAAATCACTGAAATGGTCGTGATATTTATTATTCTAAACATCCTCTCACATCACCACTGTTTGCTGGAGCACTTAGTATCAACTCAAATCAAATCTCTGTCATCCCATAACTAAGTTAACATCGTTTATGTTGTTATTTATTTTATAAAACATAACATTGAATTGTTTTAATTGTGTCTGAAGCAACAGAATTAAATGCAAAGAAACATTTTCTTATTTTTTTTCTTTGTGGAAACGTTAAAATAAATGTTTAAATATTTTACAGGTGCACAAATTAACACACAAGTGATGAGTCAGATACATAAAATGGAGAATACATCTAACAGAAATAAAATGGGATAAAAAAAAGGGATTAAAATGTGGGAATTTGTGATCACTTTGTTTGTTTTTTGTTGTTTTTTTGGGTGGAGGGCAAAAATACATTTTTAGTCATAATTATGGCAAAATTTCTCTTATTAATAAAAACGTAAATACATTTAATGTAGATCAATCTGAGCTGCAGATTTTTGAGTTTTCATGTTTAGGTTTAAACTGTTGTCTCTAATTATTATCATTTTTTATCATTTTCTTTGCTGAACCAAAATAAGAGCTGTAATTACCACTGAACAGTTTTACCTGCAGTGAGAACATCTTCTGTTTACCTCACAATCACTGAAACAAACATTTAACAGTGATGAAATCTATTCTGAAGCTTTTATAATGTTTGTACATAAACAATCTAACTTCTCTGTAAATCAAAGTGCACTTTCTGAGCCGTACATGTCGCTCATCCTGCTCTTTTATTTGCCCCGTGATTTGCTGACGATAAGCTCATCCTTATATGTTAAAGATGAAATAGTTCATCAGCATGACGATCATGAAGAACTCTTTGGCCAAAGGGGACAGCCTGATAGTGGAGATATTTGGGGGGGCAGCAGAGTTTGCAGAGTTCTCTTACAAGTTGTGTTACAGCTGACCCTACCCTCAACTTTCACCCCTGACCCAACAGAGATCTGTCATGAGAGGGAGCTGCTTAACACAAAATGGGGCCTGGTTCAAGAGTCAGAAAGAGAGAGAGAAACATAGACTGTGGCTGAGAGAGCTTTACCGCTCACAGAGGACTCATTTATCCTCTCCCTCACTGCCTGCTTTTTTTCCTCCTTTCCTTAGCTTTCTCTTTTGTTTTCACTGCATGGACACTGTTGCCCTTTCTTCATATACATCCCCTCTCTTTCATTCTGCTTGTCCTCCCTCTTCATCTTCGCACCTCCGTCTGGTTGATTTTGGACAACAGCATGCTGTCACAACCGCCACCACAGGTACGGATTCATGGCAGCGAGAACCAGCAGGATTCTGGGAGAGATTTTTTAGGCTTTAATGATGGCGAGGCCTCATCAGCAAGGAGAAATGTATGCTAATGATATGCACACACACCAAAAGGAGCCTGGGTAGGCGAGGCAAGCGCTGGCTGAGCTCCTGCTGAGCCCTGAGGAAGATGAGCTGCTCAGGTCAGAAGAAAGGCAACAACAACACCTCCTCCTCCTTCTTCCTTCACCCTTCCGTCTCTTTGCCTCTTTCAGGGCGCTGAAGGAGGCAAACTGGTTAACATAATCTGAGAAATGAGGTTGCTACATTATGTGGATTTAGTTTGTGTATGGTTGTTCCGGCTGCTTTGAGATTTCTGTGTTTTACAGCCAAACATTTCAGACCTTTATTCATCACAAATGATCAGAGTTTAAAAAAAAGGGACGCCGGGCCCTTCAGTTTGAGCCCAAAGTCACAGAGTTTCACATCAATGTGTTTTAACACTTCATTTAGAATTTAAATTCACAAAACAGCTAGTTAATCACAGGAATGTAGACAATTTGTGAGACTAATAACCAACTTTAGGTCAGTAAAAAGAGAAACACATTTATCTTTAAAAATAAAAAAAAAATGTATTTACACATTTTATTCCAAATGTGGTTCCTTTTAATGTGCACTTGGACAAATATATTTTGTCCTTGACATATTAACTGATTAATTTTGTATTTTTATTCTAAATTTTAATTTAATCTGTTAAGAAAAATTTAAAACATTTCAAATTTGACTGAGTTGTTTTTAAAATTAAATAAATTTGTTTATTACGATTATTATATTAAAATATCTTTAATTAATTTTTGTTTCTTTAGTAACAATCTGATATTTTTATGTATAAATTTATTTTTTAAAAATCAATCTTGAATTTTAACAGATTTGTTAAAAACAAATAAAATAAAAAAGAAAAATATTTGTAATAGTTTATTTTCCCGAGTTGTTATTAGAATAAAAATCATTTTAAATAAACCTTTCTTTGTATTTATTTCTGTTTTTCCAAGCCACCGTGCAGTGTCCACATCAGCACCGCCGCAGCAGCGCGCGCTCTTCTTTCCCTCCGCGCGCAGCATCGCTCCTGCAGGGATTACGCGCCGTTACCCGGCCTCTCTTCTCTGTCTGCACGCTGAGAAAAGGACATGGAAACAACAAGAGAACAAATAAGAGATGAGGCGAGACGTTTGTGGATGGATGGCGGTGACATGGACACGTTTCCCGGCTCTGCTTCCTCCGTCCCCTTCGGGTGGAATAATCAAGAGGAACCGGGAGGAGAAGAGGGGGAAAGTCTTGGGAAGAAAATGAGAGTGGCACCTGATGATGTCGACTTTGACACGTGTTAATTGCTGCTCAGCTCTCCTCATCAGGGAGTCTGAGATTATTTTAGCGCTCCGGGCCACAACGCCTTGTTTGCTTTGCTGAGGAGCCAAACTTCGCTTGGTAAGGAACCATCCCTCAGGCACAAATATGCACAATATTCAGACAAATAAACATTTGCAGCCGCGACTTTAGATTTATTTATTTCTGTTAGTTTTTTTCTAGAATCAGTGCAAAATATAGAATTACAAGCTAGAATTAATAAAACAGGCAATTAAAAGAAGTTATGCGTCTTTTAGGCTTTAAAAATGACAATAAATATAATTTTATACTTTTAAATCAACTTACATTTAATAATATTAGAATATAATATTTTTTAAAATTATTTTTTACATCAATTATTTTTATTTATATATATATATTATCATTTATCATAATTTTTTAATAATCATAAATTCACAAGGGGTAATCAACTTTGTTACTTAATCAATTAAATGTTCAAAATCAATAAAAAATAGAAGATAAAAATGACTCCAGCTTATAAATCAGATATGACTTTCATCCAGTTAAATATATATTCTGAAATCTCCTCATGTCGTTTATTATCAGCTTTAATCCCACAACAAGCATATTTTTACTGGAGATGCAGCATTCCTGCTCCTGTGGAGCTTACCTGTTACCTGTTGGCTTGTATTTTATGGCCTTGCATGGTGAAGTGTACAGCCTTCGTTGTTGCCATGGCGCAGGGTTGGCCACTTGTTTATGACACCAGTAATGGTAGTAATTGTTATTGTTGAGATTACCTGTCAGGAGCACGGGGACAGCGAGCTCACAGGAGACATCGCTCCCTTGACGAGGGGTGACAGGGGGACGGGGTAGGGAATGAGGTGGGGGGGCAGAGAGATTGGGGATTGGGGGTGGGAGGCGAGGTTGGGACGCCCTGATGACTTCTCCGCTGATAATCAGCCACCGCAGCCTGTGGGGTAATTCAGCTGTCAATGCCACCTAGCAGGGCCCAGCATCAGCCAGTCCACCCCAGCTGGCGTCTTTCATTTGGACCGAAGACGGGATGGTAAATGGTAAATGGTCTTGTACTTGTATAGCGCTTTTCTACACATCAGTGTACTCAAAGCGCTTTAACACTA
>JBAMHV010000017.1:21258805-21274143 GCA_037177535.1 Pseudomugil gertrudae
CAGCTCAAAGCGCTTTACATTGAAACAGAAAGAAATTACAAAAATAAACAGAAAAATAAAGAAGCTAATTATAAGTAGTAGTGGCTAAATGTAACTATCCACCAGTAAAATAAACAGAAAAATAAGAAAGAAAAAAAAGAAAAATAAGACACTGTGAGCAAAGACTCCCGGCAGCACAACGGTCTGGATTTAATATTCTTTTTATTTGATAAATCTTTAAAAGCATTTCGGTTTCAGCCTGGAAAAGCTGCTGCTAACACAAGTGCTTTTTGTTTACCTTGAAATTGTTTTTGGGCTCATTGGCATTCCTTTTGGAGGTGATGACCCTGCTTATCCGCTTTGCTAATAAATTCTGCTGCGTTTTAGTCAGTGAGCACTAAACGTAGCACTGCTTCATCCATCATGGAGCTTAACAATAGACATGTCTTCCTCCGCTTCTGCACAGCTAAAAGCTTTTCATGTGAAACCTGCGGACCTGTTGTGTGTATTTGGGAGGGGGGAACGCATGTGTTCTTGTGATGAGGCCTGAGAGTTTGTGTGCTTCTTGGGGCCTGCAGCTGTCTTTCAAACCTCTTATCAGATTGATGTGTTTGATATCTCCACCGCAGAGGATTCCCCGTATAAACAGCCCCTGAACTGCTCGCGCCGATGGAGGCACATGATTTAAACTCAGATGTTTAGGAGTTCTGTTTCACTGCTCTTATGTCTCACTTTGAAGTTCACTCTTTCCCCTAAGCTATGTTAAACATAAAACCAGTTGATGAAAAATGGCCTTACATGAGATTTGTCTCCCTTGACACCAGCATTAGTTTAGTTAAAAGCCACATGATGGTTAAGTGGAAGAGTGTTCACTGATGTCAGGATAGCTTGCAGTTTGGCTGGTCAGTGTCTCATGGGGCTGCATCTCACATTTGCATAACAAGCTGTCCTCATGACACCAACGCCTCGACAGATGTCAGGCTAGTGAGCAAAGTTTCTCCTCTCCATCATGTCTGAGCTCCTGTCAGGTTTTTTTGTTCTGCTGTTCATTTTTCAAGCAGCCATTGTTATTTTGATGTGAGTCTCATCCGGGTTTGACGCTCTCATCACTCTTTGAGAAGTCACAGTCGTAAGCATCACACTGGGGCGTGCTTAAAGTCATTATTATTTATTCCAGAAAGGTTTTTTATCATTTAGCAAACAGTGGACGCATTATTTTCTTTATTGAAACAGTTTTTTTTTTACAGTGAAAGATTATTGGCATCCATGAAGAACAGGTAATGTTTAACCATCGTTAGTAATATAATACGGACTAAATGAAACTGAAAATAAAACACAAATATTTCTCTGTTTGTAATAAAAATCAGCTCAAAGCTGTGAGTAAATATTACAAGTATAAATATAAAAAAGACTAATCGATTGGCAGGAATAAATTATAAGTCTGTTTTTTTGTTTTTTTTTAAAATCCATAGCACACATTTTTAACATTAATTAAGCCATTGTGCATCATGGTTGTTTGTTTATTTGTGTTATGTCAAAGCATTTGTGGTTATTAATCAGCTTATTACACAAAAACATTAGATGTTCTTTTCATTTTCATAAACTAATCTGTTGGATTGTGCTGGATGAGTGAATAAATATGCCTAAAACACAGTTTCTAACAATACACAGTTCATATTTCTGAAGATTTACATCAGATGATGTGAAGCCACAAAGTGTGTCGTACTCTGTAAGCTAAACTAACCGTGGATGTTTAACTACCCTGACCAGGTGGAGAAGGAAAGTAAAAGGAGGAGGAAGGTAGAAAATGTAATATTGACATGACAGACTTACATCTTTACAAAACTTTATGACCATGTGAATGCCAGATAAATGTGGAAAGTGGACATCATCGTACTTGTTAGGAGACTTCATGCACTGACATGTTGATGAATCCAAACTTGCATTTCAGTGCTGTGAAGCAGTGAGTTTATGTTCTGTTATGCATGAGTTGCAATTATACCTGCACTATCTGGTAGTAAAAGAAGTAAAAATGTAAATGTAAGTGCTGCTAATTGATTTAAGCAGTAGAGGCAGGATTGCTGGTATTTTTATGGTTAAATGAGGTTTCGATTTATGGCCACACAGTGATCTCTGCAACGTCCAGATAGAGCCATTTTAAACTATAATCCTTTTCATCATGGTTTGAGTTTGTTAAAGATTATTTTTGCAAACTAAACTGGGGGATCAGGAAACCACAAGCACCAGATTCTTAGCATCTCAGTGCTTCACACAAGTGGAAAGAAAAGAAAAAAACATGGCAACTTAAAAGCTCTCCTTCATATTTGGTTGGAGGAGTAAGTGGCCATTGTGCTTCCCGCTGTTTTACATCACAGGGGAGACATCTTTATCATGGCGTATATTATTCCAAAACACAGCTTCCTGCATGGAAACGATCCTCCTTGTCCTCGCTTCACCTCCCCTTTAGATAGACTGCATTGCTTCTTATAAACTGTCCATGCTCCATAAATTGTGCAGTGCTGAACAAAACACTGACGTGCATTCAGGACCCCCACCTCTCGCCTCTCTGCCATGGCTGAGATTTGCTTAGTAAATCGTGCGATGAGGTCCCGGGGTTTAGATAGAAGACAGAGAAAACTGGTGAGGAGAGAAGTTTTAATGGTGCGATGCGTTTTACATGTAGTAAGCGAGTAACTGAACAATCTTAATATAACAGTTATTTTAATACTGAAAACTCTGAATTATATTTTCATATAAATAAAATCCATTACAAACTAAAATGTCTTTATCCAGTACATCTACATAAAGGTCATTTCTACAGATGTACTGGCTGTTCTTCATGTTAGATTTTAGTTCCTACCCCAGATAAGTTTTCCCTTCACATGTTGAGTCATCAGGTCAGACGTTTATTCAGTACTGAACCAGCACCTGATTTTACACATTAGCATTGAAAAATCTCCTAAAATGTTATTTATTTAGAGAAATTTGCTCTGAATGAAAGACATTAAGCCAACATTGTCCAAGCAACAGGTGACTTTCACACTCTTCCCACCTTCCAGTCTGTCACATTTTACTCACCAACACTAATAAGCAACACCTGGAAGACATCAAGGTTGTTAAATGACCCTTTATTTTCCATTTTATTCCAATAGCATCACTTGTAACCATGATTCTTCTAACTGCTCAGAAACAAAGAGCCTCTGTTCATCCTGCTCACTTCAATGCAAAAAGTTGCTGTTGCACAATAAAGACTTTAAAGGTTTTACAGTTACTTTTTGTTTGTTTCTCCACAAAGACACGACTTGTGTCAGTTCTTGATCTCATCAAAGTGCTGTCATACTTTTCCAACATGATAAGGGCAACTTAGCATGGTTTGGCTTTGTTTACTGCCTACAAATACATATAAGGAGGAAGTAAATGAGGGGAGGGCAGGCGGTGAGCAACTAGACCTTTGGGATAATATTGTTTTAGAAATCCATCAGTTTCAGTTTGCATTTTCTTCTTCTTCCTGCAATCACATTAAAATGTTTGGTTTTAAGTGTTAAATGCATGTTACAAACATGGTCAGAGCTATAAAATAGAATAAAATAAATCCTGCTTGCTCATAATCTTAATGGGTTACATTGATGTTATCGTTCACAGCAAAGCCTCGGGATACGTTACAGTTTAGACAGTTTGCAACCAAAGATGCTGATAACTGCTTTAGACATGTGGTCAGTTTAAGTTTTACCCGTGAGAGTGAGCTGCCTCAATGCCAGATCTTCTCATCATGGCTGCAGCTGTTTGTTTTTCAGTTTACACAAAAAGGAATAAAATGTTGTTCTATGACAAATATCAGTTTTTATGTTCAATCCTGTGCAGGCTGGCTGTGAATTAAGGCATGAGTTTGAGAAAGTGTTTTCATTTAAACAATTTAAACATTTTGTGTTTCAGAAACATCGTTTTGGTGCAAACTGTCCTCAAAAATCCATGAAAAAAAATCACATACGTGAATTAAATTAACAGAAACTTCAGCAAGAAATAATAATTCCTTCATTCTGATTAGGATGTAAATATATGGGAATAAACTGAAGGGAAACAAGAAAAAGTGAGAAAAAAGAGTAACCCGTACATATATTTTAAAGCGCGTGAGGTGAAAGTTTTCCTGCATTTTTAATTAAAGAAAAATGGTTTTTTTATTAATCAGGTGTAAAATTATCTTCCCGCTCAGCTCTGTTTTGTTAGACTTTGTCGTTTGTTAACCTCCACAAATTAAATTTAAATTGAGGTTGCGCTTAAATGAGGTCAGAGCTACTTTCACCGCACGCACGCGCGAGATGCTGTATCCATGCAGAGACAGAAAACAACAGCAGAGATGAAGACGCACATGTTGGAGGGCGGAAAGCAGTTGACAGGGTGAAAGCGCGTGAGCTGACATTTTCTTTACCCTTCACTGATATGAGGCTGATGAATATGTGAGATGTGTTGCGCATTCACAGCATCGGCTCCTTCAATTACCGCAGTGAGAGCGCAAAACACCGCAGCTCAGAGAGACAGGCTTTTTATAAATGATAATTAAAAATAGTTTTAATTAAAAACAGATCTTGTAATTAATGCGAAACGTGGTACAAACATCCGTTTTTATGGGTTTCTGCCAACTCTGAGTATCAATTATTTCTCTCTTAAGACTGAGAGGTGTTACTACCTCTGCAAGCAGCTGCAGTGTAACAGTCCAGCAAACCTCTGAACTACTGAGATCATCAGAAATATCCACATCTGAGCATAAATCTAATTTTTTCTTCACAGGCTGTGCGGTGAAGTATCCCATCATATAAATAAACTAATGAAAACGTGGCCCGGGGCCAGCGCGTTATCAGGGTTGTGCACTGTGGCTGGAATTCAACCCCACTGTCCTGCCCCGACTTGCTTCCGCGCTGTTTACTTTTAGGAGAGGCCAAGTCGGTTCCTGCAGCGGCGCAAAGCCGCGCGGGTGCAGAGAGGGGAAGAGCCGCAAAACTGCGCTAAAACTCATGCAAGAGCTGATAAATGAGGAGTTTTCTCCGCATCAAGACACAGTCTGACGCACATGATAATAATAATAATAATAATAATAATAATAATAATAATGTCCTTTTACAACCATATTTTGATGTATTTGTTCATCAAACCTCGAAGATTGTTGAAGAAACATTGATATAAAAAGATCATTTAAAAATAATTGTATATAAAAACCAGTTGATTAGTGGGCTAATCCTTCATAGAGTCATGAACCTGTCATGATCATCTGTGTCAGAGTTGTTTTTATATTACCAGCGGGTGGGAGCATTAATGTGGTGCACGCGCATGAGGAACGGTGGGTCTCTGTTATTGGATCCGGCCTCACCAGGTGAGCTGTGAGCAGCCGACCCCACCCCCTCTGCTCTTTCTGGCTCTCCTGCTCTGCCTGGTGCTGCCAAGGTGACCTTCCGGAGAGGAGGAAGGAGGTGTGTGTGTGTGTGTGTGTGTGTGTGTGTGTGTGTTCAGTAAGGTGCTGACAGAAACATCTTTGGTTATGAACCAGCCGCGGTTTGCTTCTCTCCTCTGGGAAGGTGCGCTGCCAGTCGCGTCTGCCTCGCCGCAGCAGGAGCACCAGGCGAAGAAAACCCAAGCACCGGAAGTGTCTGGTTATAAACTGTGGAGAAGAGAAACAGCGCGCGCCCACAGGACATCCCCGAATTTTAAAATGAGTTGTTCACTTTTCTCTGCAAACCAAAACAGTTTTTATTCGTTTGTTTCTCTCTGAGCCAGGCGCTCTGTCACTGTACCAAGCACACACTAGTACGCACGTCTCCAGTGGTTGGCCCCACACACACTCATACCTGCTGACAGGCCCCCTTTGTGCGCCATGACGCGCTGCGCGTTCACATTGCAGCCACAGAAACATCTTGTATTTGTCTACAACGCGGAACTGGTTTGAGGTGTAAACCTCTGAAATAATCCAGAGAAACAAAGAAAACCTCTGAAATCACTGCTGCGTATTTCTGGGATTTTTATTCAGATTGCTTTTATTATAGTTTAAAACCACATATAAGACTTCTTTCATTTCTTTAAAACAGCTAATGTAATGCTTATTTTTAGTAAAAAAGTGATCCCATCTCAATAATCTCTCTTAATAAATGTAGCTTGTCTGGTCAAAGAGAAACAAAAATAATAATAAAAGCTTTGCCTCAGAAAAAATAATGTAAAACATAAATTTAAGGCAAATGTGTGTGTGAGAGTGTGTGTCATCATAACGTCAGTGTTTCTTATTTTCCTTTACGTCTGTGTTAAATGCACAGTCTGGCTCTTAAACTGAATCTTAAGACTTCATTCAGACTCTGCAAAAGACACCAAATAAATAAATAAATGTCCTGCTGGCGCGCATCTTAAACCTCCATCTCCCCTCTCCTCCATGCTCAAACCCCCTGAAATGGGTTTTACTTGCTTCCAGTTTTTCTTTGGTCAGTTTGAACACTCCAGTCAGGACGGTATGTCTTAAATATGTTTAATCCTCACAGATTACATGACAACTGCAGCGAAAGAGCCCAAAGCTGTGCACTTTAATTCACAATCTCGTTTTTCAGACCTAATGGACCTAATAACATCACACTTAATCATGTTACTGTCACTCCGCTTCTGTCTTTTACATTTCTACTTTTTCTGCACTGTCTCGGGGTTAAACAAATGAAATGAATGGCTCGTTTTCTTTCTCCAGCTTCCTCTTCCTCCTCTCCTCACAGCAGAACCTCAGAGGAGAGCCGTACAGGCTATTTACCCTGAACGCAGAGAGGCTGCACATAATGAGAGCCTGGTTGCATTAAATGGACAAACAGCAATCCGGCATCTCCTGACCCCTCGATGCTCCTCTCGGCTCCATTGATCATCCCTCCCTTATGAGATAATGCAATTACAAACATCAATAAGGAGCTGCGAGGGGAATCATTATGTGGTGACAGTGATAAATGATGCTGCAGAAAATAGCGGGCTCCTCTCAAACAATCCGTGCGCCCAAGGGGCTTTTGAGGGCCGGGGCCCCGTCGCCAAGGAGACAGATGACATCCAAAATGGCCCCCCGCTCGCCAGTCCTCCTCTCTCCCTTTTCCTCTCGCGCTCATTCTTTCTAACACATTTCTTGCCAGCTCTCTCTCCTTTTCCTGCTTCTTTTGTTTCAAAACCAGCTGCCACGCGACGCGTAAAGGTGGAGTTTCTGGGGGAGGGGGTGTTAGGAAAGTTTGCCCTGAGAGGCTTTGGCCGGTGCAATTTGTATTCTATGGATTTTAAAAAGTAGATATTGATATGTAATGGTGGAGATATTTATATTTCCTGTAATAAAGATAGAAAATGGATCCGTCTGTTGTTTGGTTTCACACCCGAATTCCCGGATATTTTCCTCAGATAGTAAAAGCATAAATGTAGCATAAACAGTACACATAGTAGGCCTACATAATAAATAGTAGCCTATATAAAATAATAGTCCAAAATATTTTAGCAAATATTTTATAACTGAAACTTCAGTCATAAAGTAATATAGCACCATTAATTCTATTTCTAAAGCTAATAAAGCTTAAATATTTAAGTGTTGCAGATGCAGACAAGTCATTTCAAATGAATATCAGCATGAAATATAGGCCATATGAAAAGTAAAGAAAATAACATGTAAAGCAAAAATAAAACTCTCTGAACAAACAGCTACAGAGTTTTAACGGTACAGCAGGACGTGGTGTTCACACCTGTGTTTTCTTTTTCTTCTTAGATTAATAGCTAAGTCCTCACACCTAACTGCCGCTGAGGTTTGTCATGACTTGTTACTGTACGCCGGAACAAGAGGCGCACAGTTTGGAGGCGCGCTCGTGGGAGGAGGACAGGCCTGTGTGGGCACCTCCACATGTAACGCATTTCTACCTCTCACAGTTCACTATGCGGTCACTGTGTTTGTAGGAATTATTATTAATGCTTATGTTCTGTTTTATCTTAGTCAGACTTAATGTGCAGAGGATGGAGCGCGGAATTTAGGTCAACCGTGATTAAAGTTTCCAAGTCAACAGAATTATAATAATGTAAAAGTAAAGTTTGATAAAACACGTTTTACGTGTTTACACAAACTTACATGGTAAAAGTTCCCATATAAACAGTGATATTGTGTTTGTCCCCTCAAATTAGTTTTAAACTTGTATATTTTATTTCCTTTAAAAATTGAGTGTAATTTATGGTTTGACTTGTTTTATCATTTGGACATTAGGCATAATCACTGTGTTAGTGTTAAGTCTTCATCCCTCTGGCGTCTCTTTAACAGTGTAAAAATCATCTTATTTCACATTAAACACGGTGCTAAAGGGGATGGTAAAAAGTACATTACAGTAAGTATAATATTGCTCTTCACTTCCCCGTGACTTCCCAGCTTCTCTGCTCTGGTTGCTGCGTAAAGCCGTGCGTGAAAGGACACGTGGAGCTGTGCGCCATCTCCAAACGTCCCTGCCCAGGACAGTTACCAGGCCTCCCTAAAGAGGGCAGTCATGCATGGGCTTTCCTCCTCTGTCTCCACAGCTCCCGGCAGCCACGGGCTCAGGAATTCACATTTCACAGCCTCGGATTTTCCAGCCTTGGTGGAGAGAAGAAGCAATTAAAACGTCGCCTGGGTTTTTTTTAACAGCGTGTCTATTTTATTTCTTCTTTAGTGTAAACAGCATTCACTTCGGCGAAGGCAGTAAAAACACAATAGTTGCTTGGAGGAGAGATGGAAAGAAAGAAGGGTGGAATATTGATTTATACGCACATATTGTTACAGATAACACAGACTGTGTTGTTCTCTGAAGAGACAACACCAACCAGACGGAGACTTTTTGCTCTTGGAAATGTTTTAATCAGACCAAACTCTTTTTGGCTCTTCTCCCCTCTGTCGGCTCAGCCTCTCCCTCCTGAAGTGCAGTGTAATCCCGGAGACAACCTCAGCTGCACGAGCGCTGCGCTTCAAGCGGAGCCCTTTGACTGCGGGCAACAAGGCGTGAGGGAGAACTAATCTTCCCATTTACACGTTTGTAGCAATTTTACCTAAATGAATTTTAATGCTAAATGAAGGATAGCCAGCTTTCTCGCATCCCCTCAGTGTGTGAGGAAATGACCGCAGAACGCACGCATTCGCTGCACATTTTCCGCAGCATTGGGAGGGAGCTTGACTTAAGTCCATGTTCCTTAGGTAGAAATAGACCTCTGCTTTCTTGTGTCAACTTGATTTAGCTTTTACACCACCACTTGTTGACTTGAGGCTTGATTTGTTGTCAAGATGAATGTGAGACTTGTTAAATTCTCTTATTTGAACAAAAAGATTTATTTACAACACACATGTACACGTATACCCTTCAAAGAAAAAAGAAAAAGAATCATGACTTGTCCTCAAAGGAAACTGTAAAGATGTGCGTAATACATGTCTGAAGCAATGGATAATGTGGATAAGCATTAACACACACACACACATCCACGCAGCATGTTCCACCTCACACACACACACACACACACAACTTTTACATTCTCTCTGTCTGTTGATCAGCATACATGGTTAAATCAAAATGAAGGGACTATGGCATAAATGGTGTTTTCTAGCCTCGCCTCTCCCTGTTAGCATGCCACATCAAATGATGAGGGGAAGAGAATCCATTGGCCATGCCAGTGCTCAGCCATGTGACATTAAACACATCAATAAGACACTGGAATAGACTTTCAGAGCCTCTCGTTCACAAACACTCACGGAAACATGTTTGTGGGACAGTTTCCTCATCCCCCATGCTTTCGCTTTAGCATCCCATCATGTTTGCCATCACTGCACCGATGTGTTGGTCCTAATACGTACAAAACGGAGTAAGTAGAAAACTGGACAGTGGCAACTTTGTCCAATCTGAAAAGTCAGTTTCTAGAAAGTGCTTTCAAGTTAAAGTAGTTGAGTTTGTCCATGGAGCTTTAAAAGCCCAAAAAGAGATTATAAACTGATATGATTTATAAGAAAACTGGATTGCCATCACTCTCTTTAACAATCCAAAAAAAGGCTGCAAGAAATGAAAAGAGTGATTGCATCGTTCATTTATTCATGTCTTTCTTTTCAAAAGCATTGAGATTCAACGGAGGGGGGGCAGATTTGATGGAGACTGTGCACGCACACACACACACACACACACACACACACGCAGGTTGTGGAAAGAAACCAGAAAAAAAGAGAAAAGTTCACATCCTTTTTTAAAAAATCTATTAGAAACAACATAATATGCAGAACAATACAATAGCATTTACAATACTTAAATTCCCAGTTCTTGTGAGAGTCCAGCGTAATTTTACAACTGTGTACAGTATATTTTCTTTCTCCACTTGCTTCCCAAAAGTTGGGCTTGATATAGTTATACTTTTAATTTCTTTTCTCTCGCTTTCCCTCTTTCCAGGTTTCAATCCACTATATTTTTAAAGGGCACCTCCTTTTATTTGCTAGTGTCCTGTCAGATACAGACATTGGCTTCTCTTTGGTCCAATTCCATCGTCCCAAAGAGTGGAGTGCTCCTCGCAGGAAGTCTCTTTTTTTTCCCAAGAGTCAAGAATAAATCATCAGGCGCCACATTCACCAAAGGTACAGGCAAGTGACCCAAAGAGTCCATCACAATCACTTTACTGGAGAAATCCATGTGGGCCTTGTGGGCAGTGGCAAGAAGGGGGTGAAGTCTTGTGCCCACCAGAGACGGAGGAGATTCTCAGAAGAGGGGGCTCATCTGACTTGGGTGAGGTTTGATATTCTGTGCATCCACTTTGCTAAATGTATAGACAAAGGTTGTAGCCAGTCATGGAAGACTTCCATGTTGTAGACAGCAGCCAAATAAAATATTATTGGTTCTTGAAGATGAACAAAGGAGTTTCTGTTGGCTGTT
The DNA here is from genome assembly GCA_037177535.1 of Pseudomugil gertrudae. Taxonomy (NCBI): domain Eukaryota; kingdom Metazoa; phylum Chordata; class Actinopteri; order Atheriniformes; family Pseudomugilidae; genus Pseudomugil; species Pseudomugil gertrudae. The sequence goes on from JBAMHV010000017.1 coordinate 21,269,683, forward strand.
GACATCAGGAAGTTCGGCATCCCCTTCTTAAGCTCCATAGACCTCAGAGAGACAGATGATCCCCCAGTTTGCCCTGCAGCTCTGAGAATAGAAAAGATTACGTTGGTTAATGATCAATAATCAGTTCTATACAGGTCTTAGACAGCCCTAATAACATGATATTCCCCTAAACTGTTCAGTATTTACTGGTTAAAACCTCTACAGAACACTAAAGTTGCATTAATAGCTCAGTTTTGCACATGTGGACACTGTATAAATATAGGTCAAGTCAAAATGAGCATCCCAAGCTCTAAACATGTTGTCCTTTTCCCCACATAGACTGTAAGCTTGTAACTACAAAAGAAAACTATTCAATGAGTTAGACATCCTTAATCCTTCAATAAATACGAGAACAGATCACACGACTTCAGAAAGCTTTGTCTGATGTTACATTTCCAGGCTGACAGCATTGTAGGACCTGCTGATGAGACCTGTTGGAGCAGTTTGGCCTGTGGCAGCTGGGAAGCTAACATTAATCTGGGTCAGAATCCAGACCAGAGCTTGCACTTTACATACTGTTTGAATACATGAGAGACAGAGAGAGCACTGGAGGGTTTAGCGAGTTAATCCTACACCCACAATAATACTACTTTAACAGTTGGAAAGGACTTAGAGACCAAACACGATTGACTTGAGATGATTCTAAGGTCGAGTGCATAACATTTCCAGGATAATCTGTTTAATCAGACTACAAGGAAATTTAAAATTAGCCCTAAATGATTGTTGCAATAGCTCACAGTCAGCATTTGTTTTCAAAGTCACACTGACAACATGAAAAAGACTCAAACTATTTAATTTGTGTTGCTCGGCCAAAATAGCTTAAACTGGTGCAACCTGCTCCAGGCCTTCGAACCTGCTCAGACAATGACACACGTAAAGAAATCCCTCTGCACCCTCTTCTATTCCTACATTCCTCGCTTCAGCACCAACAATAGCAGTCATCTATCTCTCTGCAGGTGGAAAGTCACCACTTAGGACCCGCAGCCATTGTCAAAAACAAAGAGGCAGAGGTGAGGCCCACGTCACCTGAGAGCGCCCTGGGCCTGCCCACGTGTTCACCACACGTAGACAAGAGGGCCCTTACAAAGAACACAAAAGTGAGCAAGGAAAGGGACAAAGAGATGATGCAAAATGACAATAACGTAGTGAACGCATTAGTTATCACCCTCACCCATCAGTTTTTATCTAACGTACAGAAGCAAAAACATTTCTGGCTTTAAACCAGTTAAACACAAGTTACTATATGTGACTGACAAATAACAAAAACAACAAAGAATCATCTGCAAACAATCAGCTCATCTGTTGCTTTGCTGCCTCTAGTTGTTGCTTTTCCTGCATTTTCAGCCCTGGTTAACAAGACTGTCCTGATTACCGCTGTAAACCCGTGTCAAGGGTCTAATAAATGCTATGCGTGCTTGAAAGAGCACACATTACTAATAAGGTTTTTCACTTAATAAGCCAATCAATACATCGAGCTGCAAGCCTCATTTCTTAGGCTCCAAGGGGGGATTCCACAGGGGCCAAATCAACAGGGACACACATTCACATGAACAATACAAGGGGGCACAAAATCCCCATTGGGACCCGTTTTTTCTTCTTCCTTTTTTCCGTCGTGTTCGTTAATAGTAAAAGTTCATCCACCAGAAAAAAAGTTTAGGTTTCGGGGGGTGTCAGTGGGAGGGTTTGTAGTTGTTGGAATTTGAGGGAAGAGATCTTGACCTCTTAGCAAAAAGGTTAACAAATTTGTGCTTAATGATTGCAGCAATGAATTCTGGGACAAAGGGTCTCCAGCCGAGACTGGAAGCAAAGGGGTTACAAGCAGCGCTCATTCAAGCGTTCCATCCCGACATTTTGGGAAAGCTCTTAGCGGGTCGGACCAGGAGAAACACTCTGCGTCATAATTCATTCTTCCACTTCTGTCCTGAACATAAAAATTACAATTTTCAGAGGCTGCCCCTGCCTAACATGTGGAGGGAAAACCGGGGAGAGGAAGAGGAGGAAGAGGGTAAGGGTCAACCCAGAGTCACTCTCATTGCTATCAAAGGCTCCGCTCACTTCTGCTTCAGTTGCTGGGCTTCATCTCCGCTGACAGGTGTATTGTTTCGCAAGGGGATATGAGCTTTGTAATCATCAATGGGTGGAAAGCATAACGCTCTTCACTAAGCACGACTAATTGGCTTTAGTTTTAACTAATGTTGCAGTGTGACTGCGAGGCACACCTTCTGCATCAAGGCACAGTACTCCACAGTAACCGCTCCATTTAGCCCTGCAGTAACAAAATCTACACTCTCCTAATGAAAATTGCTTATAAAATCTAATGAACTTGTGCTCTCTTAATCAAATAAGATAACTGTCCCCTCCCCCCTCCATAATAACCTGTTCCTTTAAACGGTCATGAAAGAATAGAACACATCGCTTACATCTTACTGAGCTAAAACCATGTGACAGAAGCTAAGCTTAGTAGCAGCGGCTAGCTGATGAAGCTGTAAAAAAAAGGTTGATCAGTAAAAAGAGTAGATCTTTTTGTGTCACTATCCCTCTCCCGGCTCCCCCCACCATCTTTTTACCCCCTCTGCCCCTCCCTCTTGTCATTTACTCTTCTCTTGCTCGCCATCTCTTCATCCGCCCCTCCCTCTTTCTGTCTACCTCTACCTCTGTCTCCGTCTTCTTTTTTTCCTCCTTCCTCCGTCTACCGCCTTCTCAGTGCTTTGCTAGACTCGCTGAGGATTCCTCTGGTGGCCCAATTACGAGCAGGCAAATTGAGGCTGTTTAAAGCAAGGTCTGCTGGGAAGGCTAGCAGCTGCTGGAAGGAGGCTGCTTGGACACGGCGAACCAGCCCTCATGTTTACACACTCGCACACACACACACACACCTCCTTCTGAAAGCACAGTTCTTTCTGTTTCTACTTCCTACATTTAAAACCAGAAAGATGTCATTCCATGCAAGACTCTCTTGTGTTGTAGTTGTGGACATCTGTGCTTGAGACAAGGGCTGCATATTTTCACTATGGTGCACACACACGCATGCTTGAGTATTATGTGGAGGGTTAATGGTCTCTATTTTTGTAAACTGAATAAGTCAAATCCATTGGTCACACCTCTGGTGATGGCATATTTAATTTGGATCTAGTCAATTAGGCCCAGCTAAGCTCCATACCCTGCTGGCTACCTCCTCCATTTTGCAGTAGTTTATGTCCCTTCCCTGTGCCAGGAGTAATCCTATTACCATACACACATATGCACATACACATATACAGTTATGCAGACCCACATGGTTGCATGCGTGCATAGTATAAATGTATGGGGGGGGGTTATATATGTAGCCAAACTGGTACTCACAAAGGTACACACACACACACTCATATATGCTGAACTAATCAGGTTTATTATAAAAAGCAATGATATTAAAGTAAAACTGGACTCAAAGACACTTTTTACACACTTTGCACTGTGACAAAACCCAGCCTGTATACATCCAGAATTATGTGGGAGTCTGTTTTGCCCTGGGGCAAGAGTGAGGGAAGGGAATGGTTGGGGTGGGGGGTACTGAGGTGAGAGAAAGAAAAAAAAACACAGAAATAGGTGTTGTGTGAAAGAGATGGAGGAGGAAAATTGACAGTGAGAAAAACCACAAAGAGGGAAGAAGACAGAGCAAGCGTTAGGAACCCAGAGGAGGTGGTACTCCTGTAGCTGGTTAGCTTGTGTGTATTAATGTGGCTCATGCATCAACAGCAACCCGACAGATTTATGACACTTAAGGGGCGCTCACTTCTCTCCCTCTCCTCACACCGGCAACGACTGCTTACATTTTGCCAATCAGTCTGTTGCTATAGCAACATTATACCCCCCCCAAACACACACACACACACACATATTCTCTCTCTGAGTCCCCCACCCATCCCTTGTCCCAGCCCTTCTCCATCTTCCTTCCGTCTCATCGCCCTCCCCTCTGATCACTTTTCTATGTTCATGAAAACACTCGGTGTATAAAATCCATTTAATTAACTCATATTTACACATTTTGTCACTTTACATATTATTTATAAATAATATGTAATCAATAATCATAATTTATGTCTATTCAGCAGCTTTCATTATGCTGTTCTACATGTTTTGTTGTTCTTACCGACACTGATATGAAAACGTTCTGAAGCTGTTGGATGTGTGTGAAAGCAATGCAGCGGCATGGACTCAGACTTTACATACACGAAGAGTTACAAGGTCGTGATCAAAGGCTCTTATCACTACACTGAGGGTGGGAGTTAGACTGAGAGGTACAGAGAAAAAAATCAGCCTGGGAAGAGTGTGTTTGTACCTAAAACCCATTTAGGCACATAAAAATAAAATAAATGCACCATTTCCAGATACAGTATGTTAGTTTGCTAAACAAAAAGCCTCATCGTCAAATTTCGTCGTATATAT
>JBAMHV010000017.1:21274243-21293931 GCA_037177535.1 Pseudomugil gertrudae
ATCATGATATTTTAATGCTTTGCATAAGAAAATTTTGAAAAAGGCAGAAATCATGCACTCAAAGTTGAACCATTAAAAGTTCAGCATATGTTCTTAAATACACGTCTGAAAGTGATATTCTACAGAACATTTCAGGAACATGTACATAAATATGCAGTTAGTTGTGTATTTGAATGTGCACTTACATTCCCCTTTGTGTTGTGATTGGTCGAACTCTGGTTGGGCTACATGTAGTGCCACTGACCTTCCATACCCATGTTCATGCCCATTCCACCCATTGGTCCTGGGAGACACAAAGACAAGAAACTTCAATAAAGGCCTCTTCTATTTTCACAGTATCTGTTTAAGCAGGAAATAATTGACCCCGTGCTCAACAGCACTACGGTTTGACTGTGAAACTAATTTGACAGATAGCATAGCAGCAGAGCCCTCTGGATCTGGCAGAGTGAGGTGTGTGAAAATGTTGAGGAAGGGTGCAGAGTGGTTAAGTAGACTGGCAGTTTATCCAAACCTGCTGACTTGTGGAAGGTAAGATGGGGTGAGAGACTTGAGAAAATTCCAGAAAAACAGGGGATATAGAAGGAGGAGAAGAGCTTAAGGACAAACTCTGGGATTAGGCCCGATGGCGTGAGAGAAGAACTGACTCTTAGGGAGAGGCAATGGGGAAGAGGATGGTGGTGTAATATGATTGACCACACCTGTTCTGGTTTTTGCATTTCAGGGAGAGAAGCAGTGTGTGTGTGTGTGTGTGTGTGTTTCTTCTGTGTTGCTGCACAGCTTACACAGCAGACATATAGTTCCCACTAAGAGCTTGTGTATAAAAATAAGACCAACATAGCAGATACCAAGTGAAGCGCACAGCTACATCTAAAGAGACAGAGAGGATGCCAAACATGGTGAGAAGGACAGGACACAGAGACAAACAGAAGAAGGACTGATGGTTTAAGACTCAAAAAGACAAAGACATGAAAATGAGAAAACAACAGCAAAGAATGATGGGAAAGAAAGGGACAGACACGCAGAGAAAGCCTTACCAGGTGGTCTGATTCCCATGTGCTGCTGACCGTCCATGACGAAGCCCCCCATCGGCTGGCCATCTGGATTGTAGGGAGCTCCTTGACTTACTGTGGATAGAGGAGAAGACAGGGAGGGAGGGATAGAGGGATTGGAGGGAGGTAGCAGAGTGGTCAATTAGTGCTTTTAATTAAGGCTCAGTGGCCAGAGTGGGATCATCTGTTGGCTGGTGCACGCACAGGAAGCCGCCATTGTCTGTCAACGTCATTCTGCTCCATGTCTGTGCAGCCGGCCACTGTAAGCCCCTGGAAGACTTTAATGCAGCTAAATGCTCTAATAGGGATCAGACTGGGAGTTTAATATACTGTTCACTATGGTACATTTAAGGGACACAAGGACTTTGGTTTTAATGTAATTATTTAATTAGTGGTCAAAAGCAAACCGATGTTTGTGTCACCAGTCCTTTTTAGATTTCAGATTATTAATTATATTTACTGAGCAGCTGAGATTGATGATTATAATTCAATACACATCCATTTAATATGGATTGTTTTCCTTTTGTCTCTTCGTTAAACTCTTTCTGATTCTTATGATCAACAAAATCTTTAGAAAATCTTGATTAAATTGTGCGTTTTTTAAAAAAATGACATTTGTTTGCACAACCAGCAGGTAAGTTGTGATTAATATAATTCATTCCTTTTCCTCATTCTGGTGATACTGAATGAAGAGGTTAAAATACAAAGCCACTCACAAAGACACAAATGGTGTGATAGTGCATTTACCATAATGATTACTCTTATCAATGTTAAATTACACATGTGTACAAAGAACGATGAACTGGAGGCTGACACTCTCCATCTGTCTCTGACAACAATACTTCATTCCAGCTAAATAGCCACAGAGATCTTCTTGTCCTTCATGCTTTATCTTATAAATCCTGCCTAAAGCTGAGCAGCCAGAAGAAGTGAAACCTGATCGGGTTCCAATCTTTTCTCCCCTCCATTGTTCTGCTCTCATAGAAAACCACTTACCTTCGATTTAGGCTGTTTGGGGGTCAGTCAAGCAAACGCAAGACCTCGGCCCCACTGAATGCCTTTGAACTTTACTGCGCCCCTAATGCCACCCTGACCTCTGACCCCTATTACAGGTAATAAACTTTACGGCAGTCCAAACCAAGCCTTGCACCAGGGGGACCGCTCACTCACTCCCCTCGCTCCCTCAAACAGCCGCAAATAGGGTTGAGGGAGGGTGTTTAAAGGTGTCGCACGGGAAAGGGGGGAGGTGAAAAACTGGTCTGGAGCCAAAAAGCCAATCAGCGGTCACCCAAAAACGGGCAAAGTTGTCTTAATGTTATGGTTCGAGCCAGAGGGGATTTTTTTCTTTGCCTGGTTGGTAACGGGGGAGGAAGGAGTTAAGGGCAAACTGGTTTTTCAGAACTAAGCTGGTTTTGTTTACAGGATAAGCAGAAAATAAATCCACTCTCCATTAACTCATTTCAACCAAATGATTCTTTTATTAATAGTTTTTCACCCCAAATGGCATGTCAAAGGTGATTAATGGTTGCTGTTAATGTTGCATTGTTTTGGTTCTTAATTTTAGTGGTAAGTAATGGCAGCAAAGGGGAAAGTCCCGGGAGGATTTGGGCATTCCAAGAAGGGAGCATCGGTCCTGTATTTACCGGCTGAGGAGCCTCTGGGTGCATGGAGTGTGGATAGCTTTCGCCTGCGCGACTTGAAAACAGTTACTATAGGAGACTTGCCTGCACGGTTTGACTGGTCGATCATGGGCTGCACTATTCTCCTCCTCGCATTAATGAACCTGAGGAAGGTCAAAAGAAGGAGGAGGAGGAGGATGTTAAAGGGAGAAGAAGCATGAAAAGGAAGGAGAGGAGACAAAAACACAGAAACATGGTCAGAGCTTTACTCAAAACACGATTAAGGAAAAATGCTGACTAAGGCTTTGAAGATCTTTGCATCCAGCACAAAAACAACCACACTACCAAATCAGCCTCGTTCCTTTAGCTAACCATAACAGCGATATGGAGTAATTATTCTCCCATAAGTAATGCTGAGCCCCAGCAAAGCTCCCTGTTAGGCCACAGTGAAAGTCACATCTTAACAACTTCAATAACCAAGGCAATGCAAAACTCCACAACGTGTGCAAACTTGCCCTGACATACACAGAGCCAACACTGAACAGTGGGGTCTTTGTGGGGCAAGGCTTAGCCTGGATTTTTCTCTCTGAAACATTTCTACCCATCTTGCTTTGTTGGAGATGTTCCACCTCGCAACGAGCTGAGATTGCTGACTGTTTAACACACTCGGCTTGGAACGTGGCAGTGTGGGAAGTGTTGCTGACAGAAACATGTCACGTTGCCGCTGGTGAGAGGCATTATTTCTGGTGACACTGCTACTACAACAGGTGACCATGTGTTACTTTTTTTAGTCCCAGCGTGTTTTCACAAGGGCCAAGATTTCGCCCACATATCCTTGGACTAACCTCTTTACTCCATGACCTCCTATAAAAATGCATAGTCAAGCCATTTATACACACACAATCCCAGTGCTGCACGCATTCACACACATCCACCCCCTTGTTCACGCTCACATAGGCAGCGATATGGCCTTGCTCAGTCTAAACCCTTTTGAAATGACCCTTTGGCCTGTAATGACCCTGAGGAGAGAGGGCTCTTGGGGCTTCTGACTTGATTTATGTGTTCCTGCTGTTGCCCCACCGGACACTTCTATTTCATTTCTGAAAGGAGAGTGTTAGCTGATCTTAAAGGGAACAATAGCACTTTTTTCAACTTTTAAAGCTGGAAAATGGAGCATTTAAAGAGCTCAAGGGAAGGTGAGAAGGTTGCAGAAGAAACAAAAGGTCACAAACATGGTGCATCTGTTTGAGCCCGAGTAAGTGACCAGAAGCTCTTGCTTTGTATCTGTTTAATATTCCCTCATCAAAACTGCTTCATGTGGCTCCTCCTTTTTCTTTTAGCCTCCTCTGTGTTCTGTTTTATGTCCTGAAGACAGTGCTGCAGGGAAAGGACGAGACAAACGGAGATGGATAGCAATAGAAACAGAGAATGATTTACAGCCTGATTGTGTTTTGGTGTTTTAGGTCTTATAAGATGCTTCAGGCAAAAAAGTGCAATTCTCTGAAGTGATGGGGATGTTATCATTTGCACTTGAGCCTTTGGAAGTTTTGTTCTGCATTTGTTAAAAAAATGTTTGCTGAATTGGACATTTAGAAAGGGGGTAGATAGAAAAAGCTAGGGAGGAATGCAAGAATGCACTGACATGGCAGAGCACCATCAAATGAGGGAACGTCTGGAGTTTTATCACCAATGCTCTTTCTCCCTCCCTTCCTCCCCAGCTACCCTGTTTTGCTGGGGAGATATGGGAGGAGGAGCAAAAGTAGTAAGGGCAAAGAAGGTTGAGGAGGCTTGAGCATTCCTTTAACTCTCCTCTCCTCTGCTGTCCAAACCCTTTACAGAAGGATGAGGTCAACTCAAGGCCAGCGCTGGCTAACTGTTGACCTCTCCTTCTCTTCACCTTTTTCCTCCTGGTGTTCATTGTTGTCTCCTTGTTGGTTCTTCTTCTGTTGTGCTTAATGTGTCTCTGGTGAAACTGTTTTTCTACCTTCCTTGATGGAACAAAGGAAGTTGTTTTGGCAGGAGGTGTTCTCTTCTTAGGAAGTCATACATTTTTTCTTGGTACAAAGTTACACTGGGAGGAATGTAACTGACCTGGAACTTGCTGTGAACTATGGCATCCATTCTTGGTTGCACAAAGAATTTAACAGGCAAAGTATAAATGGATTAGTGTGACTGCTACTGCTGATACCAAAGTTATAAGTGTGTTGCCATTACTACTTCTAAAAGAACAGCAGTGACTCTGCCTCTCTGTATCGGTTTCCTTCTCCTACTTGCTCCCTCCTTATCATTCTTTCCCTGTATGCTGGAAACTGGCAGCCCACCTCCCACCAGCAAATCTACAGTTTGACCCACCAAACTCCCTCCTCCTCTCAAACTCTTGCTGGTTTCCTGTCCCTGTCGTCCCCATATCTGAGGCCAGATGGACCATGGGGCCTGGAACAAAGGATAAAATGCCTCTCATAATAGCAGCAAGGGGAATGGAGTGATGGAGAGCTGGAGAATAGGAGGGAAGGAGGAGTGAGAGAGCCGGGCTCTGGTCTGCAAACCAGACACTCTTGCTGTGACCGTTAATAAGCTGACAGAAAGGGGCTGTGAAAGAGGGAGATGGAGAGAAAAGAAAAAGAAAGGTAGAGGACTGAGAGATAAAGGGTAATGGAGGGACAAAAAGAAAAATGAGAGGGACAGAAAAGAAAGCAATAGTGAGGCTTCACCTTTTCACGACCCCCGGGTGCTATAGGGCCAGTGTTTATGGCCTGTTCACTCCCCTGCCTCCCTTCACAACACAATGAGCTGCACTATTCAGCTCTACTCTGAGCAACAATAGCTGGGCTATTTTGGTGTCACACCACTGGTGGTACGCATAAAGTTGGGCAAAAAACCCCAAAAAACATGCAGGGGGTAGGATGACTTGTACAGCTCAGAGAATCCAACATGGTATGAACACTGTCAGGGGTGTGTGTTGGATCCCCACCAGGGACACACATGTTTGACATATGCATGGTGCAGCAAGATCCAGAAACATGTCGGCCATGTGTTCCGCCATTGCTGAAGGCACTGAAGTCATATGAGGAGATGGGGAGAGGTTTTTTATTTTGTCTCTAATGTTGGGATTAATTCTCCAACCTCTCTCCCTCCTTCTCTGGGAAGAGTGGAACTGATTGCAACGGCGTCTGCCAAGCCCTTGCTAATGTCCTATTCTCATTACACCCGAGACACACACACACAGGCATACCAAGTCGAGTCAGCTGCACACAGGTGTACACGAAGCGCACGTGAAATGCCCAATTAAAAGCAAGAAATTGTCTTTTTCATCAGCTGCCTTTGTTGCGTGACCAATTAGGGGATAATTTAATAACGAGCAGTGGAAAGATGCAGATTGGATATACAAAAGGTTACCCTGCAAGCTCATTGATTTAAATTCATGTGGAGTTTTCAATATCAGTGGCACACACACTCACACATGCACATCTCCAGAGCCTACAACCAATATTATATTAGTAATACGAGACACACTGAAACACGCAAATGTGCGTACGTCCTCGGCACCAATATTACATTAGTAATGTGAGAGTTGTGCACGGCCTGTACAAAGCCCACAGTTATACACAGCTGGATATGTCAGCATCACATACATTTATCAGGACCTGGCGGTGTATCTCAGCGCACGCCGACAGAGGTTTACGTGCATATTCAAATCTGAGAACCGCTTAAAATAACTGTGTAACCACACACTCCTCCTGGCTGCCAATCAATGTGATTTAAAACACTTAAGAGAAAGCAAGCTCTGACGGGTAGAGTCATGTAGTTATCAGCAGGTTGTCACTGCGACGCTACCATCAATTGTATGCTGCTCAACCACAATTAACGCCTGGTCCATATATCCTTCTTACACAATGGTGACACACACAGATGCACACACACGATTATGAAATGAAATAATTTGGGTGTGACTTCTAAATAAACCTCCTTCCATTACTGTGATGAAGGTTAGGCATTAGTCATGTTTAACACTGCTGTACACACACCAGCAGCGTTGGTGCAGCTAAGTGTATATACTCCATTCTAATATCCTACATGTACCATTTCAGGACTTTATCACGTGTCAAAGCACTTTCCCACTTTCTGAAGTTATTATTCCTCGTGCACATCTGGAGGTGGCAGTGTGTTCATGTGCGTATACCTGCACTCTGCATGTGTGTGTATGTTTGCAAGCAAACTGCATGTGGGTGTGTGAAGGAAGTACAGTTATGACTTTCTCCCCTTGTTATCCTGAGTTGACGAGTTAACTCATAAATCACCTTCTTCTCATTTCCCTTCTCCGTCTCCCTCCCTCTCTCTTTCTGTCTCTTCTCCTCAGTGTCATTCGCAGGTCAGATGTTTGGATTAGATGATTCATATATTAGTTTAAATAAACTAACAAAGTCGCCTCCACAAGTCTGTTTGTAACATTTTCACAATTACAAAAATATAAATGGTATAAAAAAAACTCCATAAAACCAGAGATTTTTTTTGTAGCTTTTACATGTAGAATTGAACATTAATGATTGCATGAGTTATATTTGGACTAAATTAAATATAAAAATCCTTCAAAAGTAGGAAATATATTCATATGTTTGTAAATCATTGCTATGAGATGGAAGGGGAAGAGAGAATACAGCATTGCTTCCCTTTATGTTATAGAAAGTAATCCTGTCTTCTCTAATCTCAAATTATTCCCTTCATTTTTAGATGTATGGAAATATGTGCTCTATAGTCCCTCTATAAGTTTCTGAATCATTCTGTGATAAACTCAGATGCATCTTAAGCACCGTTGTGGGTATCCTGTGCACAGAATGGGAGTCACTGATTTTACAGTTCTAAGCTCCACGCTTGCAACTATCCATGAGTAAGCCAAACTTATTGCTGAGCAGAGAGACTGTGCATTGTCTTTAATTTGTCTGTGCAGTTTTCAACAAGTAGAAATTCCTAAAAGCACCTACGCAGTTACAGATATAGAAGTCAGCTCCATCGGCTTCATGCTCTCACTTGTCACTGTGTTGCATTGTTCTCACTGTTTTCCCAAGAACTGTTTTTCTTTACTAATTAACAGACCACAGAGAGCTAAACTCACTTTTATTTCTTCACCATCATGCAAACACACCATTTCCATGATTCATGGAAACATTTTCAACCTCATGTAGAGAAAACACCTGTGTGCATCAGGTCTATAGGAAAAGCATCACAACAGGGTTAGCAGGCATAAATACACACATACATACACTGACACACACTGAAGTGAGGTCATGTGGGAGTCAGTCACATGACCGAGTCCGAGTGCTGTTTGACTGCAGCTAGGTTGTTATGGGACAAGAAGCCTGTGTTTTGAGTCAGCACAACATGTAAGTCTTTATTGGCATGCAGACAGGTCCTGAACCATCTCCAAATGAATGCATAGCTATGTACACACACCCACTGACACACACATTCAGAGCATCCAAGGCTGCTGATCCAGCTTCTAATAACATGAGGAGGATTAGCAGGATCCAGAGCCACATATGGAGGGAAACTTAAGAAAACAGTGTGAAATTTAAAAGGAGCTTTAGACTGAGAACAGACATGGGGTCACTTAATCCCCATTACTGCACACGCATAAAATGCAAGTATGTATGGTTGTGCACACACACACACACACACACACACACATGCACAAACAGTCCCTGTTGCTCCACTACCTCGAGCCCAGTGTCCATTAAGACAGCCATGAATTTACCACTAAAGCTGGTTTTACAGAGTGGAGCAACAGGCCGGGCTCACATACACAAGCTAGAGAGGAGCACAGTGTGTATGCATGTTTCCATGACAACCAGGTGCCTCACACAGTTACGCAGAGGAACTGTGGGCCACTTTAAAAACATACATGAACCTAATGGCTCTGACTGTGCTGGCTTTGCAACACTCAGCCACTTCTACACAGGACTCTCCAAAAAGACCAAATATAAGCAGAAGTGGGAGTAAAGGGGGCAGAAAGGAGTGTGGGCAGACCATAATCCCAGAAAAAGAAAAATTAAGACAGTAGAGGAGAGCCTGTAGCTGTCACATGTGACCCCAGCCACTGTCTTCATCTCTGTTCCTGCTTGCTTTTAGGCACATTCAGCAGGTCTTGGACTCGGACAGCGAGTCATCCATCAATGCCAAAGCCGAGGGGGTGGTTTGAAGCCTGGCTTTGCCCAGAGACAACATGGCAGTCCCTTTTCTACAAACACAACACTGGACGGAGCCCCTGTCCTTCAGGCTCTGAGCTTCCATCGAAGGGAGTGTTTGCATCCACTCGCTTACATGCACTGTATGTTTTTATTCACCCCATTCACAAAAATGGGGGAAAAACTGCACAACCACCTCCCCCCCACCCCCTAAAACAGACTCTGTTCAGACAGGGATGAACAATAGTGTCACACAGAGCCAGTATTGCTGACAGGGCTCGCGGTGTGGAGTGATTCAAACAAAGTGGTTGACCTAAATCCCCCTCCCATACTGCCTGTGTCATATCCTGTCTTTGGAGTGTCACTTCCCCCGCCGGCTCGCAGCAGCTTTCACTATGGGAGATCGCCATGGCTGCCCAGAAAGAAGTAAAAGCAGTTTTAGGCTTAAAAAGTAAGAAGAACATGATGTTTTTAGAGGAAAAAGAGGAAGAAATGCTTATTTTAACGGAATAAATCAATGTCACCCCTCTGTTAATTGTAAGAGTAGTTGTCCCATTGTCCTCCAAATATGAGTTTGGCACAAAAACACTTGTTTTGCATCCCCCCCCCCACACACACACACACACACAAACACACACACACCCCAACTGCTTTTTTTAATCAACATAAGAAATCATCAGCGTGAGAGCATCAACTGACTGATGGCGGCAAGTACGACAGGAACCATGTGTGCTTCCATACAGACCCTGGCATTCACATTGTGCTGCCTTTCATGTTTTGGAGCCCCCCCTTGCCCTCCCCTCCCCGCTACAAAAGGAGGTTGAAAAGCAGAGAGAGGAGTGGGAAGAAAAGAGGAGGGAATAAAAAAGACAGAGAGAGGGGCGAATGAAGAGAAATGCAGGTTTGGCCTCGGGCGGCATGCTGTGATGTAAGAGAAGCACAGAGAGGGAGAGGGAGGAAAGGGGGAGGAGAGATGGTATTTGCTGCACTGTCTTTGCTCATTGACACCTGCACTTGCACACAAACACACAGATTTCTGTTGACATAATACAGTGAAGAGCAGGTTGTGTCTGCACAGGCTGGCTTCCTGTAAAGGGCTAATGTTAGCAACACACTCCACACACTCCACAGCGAAGAAGAAAAACATTGTTATGTTTTTTTAAATTATTTTTGCATTTTAAGTCTGTTAAAATCAGATGATGAGGTCATGAGTAAAACGTGTGTGTGTGTGTGTGTGTGTGGTACCTCCTATAATGTCAGGAAGTTTCAGACAGAGGTGCAGTGTATGAACCAGGCTCCAGGCTATGGGCTGTAACTCGGTGTTAATTCCAAACACACACACACACACCTTGGAGGACTTTCTGTGAACAAGTTCCAGCATTTCTCTCCCTAACCTGTCAACACACTAAACCTCACAACTTATCTCACTTTACCTGTTTGTCTCTCTCTTCGCTGCTCTTGTTTAACTTGGGACGAACATCCAGTTTGGGCTGTAAGTCATATAGATGGGAACTTTTGACAAAACATAAACTTATTAATACGTTTAAAGTGATGTAAGAGCTAACAGCAAACACTGGAGAGAGCTTCTTATCCACATGTATGGAGCTGCTGTGCTCTCTCTCTCTCTCTGTTAGTACTTTTCTCTTATTACATGAAAATGTACTTCAGAGGTTCGTGTACGGTTTGATGCTGCGCATGCACAGAGTTTTATCTCAGTTTTAACACTTGGATGATGTGATTTTTGCTTTTAGTTTAAAACACATTCTGACATTTGAAGCATTTAAATGGCATCCCTGTTCATTTTAAGTATTACCCGTTTGTGCATCCACACAGCAAGCTTGAACAATCTGATCTATGCGTGCATGAAACAACGGTTTAAAATGATGGTAAAAAAACATCCAGGGGAATGAGTTTTATTTCTAATGGCCTCTTCACAGGTTTGTTTCCACTTAAAATCCCCCATCAACACAACTCAGAGAAGTTTATTCTCTCCAAACCAGCTCAAGTAAAAGTAAAAATGTACTTTTTAAACACTATTTAAAAGATTTTATGATACAGAACTTGTTTTATGTTAAAGTACGTTTAGCTGGTTTACAACATAAAAGGGTTTTTATTTATTAGTGAAGGATATCTGAAGAAAACATAAAAACATGTTTCCAGGTGTAGAGTTACAGATTATAGATTGTAATTTGGTGGAAGAGGCAGCAGACCTAACCAGAACGATGCCATTCACAAAGAAAAGTGGAAAACGTTTTTCTCCAGGAATTCGTGTCATTTTTGGAAATATCAGCCGACCACACCCTGGTTTTATTTAGTTGTGTTTACATGAACCTAACATTTTAATACTAATTTCATTAACTCATTATAATTCACATCTTCTAGATGTGAGTTGAGCCCCCCCGCGACCCCGTTCAGGGAGAAGCGGTAGAAAATAGATGGGTGGATAAATGTGGGTTGATAAAAATGCTGTTTATGATCTTAATTCTGATCATTTTGAGCTCTGCGTGCATGTTACTAAAAACATCCTCAAACTTCAGTTTTCATGTCTTTTATCTTACTCTCTGCTTGTCACTCCCCAACCTCCGCCTTGTTTGCAGAAACCCGATAAGCAGCGTGTACATATATGTGCCATACTACCCCTACCCCGTCCATCCACTCTCCCCTTTTAAATACTCTTTCTCTCCTCCAACTCTCGCTCCGGCCAGGCTTTTAAGACGTTCGTAAAAGGAGGTCTTATTGACAAAACAATTGCTCGGCGGGGCTTAAACACTGCCTTTAAAGGGGTATTATTAAATTGCAGGCAGGAAGGGGAGGGGCAGCCAACAAGGGAAACCTGATGACCTTGCTATCGATTTTTACATCACCGGAGCGTTAGGAAAACTTAGCGCAGAGATACTGACTGCATCCAGAGAGAGACATTTTATATGTTGCACATTGAGCTTTTAGCTGCTGCCTGTTTGCAGAGTGCTGTAATTGTGTAAGCAGGTAAAAGGTTGTGTTGTTCAAAAACACTTTCATACTGTGGCTGCAGACAGATCTACACCTGAGTCTATCAGGGAGCTTAAATCTAATCATGCAGTGATTCATCCATATTTATTCCACATCGATATGTCAGTATTAGTTTTATTTACTCAAATATAACATGTTTTAAGTAAATTATTAATAAATTGTGTTACTTTTAAAATATTTTACTAAAGATGAAGGTTTGTGTTATAAATATGCAAAACCATGTAGATACGATAGGTTAAGATACCCGATTCGCTTCTCTAACTGGTCCGTTTGAAGCAGCGTGCCTGCAGTAAAAAGCAGATAATGCTTTTAAACTGTGTGGACAGTGTAATCCAGCTCTCACTTGCCCAGACAGATCCCTGCTTCTCATGTATTTCTTTGTAGCACATGAAAAGTTAAATTGGTTGTTGTTGGAGAAATTCCTTACTTTTTAAAAGGATCATACCTTAACTAGATATAAATTCCTCAGAGATTTATTTATTGCCTTTTGCAAGCCAAATGTGACTTGTGTCACTGTCACCACTCCTGCAGTGAAAGACTTCAGTTTATGTGTAAACAGATAAGATGGAAAAAAAGGATTTTTTAGATGATAAAATTCAGTAAATCATGATTTTATATCTCATATAAAATTTTTTTGGTTTTATTTATAGACTTATATATATTATAAGAATCACAAGTTTGGTGTATTTGAGCATAATAATGAATATAGTGTGTGTCAGTAACACACACACATCTATGTTGTCCAGAAAGTGTAGGTGTAACTTTGTTTGTGGGGGTGTGTGCTGTAGAGACTACTTTGGGGCTGTGGGATGCATTTAGGCATTTGTTTACACATTTCTGTGTGAATGTTACCACACATGCTCACAAACAACATTACACACACACACACACACTCTTTCCCCATTCAAATTGAGATTCCCAAGTGCAGCGTATTTCTGCCAATAATTCATGAGTGATCTGCGCCCCTTGCCGGCCTTTAGCATTTTTATTTAATCTGCTGAGCCCCACTACGTGCTCGCTCATCAATAATGCACACAGACATGTGTGTTAACACATCTACGGTGCATGAGAGAAAGAGCAGGGAAAGCGTATGTGTGTCCGGCAGATAATGTATGATTATGAGAGATAAAGCACATGATGATGAGGGGGAGTGCTCCTTATGTCCTGTGTTGGACCATGTGACGTGATTGCCCTGGGTTGTGTGTGTCGGTTTTTAAGTCCTTCCTGCTGGGACGACAAACATGGATGACCCACAGTTCATCTCATTCCTTTGAAAGTCTCATGTGTGTGTGAACACACTCCTGTGAAGTTTTTCATGCTTTCTGATGTCATCATGTGTGTTTTTCCACAGTTGCAGATCTTATTCACAGCACACACACACACACACGTAAAGGTCTGTGTACAGTATGAGTGTGTGTATTTGGACATGGAAGTGTGTTAGTGAGTGTTTTTTTTCAATAGCCACTGACAAACAGAATCACATCTAGGGAAATTGACTTCACCAAATCAGTGGGTCAGGAGGTAACATCACTGGGGGTTGCTATGGAGACACCCAATGACGGGGCTTCCCATCCAGCACAACAAGACGCCTGTGAAATGGCAGTTCCCCTAACATAACCTCTTTCTGTCTTTCTCTCCTGGTCTCCGGGATTGTCCTGTATTTCTCTTTATCATCTTTACATCTGGGTTTTTCTCTTTGTTTTTATCTCTCTGTTGCCCCATTTTCCCTTTATTGTTTTCCTACTCTATCACCCTTCCACGCTACAGCATACAGCTCGCTTGCTCAACCAGCCAAACCATGCATGGAAATGTGCCTGTGGACAAGTGTGCACACGCACATACATACACACATATGCATATGCACACACACACACACTTGTATACAAAGAAATGTGAGGGGGCAGCGGGATCCCACCATGCAGGGTTTAACAACTAATACCCCTTAGATTAACCACCCCCGGTTCTTCTCTCTCTCATGCACTCATACACACACTCAAACACACACAGACATCTTCCCCAACCAAGATTAGCCACCTACGACTTACACAGTGTGTGGTGGTCTTACACAAACACACACATGCACACCTTCAGGGTTTGTTGCCATACCCCTACCAATAAAAATAACAAACAGAAGGAGAGGATGCAGTCAGCCTTAAATGACCAAGCTACAGTTCATGTGACTGTCTGTCTGACACACGCACACACACACACACACACACACACACACACACACACACACACACACACGGACACACACACACTGACACAGTTTGGCTTTATCACAGCTGTAAGAATTGATCCCTCATGGATTTCAGAGAGAGGGGTCACGTGATTTGATAACCTCTACAGGATTCCCTCTGGTCAGGAAGGAGTGTTTGTGTGTGTGTGTGTGTGTGTGTGTGTGTGTGTGTGTGTCTGAGCCTGGTATAATATGAATTCTCCACAGACTGATACATCATACCCTAATCTAACACCCGTCTCTCTGAGGTCTCAGATTGAACAATGGCTGGGAATAATGTTAACATCATTATCCTGCTGGTAATGGGGAGTTATCATGTCTCATCTCTCTCTCTCTGCCCTTATCGTCCCCTCTTCTTCTTCATCTATTTTTCACTCGGAGTCTTTAGAGCTCTCTCTTCTTCTACACCTCCTTGGCTTTTCTGCACTCAACACTTTCATGCTCATACCTCTCAACTCACCAATACTTTCAAGGATTATTTTAAGGGCTGTGTAGATCAAACAGCTTCTGCCTGGGCCTTGCTTCAGTTACCCCGACTTCAGCCCCTTTAATTAGACATGGCTAATAACACTAAGCATGTGCTGATAGCCATCTCTCTGATAAGACAAGCAGCACAAGGCCCCTTTCTGCCTTTTACAGTGTTACCTAAGGTTAAAATGGATAGTTAGCAACCATATTTTATGGCCCTGGCCCGTCACACTTGTGCCCAATTAACTGCCTTGTTGGCACGTACAGAGCAGTAATTTACAAAGGCAGGTTAGCAATCATGCTCCACACTTCTGAGCAAGGCTCCCTGTTAACCAAATGCTAAATGTGTTGTGGAAAAGCACTAAATACTCATAATACATGGTCACAGAAACCCAATAAGATCCAACAGAGTAATGATCTGAAGATAATCTGCAGCTTATGCCCATCATCTGAGAGCAGCTTAGTCTGAATAAGCAACAATCTCTGCTCTGCATAAACTTCTGGCTAATTGTACCCAGCGCCTGAAACCTGTGATTAGTCCCTAAGCTAACACTTCATGTAATCATTCTTGTAGAAGTTGTGCATGTTGGATGGTTTATTGGATGTTTTCAAATTGTTCTTAATTAACATGGATGCTCATGTTTGGCTGAGTTAGGCAGTTGCTTTTGGAAAATCACTCTAGGCCATATCTTCTTAGAGGGATTGATCTAGGTGAGAAAGATTTGGTAAGTGCTGTGTGTGTGTGTGTGTGTGTGAGAGAGAGAGAGAGATGAAAATTGGAGTAGAGTGGAGGCATTAATTCCAATCATTAAGAAGTGAGATAGCCCGGGGGGATCCAAGTCCTAAAATCCATGTAAAGTCTGAAAGGACTCACCAGTTGTTCACTTGTAGGATGGTGAGACCCGTGTCTTGTGCCAGCTGTTTCTTCTGTTCTTCTGACGGGTAGGGATGCTGTAAAAGAAAATGGCAACATGTATTTCTTTTTGTTTAAAAAAGAGGCTGCCCACAAATTGTTTAATGAAGCTTCATGTTTCTGAAAAAAGGCTTGATGTGCCTTTAGCGGAGATGTTGCAGGGCATAGGTTGCTCATACAGTCACACAACCTCTCGCTGTAATGAGATGTGTGCACATGCTTGTTGGTGCGTAGGTGTCAGTAGGCTTGTGTGTACATCTCGATGTATACTGTAAGTATGTGTGAGTGTGTGCACATTAATATACCACCCCACCAACACCCCCCCCCCCTTTCTCAATTCATTAATGGAATATGAAATCTTGTAATTAATGGCAGCCAAAAAGGCAAGCCAATTAGAAAGTTAAGTGAAGTGAAGAACCAGCTCTGGTAATTAGGCAGCCTCTTACACAAATATATTCGCGTGTCGGCCCCCCCTTTCACCCCTCTGCATATGTAATCAGTGAGTGGGGAATATGTAGCATTAACCTGATGGAGTACAAGCAAATGAAAAATCTCTCTTCTTTCTCCATGCCGGCTGCCTTTACTCTTATTGAAACACTGATGAGGCTAAGTCGGCTTTATTCAGTAGAATTATAAAAACAGATTTATGGCACAACTTTAGGATCTTTTTTTATCTTCTTTATGAGCTAGCTTAATATTCGAGGAGGGATTTTCCAAAAAGCTATACAATACTGCCTCAGTGACTTGCTTAATCTAGTTTTTGGAATATCAAACTATTTAGCAGAGCGAAGGTTAAACTGTATTAAAATCCTCCAAAGTGGTCACGCAGACATAAAAATTTCACCTAATTTTCTATCATCTCATCTTGATTTAGCTCCCTGTGTTCTAAATGAAGCCTTATCACCTTGATTTTAACCGTCACTGTTTCAGTTCTTATTTATTTTACAAAGTTTTTAATTATTTAACGACATAAATGAAGCATACATGCACATCTTCAGTTAAGCAGCCTGAACTGGCTTAAATCCAGTTTTTATTACCAGTACAATACTCGGACTGCACCACCTGTTTAAATATGTAGAGTGGATAAATTGGATAAATGTGAACTTTGGGAGTGTGTTGATTTATAATAGAGGCTGGTATCACAGATGCACTGAGCCTTATTCATGCAGGACAATGTCCTGTTCATGGTCGAGACAAGACATAAACTGTGCTGGACACCAAAGGCAGGCTGTAAAAAAGAAAAAGAGGAGTGTGGAAGAAGGGTAGTAAGAGAGAGAGTGTATTTTTGATGTGATAACACTAAATGGAGATCCATATAAACGGCAAATTGCTGCGTATGCATTTACATAAGAGCAAAGATGTTTTTATAAACTGAAACAGTTTGGTGGTAATCTAGGAAAAACCAGGAGCGTTTGACATTATGTTGACCAACAACAGCCGCCACACATGTAGCTGCAGCAACATGCCCAACAACACGAAACCCTTGATAGTCAATCAGACAAGCAAAATGAGTGCGGCGCCAGCGTTTCCATTTTTTCATGACACTTTTTTCAGCGCATAATGAGCAGGATTGTGTTTAATGCCGGGACGACTCAGCAGAGAGAGAGAGCACGAGAGGAGACGGATTTTTTTCTCAGTATTCCCTTGTCCATGTGATTGGTTGCGGGGAATGGAAACACAAGAAGGTTAATTTCATGGGCTAAGATATAATTGCATTGTCGCCTCTGGCCAAATTTGTGTCCACTTCTTTCAACAACCATTTTTGTGCTCCTTTTCGTGGGTGCGTCTGTGTGTATATGTGCATGTGAACCGCCCATCCATGCATGTGAGTGTGTGTACAAGTGTCTCTCGTATCATAGACTGATGAGATAATGTCAGAATTGAAATAACTGCAGAAAAAAGGGCACCGCTTGCCTGTCTGTGTGGTGCTGAAAGTAAGAAAACATTTTTCTTTATGGCCTTCTGTCATCTGATGCAGTGACGCATCTAGAAGAAGTATGTTTCTGGAAGCGGTTGTATGTCTCACCGTCCGTCAACAAGATTACATAAAAAAGCTGCAAGATTCATTTCACAAAGCTCGGTGGAGATGTGGAACAAACAAAGGAGTCATTAAATCCAGTTGCAGATCACTTTCCTCAGGAGGAACATGGTAGAGAAGGAATTTCTGCTTTACACATAAAAAAGCACGTAAATTATTCCCCGACATATTTATCATGAGTAATCATGTGAAAAAAGACATTTTCTTTAGATCCCCCAACTCAACAAAGAAATATGACTAAATATTATAAGATGAATGAGTCTATTCTACATGTGGTGGATCTGTGGAAGCAGGAGTGTTTTCCTCGTGATATTTGGGGGGTTTTAAACATGCCAGGGGCCACAGTACCATACAATTACATTTTGTTTCTACATTAGCTTCCAGGCACACAGACAGATATACAAAAGTAGTCAAACATAGACAATCTGTGTGTTGGGGGCGTAAATGTACTTGGCTGCTTCAGTGTGATTTCAGTGATGTCAAGCAGAGAAGATGAATGTGAGTTTGAGGTCGTATTACTTACAATATGTTGTTCAAATAAACCAGAAAATTAGTCTTTAAAGAAAAATGTGTTGTAGGTATGTTTATCTCACAGATGGCGTAGCAGAGTTACCATAAAAATACACAAACTATGAAATATCTGGGTGTCAGAATGCAAACCTTTTACCATTTATTTATACATTTTTAAGTCTAACCTTTAATGTTTCTTTAATTCAAAACACTAACCATGCCTCTGTCAATTACAAGTGACAGACACGTCGCAGTGTGAAAATTTGTTGGACGATACCGGGTCAAAATGCATCGTCCACCTCCTGCCATGTTACTTCCAGTGAGCAGACACTTACAGCACAAACAGTTTGCAGGTAAAAAGCATGAAAAGGGACATTTCTGTATTTCTCACTGGGATATTTTAACATGTAGACGGGAAAAGTTGGGTTTTAAACCAACAACCTTTCAGCTGAAAGAATACAACACCGACCTGCTTCTCCTGGCTTCTTTTAGGTGTTCATATAGTTCTGGGATATCATCATTTCAGATGACTTGGCTTCACATCATAATCACAAAATCAGCATCATGCTCAGAAACAACACAGAAACATTCTGACCTAAAACAAAACAGTTACAGGTGAATTACTGGAAAAAACTATTTAGTTTTAGGACAAAGTTTTAGTTTAGAATAACACTATGAATATCTACTTTCATATAACACATGGATTTTCCAAATGATTTCATTTTGTAGCTCATAGTGTCGTAATTTCTCCATCTTTGGCCTTTTATTTTGCTAAGACACTTTTTCTAAGTAAAACTGTGTTAATCTGACAGCAACACATTCAGTAAAACCAAATGAATGCTATTTATATTAAATAAGTGTAATCATTTTGATACTTCAGTGCTCAGGTTAGCTTTGCACAGATGGAGGGCATGTACTTGTAGCTGTATTTTTACTTTATAAATGAACTTTGTCAGCAGTTAACATTAAAAATGAAGAGAAAAGTGCAGAGCTATGAAGAGGAGTTGGCTGCACAGCAGAAATGTTTTGTCCTCCTTTTTCTAAACCTCCAAATTAGCTCCTATCTGTCAAAACACTGTGATTTAGTTTCTCGCTCAGCAACAAGTCGCAGTTTTAATATTGTCTCTGAGTGATTCTGGTGTCTTAACGGCCTTTGGCTGCGGTTCAGCGGGTTTGGAGAGAGGGAAAGAAAGGCCTTTAGTGAGAAAAGCAATAACATGTTCTTTAAAAGAGCAGATGGAAAGTTTCTGCGCATCCTTCCCTCCCTTCCCTCTTCCCCAAGCCTATCTTAATGATATGTCTTCTCCAAATATACAACTCCTTTCATGAGAAATTCCACTCGTCTCTGAGCTTTCTACAGGACTCTGAGCATGTGGGTGCCAGGAGGAGTATGTGTTTGCATCTTTCTCTTCTGTGTGTCTTATCAATCTGAGTATTTCTGAGTGTCTGTGTGTGTGTTTGTGTGCATCTGTTGCACATTATGTCTCTAAAAGAGTAAAAGATGCTTTACGAGTTTAATGTGTGCACAGTCGAGTGTTTTTGTGTGTTTGCTTGGTCTCATTTGAAATATATATTTATATATATATGTGTGTGTGCACGTGTGTGTGTGCACGTAAACACGAGTTTAAACGAGGACAAAAGAAAACTGGATGTAAATGAGATTA
>JBAMHV010000017.1:21294031-21306157 GCA_037177535.1 Pseudomugil gertrudae
TATGTGTGTGTGTGTGTGTGTAAAGTTCAGCTGCTTGTAGTCATACAGTTTGTTTGTATTAGTGTGCACAGATGTGTGTGGGTGAGTAACATGTCCTCCCTGTCTGACCGTCTTCCTTTTGGACCTTCTCAGACAAAAACAAGAAAGGGATAGATACAGGAGGGACAGAGATGGAGAAGGAATGAGGAGGCAAGGGAGGAGACATGGAAATAGATAAGTGAAACCCTAGGGTTTAAAAAAGAGATAAGAGCATAAATAATCTTTGAGACCCTACTCTACTCCCCCTGTCCCAAGCTTAACCCAAGAGAAAATATAATACGCAGCAGAAGCACATCAGTGTAAACAAGCCATAAAAACAACCCTAATCTCATTATTGACTCATAAATATGTTATTCTTTTAAAAATAATAAAATCATTTAGAAACCCTTCAAGTTCTGCAGAATACAAACTGTTACAACTAAACATTTCATTTAGCTGTTTGTGACAGGATGATAAAGATAATGTAAGCAAAGGGCTTCATCTGGGTTATCTGACCCAAAAGTCACGTAAGCGGTACTGTTCTGACCTGCGTTTGCATTCATGTTTGAGTCCAGGAAATCTTCTTTTATTACTCATTTCACTCTGAAAGATGACTGTTTCACATTAGTCTTTTATTTAGGTGTGTTTTCTTTCTCCTCGTGTCAGAAAAAATCTTTTCTGTTTAACTATCAACATGCAATTTGACTTTGGCTGTCATAAATATCAACAAAACTATGAATATGATACCATTTTGTAAGTTATAGTTTCTTTGTGTAAATAATTTCACATTTAAAACCTGCATCCAACATTTGGAATTAAATCCAACCACTCCATCTCAGTGTGTAATTACATCCATGTGCATTCCTGTCTTAGCCATTAGGTGTTATCACTGCATAAATTTCTATTTAAAGCTGCACTTCCCAAGCCTCTGTGCATCCCATTAAAATGGCTTGACACGCCACGTTAGCTTTTTTAAACTGCAACCATGAAACGGGGTGGAAGGAAGACTATGAGGGAGGAAAATCATATGTTGCCATGGCCATGTGATGTCCCTCAAAAAGAGGCCATGACACCGCACAATCTGTGGATAACAGACATGGGTCAGTGGTGTTTGGAGCTAGCTTACTTTACCAGCAGATGGTTGGGGTTAGCCACAAGGCACAAAGATGCAAGAAAATGCAAAGATTTACCATAAACAGAGGATTCCATTTGTTTCTGGTTATATATGAGCCAAATGACATAAAACATCGAGCAGGTGGAACACCAGCAACATATTCTCTTGTACCTTGTACTGGTCCCAGGTCACGTCTCCATGGAAACCAAGCTGTCCATCAGGAAAGCCTGACAGCTAATCCAGGGGCTTTTTGGCTGCCTCTTCCTAAACTGTCTCGTACAGTCACATACACACATAAACACTCACGTTTGCACAGACACTGTTTATTGGAAGTGCAGCCTGCTCCTGCCAAACATGTATGAGATTACTTTAAATGTTTGGGAAGACAACCACGTTGTTATGCTAACAACAAATTTCCCAAACCCTAAGCACGAGGCAGACTTTAAAACAAGCGTTTGGAACTATAAGCCTGTACTATCTCACAACAAGCCTCCAATTTCCCCATTTTTCTGCTCATTCAGTGTAAGTTTCACACTTCATGCTGCGCTATGAGAGCAACCGCATTTCAAATTCCTTTCTGTGTAGGTGGCATCGACTGACATCCCTTTGACTTCATTAGGGAGCAGGGACCCAGCAACAAAGCTGTCTCTAAGAGAAAGGAGGGATTAAAGAAGAAAGAAAAGGGAATGAGAGTGAACAAAACAACAACAGAAAAAACAAAGCACCCCTAACCTAATTTCCTCTCATTCAGACTGCTCTCATGCCAAATAACAAAACTGTGCAGAAACAGACTAAAATGAAACAACAGGAAGAGTTTCTCACTGTCCCTTGTAAAGTCTGTACAAAATATATGTGCCCTTCTTAATGCAACAAAAAGAACAAAAAAAGGAAGGGGGGGCATGAACAGGCTCTTTTATGGTGTTGGTCCATGGTAAACCAGCTCAAAGCCTGCATGAATAATTCACAACCCCTCTTTTTCGAGGAAAACCTCGATATATGCACCAGAAATTGTGATCTAACCCCCTTTTCAAACTGTTTTTGTCATCAAATCTCTCCATCTCTTCTGCAGAAAAAGAAAAAAAGAGGGAAAACAGATGTTCTTGGGTTTTTCATTCATTAATGAGCATTTTCCTTCTCAAAAAACAGCTTTTGTTGATTTAGGGAAATCTCACAGCGCTCTTGCCTGTGGGAATGAGATAAATCTAGTTAGCTGGTGAGGCAAAGGGTGAAAAGTATGTCATTAAAGCTCTGGTACAAAGTGGATTAGACAACTGCGTTACCAGCTTCTCCAATATGATAATGGATGATTAGCATCATTCATTGCAGACTGTAAGTGTACATACTACATGGAAAAGATGGGCCAGCAGCCACCACTGTAGCTATTGCTGCAGTGCCACTGGGTGTGAACAATGATCTGCAAGCTGTACAGTTGGGTGGGTTCTTAAATCTATGTGTATACTGAAGCTTTCGGCAAGTATCGACACGAACATGTCTCAGGTCTTAGGCAGTGCTGTTTAATGCAGAATGTAAAGGGTGAAGTCTGTTGATACTAAGAAAGCATCTTCTATTGTAAGTGAGGGGTGTGTGCACTTTCTGGTTGCATACACGAAGAGTGAAGGCGCGCTTCATTAGTGCTCCCTATTCCAGGGGAGGCTAAATTTATTAAGGGGGGGCCGGATGTTGCACAACACCTGCCGCTGTGCTTCCCCCGGTGCAATAAAGGGAAGGGGGTGCAGCATGCTAGCTAGTGCTAGTAGTGAGTGCTGCTCGTTGGACTGAGTCTGATGAGCTGAGGCTAATTCAAGGGGTGATTATGTAGTTTGCTGGACCACTAAACCTCTTTAAGCCCGTAATTACTGCCTATTTGAGCAAGGGGAGGCACTCCAAAGCAATCGGTACTTGCACCAAGCGGTGCAGAGAACAGCAGCCACAGCTGGAGGTGGGCTGCCTCAGGGCTGCCTGGGAATGAGGGGGTGTGTAAATGGGAGTAAGAGGAATCCACAAAGCCTTATCCCAGTTAGGTACCACAGAAAACTGAGAGAAAACAGTGGGATGCCCCTCGGAGCACTCAGCAAGCTCCAAGCTACAATGCTTAGAGCTAGCATTTTAGTAGTGATCTTTAAGCCTGAAAACAAATGTTCTCTTGTTATAACCGGCTACAATACAGAGAACTCGTTAAGGAGCAAAGGAATCACCTGCTTTTTCAGGTGAGATCAAATCCACAAAATACAAATGACAGCACAAACAGACATGTGAAGAGGGGGAAGAGGGAGTTGGGTATGTCATTGCAGTGGGAAACTAAGAAGCTTTTTTTAGACTCCTGTCCAGAGGGAATCAGATTCTCAGATTGCAAGTCGACCATAAGGGAATACATTTCATTTCACCTGACTTTCAAGGAAATGTGACTTTACGTAATGCCAATGAAATCTAATCTCTCAGAGGAAGCAATTTGGGGACCAGAGAACATCGTAATAACTGGCGATATTATTATGCTATTATCATAATTACCCTTTTGCCCCCAACGTTTTAATTAGGAACTCACCGTTGGCCCCTAGAGGGGTGAAAAGAACCGGAGTTGGGGGAATGCTGGAAGTAGGTAAAGGTATTTCACAATGACTCCCTTATGCTCTTTGAAGCAGCAAGCATAAGAAGGACGATGCAGATGAAGCTTTCACACTCTACCTCCTTCCCCTGCCTTTTACAAGCATCTCTGTCACTCAGAGCAAACCTACACCCCACACTCCTTCCTCCCTGCATCCCTCTTTCCTCCTCACCCATCTCTGCCCCCTCCATCCCTCTGGTCTATTTTTAACATCTCTCTTAACTATCTTTTGGGCTGCCTCCCTCCCTGTTTTCTCCCACCTCCATTTAAGTCTCCTCTTCACAATTAGCTCTGATCTTTTCAGTGTTCTCTCTCTCCTCAGCCAAATGTTTCCCTCCATTTCCCTCCTCTGCTTCTACAACCCCCCCTCATCTTCAGCAGCAGAGGGCCTTCTCCATCAGTGCACCGCTTTTACAAATCAATGACTTAATCTGTCGTAACAAACAAGTGAGCAGCACCCTCAGCCTTGTTCACTTCCCCCTGCATTTGCTAGCACTACAGAGCATCTCTGAGAAGTGAAAAGAGTAATGAGAGAAGAACGCTAGCAAATATCCAGAATGAAATATGCAGCACATGGAGAGGAACGTGCCGGTAAATGCAGAGACATGAGTTATAAAAAGGTTTCAAGTGGAGAAATGAGAAGGACAAAAGAGTAAAAAGTGATAAAAATTAGAATATCTGTGTTGGTAACCAGACACATCTACTCTCCCAGCCCTCAGCTCTGTCCGACTCTTCCACCATGAGTTATTGCCTGTCTGCATTCACCACCTGGTTCACTAGCTATGATTTCCCTCACTCCACTGGACATACAACTATACACACCACAAAAAAACACACAACTCCACAAACATGCTTGTGTTTGTGTGTTTGACTATCTCCTTCCACAAGGGCACCTTGGGTCACCTGGTCAAGTGTAAACGCAGCACCAGCCTATGGACATACCTTATGTGCAACCTTTCCTCTAATGCATCCTGAGCTTTATGGAGTTTTATGCAGAACACTTTAATCATAAGGTAAAATGATGAAGATATCATAAGATTTCATCTATAAATCACAGCTCTCTTCAGAGTGCCTTTGAAACGGCACAAGTGCACCAATATGGCTATGATATCATAGTTCAAGGCCATAAAAATGTAAGGCAACACAGCTGTACATTATAAAAAAATGAAATGAGAGAGAGTCATGGAAGAAAGGAGGAGCTGGAGAGAGAAGTCAGTGAGGCAGAAGGCATGCATAAAAGATAGGAAACCCGCAATGTCTTTGAGAAAAAAACGTTTTGTCTGAGAAGGAGATGGAGGGAAGGGGAAAGAGAGAGGGTTCACGCATGGCAGAAAATACAAGTGGGAGGAACTGGATTGATAAATTAGTTCAGCCAACGTGCAAACTGATTACCACATCGGCAGAGCCAGGGCATCTATCGAGCACACGCACAGAGAGAGACACAGACACATGCACACACTCTTCATTAACAAAAGAGACATGAGACTGACAATTACAAATAATAGCACAACTGCATATACAACCACACACACACACACACTGAATGTATCTAGGCCAAGCTGCTGCAGTTGCTGTAAGTAAAAGGTATTGAGCTGCTGACTCTGGCCAGAAAATATCTACCAATCCTCTGGATCATCAAACACAGCCTAATGGATCATGCTAAGAGCAAATACGTATGTGATTTCACAGGTTGGAAAGTTAAAATACTGCCAGTTGAACTAAATCATGCTAGATACAATGCTAAATACACTTTCTTAAAGGTGGTGGTAAATGTTGTGACAAAACTTTATAAGGGGTTTAAGACCAAAAAGATACTGGTTATGTGTTTGTGATGGGAACAAGAAGCTAGAATGGTTATTCTGGTTATTCTACATCATACTGAGCTTTACATAGATGCATTTTATCAAGGTAACCACAGACAATATTCTCCCTAATCCTACCACACGTCCTCTTGCCACTCACTCTCCAATAAATTCTACAGCAATGGTGGGGAACTCCGCACCCCACCCAGCCACTAACGTCATTGCTGTGGGTCTTTGAAAAGTGTGTGTGCGGCATGTTTGAATTTGCATGTACGTGTGTGCCTGAGAGCTGCGAGTAAGTCCCCTCTCTCTGGAATTGTAAACTGATTAGCGGGTACCAAACCAAGAAAAGTTTCACATGTCTGAGTTATTGGGCGCATAGCCATCTTAGTGTATGCACACACAGACACAAAAACACACACATACACACACACGGTACTCACATACAGCTGATAATGAAAAATAGAACTAGTGTGAAACACAGCTTCACCATGAAGCCATCCATCACTTCGACATAAAACAATGAAACCACACACTGAACTGTTTCATAGTTTCCCAACTATGAAATTATATGAGACTTCAGGGGGAGGAAAGCAGAGGAAGAGGGATTGCAAAGGGCACAAAAGGAGATGGAAGAAACATTAATGGTGATAAGGTACAAACAGTTCAAGTAAATCTTTGCCTCCGCTTGATGTTTGAAAAGAAAACACTAACAGAGTAGAACATCTTAAATGTTGCTGAAGAGACTTTGGAATATGTTTTATTTGTAAAAATCTAAAACATCCTACACTCCTCCTACACTTTACACATGAACTGACCACTTGTAAGCCATGAAAGCTATTAGATCTCTTGATCTCCACCAGTGCTACTGACCGACCCTGACGGTCTGTAAAGTTCTCACGTTCTCAAGGAAACACTCTAACCCAGCCTTTGACCAAAGCCAGAACAACACACACACACACGCTCATGCTCACGCTCGGTCTGGATCTATGGCAGACGTTTGGAAAAGTTCAAAGGTGACATGAATTAAAAGTTAACTGCCCTTGAGGGCTTTTAAATGGTGGGGTAAAACTATACAAGAAGCAGAGAGGAGAAAGTGTAGCCTAGTCAGAAATAAGGAGAGACTTTATTCTCACATGGCAACAAATGTGAAAAGAAAGAAAATATCTGCCACTTGACCTCAAGGTATCTACATGGTTTTTATTCCTTTGGTCTGTTGTGGTTAATGTACAAAACAGAAGCTGTACTCCTTTTTTTTTCTTCTTCTTTAACAGACAAACCTTTAAAAAAAAAAAGCCAACCATCAGTTTTTACCAATATCACATTACCACAAATGTAGTTATGAAAGAAAACTTATAAGTGTGCTGATTTAGAATAAATTAATTAACAAAGGCAATAAAACTCCAACATTTCAGGAAACCGGTATGCATGTTTTCAGCTGCCAGCATGTGCTCTTTGACTATCTACTGTATCGCTTCATCCATCTGCTCGTCTGCTCGACCATCCATCATTCCATCCATCAATCATGACACAGATGGCCTTTCAGGAGTCTCTGTCAGGACTGATGCCCTCCCTCTGCCCCAGCCATACCACTACCCCCATTCCCAACTCCTCCTTTCCCTCAACACCCCCAGTGAGTACCCCACATAACACATGCATGCACTCGCACCTCCAGCCCCCCCACACCTTCACCAGATGGAACGGTCTCACCATCCCCAACACCCAAGACCCACTACCCAGTTGGCAAAGGCAGGTCATCGTATTTTTGTGAAAAGAAAGAAGCTGGAATAAAAACTCGTGTATATCTTTGTGAAATGGTTGTAAAGTGTGTGAGTCTGTTTTTCTGCGAGGGTCAGTCCACAAAGAGAAGCCCCCAAAGAGAGCTGTCTGCTTTTGGTCCCTGTGGCCTGTCAAGAGGGATAATTGATGATGTTTTCATTACAAGGTGTGGGGTAATGTGGGGGTTGGGGCACAGTATGTGTGTGCATATGTGTGTGTGTGTGTGGGGTGGGGGTGGGCAGGTTGACTCAGCTGCCGCCTCTTTGACACCAACCACTCCTGTGATTGGTACGGACAAGTCATTGCTTCCAAATGCCCTCACACACACACACACACTCCTTCGTACACTCACCACAGCTATCTCTCTCACAAACACACACAACGAAGCACACAAACACACACCCCAGAGCCAATTCCATTCCCAGAGATAAAGTATCTAAAAGCGAATAAAAATGCTGTGAATAAGTGTAAATTGTTCTCTTGTTTTCTCCTGCCGCTGTGTCTCGTCACAGTGTCACGCCAGGCCTTTGGCAGATCCGTCCATCTGTCTGTCGTCTCTTTGAAATCTTCATGCCGTGGCGCCAAACATTCTGACTACCGCTTAGATTGAATTAAGACCTAATTTGAGACACCAGTCCACGTATTACTTTACAGTATCAAGACAGACATCATGCTTTTATTGTTGTTTATGAATAAATGAATGAAAACACATAGTCAGATGATATTCTCTTTCTAAGTTTGCTTCATGATGTCTCTTTAAACCTATTAACAAGGCGTCCTGGTGACTTGGACAGTCAATTAAAACCATTTTTCAAAAGAAACTTAATTTGTGCAGCAGATAGATAAGACAAACATGCCTAACAATAATCACAGAACAACGCAGGTCATACGTATTAAAAAAAGATACTTGTAATATTTCTGTATTCATGATTCAACTTAAGCATTATACCATGTGTAAACTGTCTTTTCTGGATGTTTCTTATATAAAATGTGCATATAAGCATAAGGAAAGAACCAAAGGGATAACAATTTTCCAGAAATGTGTTGCCATGGTAGGTCAGGGTTGCCATGGGTGACCAGGGTGCTGACATATTCAGGCTCCAGCAATAAACAGCTGAAGAATAATGGTGTCTGAGGCAATGTTGAACTCTGACCCCAAAGGGTTTTCTTCCCTAACCTCTGTTGTTTAGAAGAAACTCTGAGTATCTAGATTGTTTACTCCTAACTGAGAGGTTGAGGAACTGATAAGTCTTCAGTTTACAGCACGATACAGAGCGGGATACACAACTCTTCCTTGTTGCTTTCTGTTTAAGTTAGCCTCATACATAGGTTGTCCTTTTGTCCGTCCATCCATCCATAAATCAGATCCTATTAAGCTTCTTGCACATACACCCGGTCTAGATTCCTCCACCACCCAGGGACAACAACAATGCTTCTGGCCTCCTTTGCCAGTGTAGAAATGAATTATATCACTTTTCACACCTGTTTCTGCTCAAATCTCTGCAAACTGCTGCGTTGAGTAGAAGAAAAAAATCTTTTTGTGCTCCCCTAGCTCGGCTACATCTGCGTATGCATGCGGTTAAATTATACTCTAATTGTATTAACGACAGATTATGCCTTCCAGTTGGGGTTTTTTATACTCTCTCTCTGCATTTTACACATTTTAAGGGAAAGGGGGAGGATAAGCAGCTCATTGAGGGTTTGCGGGTTGGCGTCTTTTATGAGCTGCGATCACGGCTGCCCCTCGTTACACTGCATCTGTGTACAAATAGGAGGGGAGGAGAGCCAGAATGAGAGCGTGTTAGTGATAATGTGTATGAGAGTGTGTCCCAGCCTGTGAATATACCAGCAGTAACACTTCAAATGCCAAACCTACTGCCCCACACACACACACCTACATCAGTCTAGAAAAGACAGCCATCTAAATGGGAATATGGGTGGTGTGTATAGTGGGGAGGAGGGGGTGAATTCCATCTAATTACTCTATCACATAATTTCACAAATTGCCTTTTCATAGGGGAGAGGAGAGCAGAGCACAGGGCACGTTGGGGATTTGAGGCCTAAGCTTTCATTTACTACTCATTTCTTGTTAAATTAAACAAGAAAATACCATTTGTGTGATGGGGTGAGTGCCGGTTAGCTGGGCCGGGTGCCTTTCAGCCACATAGGGAAATATACTGTGGAAGCAGAAATGGACAGTAACTGCTACCTTTACTTGTTTCTTTCATTGTAAGGAAGAAGGTTAGAATGAGTCCAGCTACTCAGATAACCATATTAGCCACATTCTGCAGTCACCATTAGCGTGTTATCTACGTGTTTATATGGAGCATGTGTAAAAATCAGGAAGAGAAAGAGGTTGATTACAAGCAAACATTGAAATGTGATGAGGACACGTGTGGAAAAGCCCTCCCCTACTGCTTCATTTTGGTTCTGTACCAGGTTTACAGCTGTATGTCAAGCTGGCAGAGAGCTGCATTGTTCGGCCATCGGTGACAGGCAGTAAATGTTCATGTTTTGTAGTCGCTCCAAGTCAGTGCGGCCAAATACCTTCCCACAAGCGTTGTCAACAACATATGAGCTCATAGGGTGTGTTGGAGAAAAGTCAGTGAGCTGTATGTGTTGTCATAATCCCAAATTTAATGTGTCAGTCACAAGCTTGCTTCCTGTCACTGTGGATATACCTGTTCCATAGTTTTAACTGTTCTATTGATCGGAGGGTTTAGAAAGTTTTATCTGCTTAAAGGTTTTTACCTTTTCATGCAAGAAAAAAGTTAGGAGCTCTGCAGCCTTGATGAGTAAGTGAGCAGAGATGTAGAATGACTTAAACAGAGTGCAGAAGGAACAGCTGTATAAATGCCACCTACCACTTACCCTGATGGTGCACTTTTAGCCCCAGTTTGCTACCCACATTCCCCTCCCTCTACAGTATGATGGAAACTCCCGAGGGTCCAACTGCGAGGGCGACTACTAGAAAATATAAGATTGGGTTTCCAAACTTCTGTGATTCTAATCTAATTTGCCACCTTCTTTCCCATTCTGTCTATCAAACAACTTCATACTTATTATATTGAAGAGAAGTTAAATTCTGACTCAGTCATTCGGGTCTGTGTTGTGCCTTACCACCAAGATGATGCATTTACGTGTGTGTGTGGGTGTGTATGCATGAATCCCTGTGTGCCTAATTGGCATTGTGTCTATCTCTAAGAGGCCAGACACGCATCCTCCATCCATTCTGTGAAACAAAGAAAATGAAATATGTGGACGAGCCTGGATCAGCAGTCTGTGCCGATGCCCGTACAGGCAGTGATTTAGAGGCATACTACCAGTGAAATAGGTACAGTAATGTAAATATTATTTGGATCAGAGATGCTATAAGTACCACAGATAAACACTGACATATTCTGATTTGATTGATGGCAACATGATTAGTGTAAACAGATGAGAGCACAGCTTGGCATCTGTGTGACACCACTGGCCCCGTTAGCATCTAAAGTTTCTCAAAATCCGAAATGAAGACCACATTTCCTATAAACAAAGATGTTGCTCCTCTCATTTCTGTTTGGCTCCACTGAGAAGAATAAACATATTGGAAGTTATTTTCCAATCAACATCTGAGTGGAAAAAAGACAGTTTGCACTCAAGGATGCGCAGCTTTTCTGTTTTGTCCCATAAAATGCTTTCGCCATATTGTTTCCCTGCATCTGTGCATGTTTTTTCCTTTCCTTTCACCTCATCTCCTCCTCTTCTTATGCTTTTATCCAAGGACATACTTATATTCTTTCAAAGAAGAATATAAGCCAGTGTTGAAGCCTTCCGTAAGCACAGATTGTGGTATAGTATGACACTGGAGGTGTGTGTGTGTGTTTCACATGGCATGAGTTTGGTGAGCTCCGTTCCCACAGAGAGGATGTGTGTGTATGTTTCAAACACCTTTCCTCTGTGGCCCCGAAGGTTTTGGGGGTGTAAGGGTTGAGGTCAGGAAGTTGGACTCAAGGCTAGTGTGTATATGTAATGATGTGTGTGTGCAGGGGGATGGAGAGTTGGTCGTTTATGAAGCTGGTAAGGGGAAAAAAGTGGGGGAGGGAGGAGCAGAGAGATGAAAAGTGTAAGAAGTCTTGTAAGGATCCGTGTATAAATACAAAATATTCTGTATGTTTGGAGCCACATGTCGGTGTATGTTCCTGCTCTTTGCCATTAACCACTGGGAATCGAGGAAGACACGACACAACGCGTGCCATCAACATCAAAGACTGGCTACAAATAAATAAATGAAAAGTTTAGCCCATGCAATATCCATAATGCAACAAATAAATTACTTTCCTCTGCATCCTCCCTGTTAAAGCAAGCAACACCCACTCAGCCAAACTGCATCGTGTTCTCAACAAATTCCTAACACAGGCGTGTGTGTGTGATGGTAAAGTAGTTTCCAAACATACTTAGCTGCAATTTTAATAAACCCAGTTAAGCTTTTTTTTAAAAAAAAAAACACGTAATAATTATTATCTCTTTTTCTATTACGCCCTTCTGAACTTTAAACTGCACCTCAGATGCAACGTCATTTCATGTAACTTAAAGTTCGGTCAACATTTTCTATTTTAAACCTTCTTCAGAAAAGTAAACAAGTTTGATCATTTTAATAATTTATAGTCAAATCAGTCAGACATCCTGCCTGACGTGTCATTTCCTGCTCATTTAAAGGAGCTATATCCTGCTTTTAAATCCTTCTTTTAACGCGTAAATCATGAATTTATTGTCTGTATAAAGCAGAACTGCAATGCTTTGGTCTGAATTCCTGCTTATTCTCGCTCCAC
>JBAMHV010000017.1:21306440-21333916 GCA_037177535.1 Pseudomugil gertrudae
AATAGAGAAAATTAAACAGACTGAAAAATATGATCACAAAGAATATAAAGATATATGTGCAGCATCAGGAGGGAATATATTTATATTTTCTGTATTTAAACACTTAGAAGTGCACAAAAACATGAATTTAAGGTCTAAAAAGTGGATTTTGCATGATATGTCTCCTTTAAAGCAATATTAAAAGAAAAAATTGGTATGTGGAGAAATCCGAGCCTTGATTGAGTCACTTCAAAAACACGTTTGTTTCTTAGACTAGGTGAACTCATTACACAGAAGTGGTACACACAGCAAAGATTAACAGCAAAGGTCGTGATTTAATATAACTTTAAATGCTGCAACGTACATAAAAGACTATCATTTCAAACAACCCGTCACAGTCAAGCGAGTGTGTCACTGACATGATGAGAAGCTGAGACAGCACCAAGGTGAAGCGTTGCATGTTTGACTCCTTCATGGAGCCACTGACAGTAAGCTGCTCTGACCTTACAAGTCCTTTCAAACTACCATGGGAGATTATTTCAATAAATATAGTTAACATAAAAGCAGCCTCTGTCCTCTCTGAGCTTTGAGTCTGTGAATGTTTAGCGGTGTTTGGGTGAGATGGTTGAATTTATTGTATTTTAAACTAATATAAAGAGTGTTCAGCTGGCTCCATTTGAACAGTCACATTGGTATCATCCTATACCTATCACATACAGCCCACACAACTTTCCACCAAATAAGATGGGATTCTGTCAAACGGTGATGGTGTTACATGCTGTAACTGATGAAGAATAAAGCCAAACCACAGCATCCCAGTTAGATAATGACTTAATGATAATGAAGAAAGATTCACCCTTAATAAGGTTCATCTATGTATCTGCAGAAATGGCCAGGGGAGTCTCTCTGTAGCTTCACCCTCACTCGGTTTCACAAATTATGGAGAGATCAGTAACAGATTACACAGGTTTCTGTCTTTGAAGTGTTCAACATACAATCGAGGATACGCCGGAGGAGGGAGGTGGGGGCTCTGGTGCATAACTGTGTTGTACGTGAGGGTCAATAAGCTTGTTCACGTCTGATGGTGTGTGTACGAGGTCTGCTTGTGTGTTCATGATGAAACGTGGATAAAAGTGAGAGTGTCACTTCACTGACTCACCGTTAGGTGCTGGAAGAGCCACGCTCTCATGATGTTGGTAGCCACCTTAGGAAAAATGCCCCTTTTCTTGTTGTGTTTCTTTTCCTTATCTGGGTCATCGTCATCCCCTGTGCTCGGTGAAGCCACGCTGTTGTCCAGGCCATCACCTGTCACATGACAAGAAACAGGAAGAGACAGCGGAGATCAGACACACACTTTGTTTACTTCCTGAATTTGCTGCGCCTCCACGTTCAAAGGGAATAAATATGATTTCCAAGGAATTCTGGAGGGCTTTGTATGCACAGATGAATGGGTATAGAGACACAACAATGGCAAGAAGAGAATGGCTGGAAAACAGCACCTCATAAATGCATTCATTTTTAATACATTTATAAATAACCCTGCCTTTCATTCCCCCCCACAACCCCCACTTCACTGGAAACACAGTAAGCGCTCACATCCTTCTGTGAGAAAGGAGAAGAGGGGAGCACAAAGGACTTGTAAGGTCGCATTTCCCCACTCTCCCATCCAAGCCCGCGCAGAATTGAAAATGACAGAGAGATTTAGTCTTTATTATCCTGAGGGGAAAATAGTTATTGAAGCGTCGCCCCAGCGCATTCTGCCATTTTACCTGAGGTGGAAAGAGTAACACGGCACTACAAAAGGCAAGGTTGCAAGGAGGGGGAAGGCAGAAAATAAAAGAAAATAAGTGGAAAAAAGGAAGTGAGAGGCACAAACAGCACTAACAAAGCTAGCTGCTTTTCATAACAATGGCGTCACGGCTGCTTACAGCAACCTGTAGGGCTTCGATAAGGCTCTATTAAGGCCAGTTAACCTTACCTAAGGGGAACACGGAGACGGCTCAGAGAGAATAAGTGAAAGGGAGGCACTTCACGGGCCTTTTCATTGCATTCCGGCTCAATAACATGAACCCAATCGCACACACACACACACACACATTGCACATATTCAAAACCACCCAATTACTGTACGCATTCTATACGGCTCCAGCAGAGAGAAAGCGGCTCTTCCCATCTGTGGCTATGAAAGGCTTAATTGTTATTATCATTATTCAAAAATGCAAGCCATCCTCAAAGAAGATGATAATCATAAAAGAAACATGGGGCGACGTAAACAAGTGGCGCCCTCACTGCTGGAAATTTCAGTGGAAAATAACTGACTTTGGTCCTGCGACGCCTCCTGAAACTGCACGTCTGAAGGAATGGAAAGAAAAATAAAAAAGTGCCAAAGCAGTGCGCTGAATTGGAGCCAGTTATTTATTGATTACACACAAAGCACTTCTAAAGCTTTCAGGTCTATTCACTGTAGCAGGAGTAGATAACTGCACTGGTGCAAGCCTCCGCTAACTTACAGAGGGCGACACCAGGCACCTAACTAAACCCTAAGCCCAGATTCATCGATAATTAATGGGGATGTTGGCGCTAATCCGGTTGGAGATGACTTTTTTCCAGCCCGCCACATCAATGGAATAATCAAGGGCCTAAAACCCAGGCCTTTGCTCCCCATTACCTCAGGCAAAAGAATTCCTGAAAGCATGCCTGGAGGGCACCTGAATTATATACACCATTAAGAGAGAGAGCCTCTCAGCGATCCATACGAAACTCTCGGCCAGCTCTCCCTCTTTCTCCCCGACTGCTCTGGCAGAAGGAGATACATATGCACACATATTGAAGGCTTTTTAATGAACCTCATGTGGAAGTGGAGGTGTCGCTATTGAGGGTGGGGGGAGGGATAAAACAAGAGCCGACTTTGCATGGATTTCACAGCGCTGATGCAAACACCATCCGCTAGACACAGATAATGTATACGTAGGGGTGAAGCTGGTGGCAGGGCTGGGCTACTGTAACATCACCCTGAAAGGTCCACAACAGAGACAGGATCCTTTTCCAGCTTACTTAATGTTAATAGAAAGGGCTTCAAATGCAGATACCCACTAATGTGTGGATTATTTTCATATATCGTTAGCCTCATAGCAATAATGCTTAAGTAATTTAGGAATTACAGTTGTAGAATGACAGCTCCATCAACTAATTAACTGGTCATTTCACTGCTACCTTCACAGAGCCCGTCCCCCTAACAAGCTTCTCAGCCTCTCTCTGTCCTGAAAACATGCTCACATTGCAAGATTCAGTTACATCATTAGCCTGAGACAAACACATCCTAACCCTAACAAGTGAGTTGAGTTTTTTCTTCCTACTGTTTCAGGGCTGAAATACACCCACCCCTCCTGTCTCGCTTCTTCTCTGCCTGCTGGAAAGAGAGGGGTGAGTCGAGCCGAGGCCTTGTAATCTAAGACCAGATTTTCATTGGAAGCAAATGCTTTCAATCCGTTGTAAAGACCGGCTCATGTTCAGCAAAGCCTACAATAACAAACCGAGGGGCTCGTCCCATGCGAGTTAGGAAAACAGAAGCAAACGGCTGGAGCACCAGCTCAGAGTCAGTGAGAATGAAAGCTGAGGAAAAAGGTGAGATATCACGAGAAGCACCAAGAGGAAGGAGGGAGGGGGATACAGGAAAGGGGAAGGAAGAAAAAAGTATGCTCACAATCAGCATTCCCTTTTTTCATCACTCATAACCTAAACTAGATCAGGAAACATATCCCAATATTCCTTTCTCTCCTTTCCAGGCTCTACTAGACTAACCTTTAGGCTTTTACTTTATGTAGAGGAGGCAGGGAGGGAGCTGGAGAAGGGCTATCCATTTTATTGCCATTTCCATTTTCGGTGCAATTTGATACCAATAACCTCTGCGTGGTCTGGGGCTAATTTCTGCTTTTCTTTAACCCCAGCAGGTAAGGAGAGTGTGGAAGGAGAAAAGAAGGTGGTGAGGAAGCAAGAGAGGCACTGAAGCTGTGATCAGCAGCCATGTTGGGGAAATGTCAGCAGTGTTAACACAGTTGGTCAGAAGAAGAGAGAGGGCAAAGAAAGAGATGAGGAAGAGGGAACAAAGGTTGAATTCTCAAGAAAACAACAAACTCAAATTCAAGT
The DNA here is from genome assembly GCA_037177535.1 of Pseudomugil gertrudae. Lineage (NCBI taxonomy): Eukaryota > Metazoa > Chordata > Actinopteri > Atheriniformes > Pseudomugilidae > Pseudomugil > Pseudomugil gertrudae. Next base: position 21,310,566 of record JBAMHV010000017.1, read on the forward strand.
CACTGATGGAGGAAGAGATGCTGTGATGCATTTCATATAATCAGATGAAAAAACATACGTAAGGAAAAGCAAGTTGATGTAATGCTGATAATATTTTTCCTCATTTCAGGCAGACAGTAACTTTTCTTATGTCAACAGGAGAAGTATGCAGAACGCTTTCTCCAAAATAGTCGAGACTGGTAAAATGCTTTCAGACACACTGTGATGTGTGTGTGTGTGTGTGCACCATTTGATCTTGTTAAAGAAAAAACAAGGCAATTTTAAAAAGGCACAATATGTTCTGGTATGGTATGTTCTGGTTTGCACTGCAGTCAAAGAAATAGTTTTGAAATGGCTGAACTTGCAACACACATTTCGGTCATGCACATAGTGTTGCATCATTTTCTGCTCATCAAATGATGCCTGTAGTCCATGCTGAATGCACCGTATACACTGGAGGAGACAAAGTGGGAAATGTGTCTGAATGCACTTAATTCTGGGAAATACAACTTTGAAAGAAGGTAACTAAACATGGTTTGTTGTCTTGATATGCACATAGTGGTGACCGTTTAAGAGTTAATGACAAAAACCTCCGGGGCATGCACAGAAGTTCACATACTCTTATGTGGTACTGATATGAAATACCAATTTGATTCAGTTGGTTATCCTTTTAGGTGGCCAGTCAGCCTGTTGTGTAGCTACTCTGTTATACAGCCAGCCAGTAAGATGTCAGACTATAAAGCCACCAAGTCAGTCAGTCAGTGAGCAAGTTGGTAAGTCTGTCATAAAGCAAACTTGTCAGTCCTTCAATCAGTCATTCAGTGAGTCAGTCAGAAAGCTAGCCAGGCAGCCATTAAGCCCCTCAGCCAATAAACCAGTCAGTCACTCTCCATACACAGGCTGCCAGCCTTATTAAGGGCCTCAGCAGGCTGTAACCCTGGGCTGCATGCATACAGCGTCAGGGAGCTAAGCTAGCAAGCTCCAGTCCCCCCACAAGGAAAAGCCACAGGCACAACCATGGGCCTGGCTCACTGATCAGCCATGACAACGTCTTTGCAACTAGTTAGAGGAGGGACTGGTAAGGGGATTCGGATTGGGGGGTTGAATCAATGCAGGGGCGGTGGGGGTGCATGTTTATGTGTGAAGAATGTATGCATGCATAGATGTGCATTCGCCTGTATGTGTGTGCATCCCTCTGCCTTGCCTCATGCATTTGTGTTTTCAGCCAGAGAATCTGTGTGTCTCCGTGTGTTCATGTGTGTGTGTTTGTGTGTGTGTGTGTGTTTGTGTGTGTGCGTGTGTGTGTGTGTGTGTGTGTGTGTGTGTGTGTGTGTGTGTGTGTGTGTGTGTGGCAATTAGGAGCAGGCCACTGACTGGAAGGAGCCAGGGGCAGTTGAAATGCCCCGGGGCCAACCAAGGGAAGGAATATTTTATCAGTCCCCTCTCACGCTGTATACAAAAATATACACTTGCACTCAAGCTCACACACACAGACTGTGTGCAAAAAGATAGCCACTCAAAAATTAGGTTAACTTTCTTCATGCATTACCGGTAGTTTTGTTAGTATTAGCTAAACTGATGGTTATGTGCTCATTCAGCCCGTCCGTCCTTCCTACTTTATTTCTTTTCTGCTTTTACTGCACTGCTAAGTTTAAATAGAGGATATTTGCACAGTTCAGGGTGTAAGTGGGAAATAATCTATTGCTTTCTATAAATCAGACAGAAGCCAGGGATATTTACAGACATAATGACAAAAATGTAATGTATATGGTACTGAAAATATAAAGACAACAGACAGTGAAAATGCGGGTGTACCTCTTCATCTGGTGAGTGTAAATTAAGCTTCCTTTCCTCTATTTCATCGTCTCCCTCTTGTCTCTTTATCACTTCTATGCATCTCTCTTTCTCAAGGCATACTCTGACATTATCAAGCCGTATCTAGGCTAATCTGTTATGATCTGATTATGAACCATCTCACGGCATAAAAGCTACGCTGGTACTACCTGCCCTCTGTGCATGGGCACACGTGCCATTCTGAGGTGTCAGCCATTTTTCTGCTGCCTGGCAAATTAACAGACATGGATTCACCACTCATTCATCTGCAAATACTGATCTTGTCAGCTATGCTGTGCAGGAGAATTATGACATTTAGCTTTCTAATGTTTTTTTTCCTCAGAAACACTGCTGCGATGAGAAATAAAGGTTATGAATATTATCTTCATGCCAGATGTAATGAGTTGGATCCTGAATTGGAGGATACCGTGAAATGTTTTTGTGAGGTTTTATAGGCTGTGGACAGCCTGAGAGGAGAAGGAGTGGAGACAGAGTTTTTTTATTTGAGTTTCTAACAGTGCGTTTAGTCTAAAGGCTATTTGTTGCAGGACAGAGTGAGTGTGTCATTCACTGTGTGTGCAAGTGACCTGGAGCTGATCTTTCATAGAGCACTCCTAAAGTTTCACACCCCTGAAAGCTCACATGACCCTGGATTGGCTGCCTAGGAGAAGCCCAGGCCTCAGGAGTCTGCTATCCTGTTCCACATGGGACACACACATCTAATATAGGCAGGCGAGAAATTCATACATACAAGTGCACACATACTCGCTGGTGTACATTCACTAAAGTGCTCTTCCTCTCACTCTTTTTTCTCTCTGCCACTCACACTTAAACACACACAGTCTCACAGAAACACACATGCATAGCATTCCCAGAAATCCTCAGAGGGGTAAAGACAGGCTTGCAAGAAAAAAGTGGCGTTTATTGTATTCAGGCCATTCATAAGCTCTAGACTTGCAGAGGGGGATGCATATGGGGGTTGCAGGCTGTGCGGGGTTCCCTTTGCTTGGCTCTGGAAGCCCCTCCCACCTTAAAATAGTCTGAACATGCAGGAATTCCTTGTCATCCAACTTCCAAGTAGTACCACAATTTCAGTAAGCATCTCCCCTTTTGGAACACGAAAACAGATGCAACTTTCTTCCACGAAGCAACTTTCCAATAATTACTAGCAAAGTATTCTAAACCAACACACACACACACACACACACACACACACACACACACACACACTTGCACTTCAGTACAAAACACCCTCTGTGACCAATGCAGTTTCGCCTCCCTTTTATTCCCAAGGAGGAGGAGAGATGGAAAGAAATCCCCACGACTACTCGGCAGATAATGACATGCACAATATGGCTCGTCTAGACTTCTCTTCCTGCAGAGTCTCTCCTGTTTTCAGATATTTGCTTCAATCTTCTGCTGGAATCTTGCTTGTTGGAATCGTTCTTTCTAAAGAAGAGATGGGTGTTTGTGGAGCATACACAAGCTAGAACATATTAGATTAATAGTTCTGGCAAAAGAAAGTGAAAACCATCATTATAACAGATGGAAAAATGGGACTTGCCAGGTAAACAATCAAAAGAGAGCAAAGTAATTGCTTCCTGTAATCACAGATAATTTCATTGAAGTAATTACGGTAAATAACGTGCTTTGCAAGAACAAAGCCTGTTACTCTGAATGATGACAGGTTTGTGGAGCAACACTGACACATTCAATAATAATACTAACTGGTGAGTCATTCATAAGGTTATTTGTTAATAAAACACACCGGAGACTTCTTGTGAGAATCTGAGCCAAATTTAGAGCAATTATTTCATTTACTGATTTAAGGAAGACATCAAGAAGTGAGCTGACAGGAAAATATCAGAGTTACACAATAATTAAGAGTGCTTTTTAAAACTTTATACCACATGACTGGTTTGGGCTCATTCTGAATGTGTAACATGTACATAACATATATTACATGTATGTATGTGTAACATGTACGTAACATATATTACATGTATGTATGTGTAACATGTACATAACATATATGACAGATATTTTCATTGATGAAATGAGTGAGTTAGTCTGCAAAATGAAAAAAACTCCTTTATTCTGTTTAATGTGGCTGCAAAGTCAACGTGAGTTACGTTAACATTATGAAGACACTAAATTAAATCCTGCATGTTTAAATATTATAGTCTAAATCTTATAAAACATGAAATATTGTATCTGTGTTATTGCACATTTTCTCTGTTAGTGTTTTTGTCCTTATGTGTCTCATGGCTGAGGTCCATCCACTGTTTGCTCTGGGGGTGGGGGATCAGGCCTGTTGACATAGCCATAGGTGATGGCAAAAATGTCAGTGTAAATGTGACTGCTCTCTCCGTGCCATTTTCCCGAAAAGGGTCATCACCACAGGCTGCCTGACACGCTGGAAACTGCCTCAAGCACAGGGCGGCGACACGACATTAAGCTGCAGTATGTGCCTCCATGCACTGAAACACACACACACACATCCACTGCCTTGTATTCCCACTTCTTCATCAGCTGAAAAAGAAAGAGACACAGTACAGGCCAGAATAAAAGTGCAAGCCGATGAATTCACCCTTTCATGTTGAGCACTTTTGCTGTGTAACTATTGATTTTCCTCTCTTGCCTTTGTGTTGCCGTTTTCTTTTTTCTAACCTGAAGATAGAAGGCCAGACTTAGTTCAAATGGGAGCACTTTCCAGAGGTGCCCAAAGCTTCTACACACAGACACAAAAATGGTGAGATCCCTGAAATCCTGTCTGTTTTGCTTCTTTCTCACACTTCATTTTCACTCTCAATTGTTTCACTGCCTCTCGGATGGCTTCTGACACCTTTGACTCACCGAGCTTCAAACTCGGCACACGGCAAACAGATCGAGAAGGAGGGAGTCAAATGGACTATGAAAGTAAATGGGAATGGGGGAGGGGATGGCAGCGAGGACAAGGACTATAACAAAAGCTAAGAGCACTTAACAGCACAATGACACCGCGCTTCTCTCCAAAAGTCAGCTGATGTGCTGAAGGGCGTTCCAAAGTCCTTCAATATAGATGTAGGACAATCAAGGGGAACTTTAAGCTAATCTGAAAGGAAAACATCCTATTTAACTTTGCTCTGGACTAAAATTCAATAGATGTATCCATTTTCCACGCGATATACTCGTAAAACGCATGAACCATGAAAAGGTCCTCTCCATAAACTCCAACTACCTTAGAGAACTAAGCTGGGGTATAAAGTTATTTTTAGCCAATGCAATTTTACCAAAAATACATCCCTGAAAATGGTCCTTCCCAATGAAGTGACCATATGTCTGACAGCACTAACTTGCTTAACTTCACCCAATCTATCAACACCACTAGCTTAATGAACTAAAATTAAGTTTAAATGTATCATTTCAATGACTACAAGCAGTCTGCCTTGACTGTAATCAAGCCTCCATGTTTAGAGGTGCACTGCCACTTACTAAACTACAGATTCCCACTGTTTGTTAGTTAAAGCTACAGAGCAGAGCACGTATGTTCAGGTTTACATAATATAAATGCATGAATGACACAACCTCTGATAAAATAAATAAATAAATAATGTACATGGATTATCCCACTCTTGCTTACCTCTCAGCACTGGCCAAACTGAAGCATGTAGATTAAACTGGAACGCTAACCATGCGATGACATGAACTAAGAACAGCACACAAAGTTTTTTATCTTTTTTTCTTCTTCTCCTGTTTTTTGGAATAACAGCAGATATGGTATTATGAGTAAGTAACATGGTCTACACCCACAAGCTCAGGCTAGTGAGGGAAGGTTAGAAAAACAAGATAAGTCATTATCTGAGCCACAACCCACTCTGGTAAAATACGTTTAATCATTGAGTGGTTGTGTTTAAATTTCAGGGGTTTAGCTCATTTTTCATGGGTACCATGCATTAATATCGCCTTTGGATGCCCTCTCAAAAACATCCTTCACAATATTCACATTGTTGCTTCACTAGCTGGAGTATTAAAGATTAGCCATTGGATGGAACACCGCATCTCAACCCCCCTCGTCAGTGCCATGACAGGCACAGGATGTGGTGTTGTGGGGATGTGGGGGATTTGTAGTTCTATCAGCTGGCCCATACGCAGCTCTGATAAGACTTTTAGGACAGAAGCAGAGGAAAAGGAAGTGAGTGGGTTTACAGCAACCCATGTCCTGTGGAGCATGGGCCCATGTGGACAGAAATGATATGCCCCCCATGGATGCCGGCGTTCTCGCCGCACAGTCCCACCAAGTCGCTTCCTGAAAGAGGCAGCCTTCTCTGGGGGTGACTTCCTGTAAGAGTATGACCTCTCTACTGCTGAAGAGAATCTCAATGGAACAAAGACCCAGCATTGCCCATGGGAGCTGGTGTGTATAATATACATATATGCAGTTTGTGTGTGTGGTTAACACAGCCATTCAGGCCTTTACTGCAAAGGTTATCACAAGTGAGAATCTCAGCCCCCAGTTCTTGCTCATCTCTTTGAGTTTTACTGGCTCGGAGCGAGAGGGGACGATCAGGTTACATCCAAATGTGTGTTCACAAATGTGTGCACCACAAGTGGGAAGCTTTGTGTTGCTCTGCAAACACACAAAGTAAACGCCCATGTTGCCCTCCAGCCCAGCCTGCTGCTCCTGTGTTTATCTACAGGTATTTGTTATCTAGCCTTCTTTTTCCTCCTTCTCCCTCCCTTAACTCTTAGAAAAGCAGCTTGGTGAGGTCTTTATCTTTCAGTCGAATCCCTATAGCAGGTATCCATGTCAAAGGGACCAATGGGAGGGGGCCTCTGGGGACAGCATGTTTGGTCTGGGTCAGCTTTGGGTCAAGCATTGGCCAGAAGACTCACATTAAACCGATACCTTCAACTTACTGAATGCGTAGTTACCTGGGGTCACAACCTAACATCTCAGTAAAGGTAAATTACGTCTTTATGCTTCAACACAAAAAGTTTAGGCTATTAACTGAACTGGTGCAGCAACACTCACTGTAAACAGGGACATGCTTCGCTCTATGAATGAAATCTGAGAACATTTCAATGATCAGAAGCCTTCAAAAGCCAGGTTTTAGTGATATCACTGAAAGGGGTTGTGTTTTCAAAATAAAGTGATAAGCATTGGAAAAAAAACAGCATTAACTCGTATCAATAAAGAAAATCCACAGGGATGCAGGTTGTGACCAAAAATGGTGCTGTTGCTGGTGTTTTTCTTCGCATGAAATTGGCTTTGTGTGGGTGTAGTTTGGAGAGCTGGCTGGTAAATTCTCCCTTTCTTTTGTTGGAAAAGGAGGGGGGGCTCCATGCATAATGGTTTTAGCCAGGGAGGTCTGGAACTGTGTCCATAAATTGAATTATTTCAATTTGAGGGAGAGAGTGAGAGAATAATGGAGAGTAGCTATGAGAGTGTGTGTTGCATTTACATGTGAACATATGCATGTGTGCTGCTTGAGAGAAGCTCATTTTTATTCTTCTACAGGGTTCATATTAACAAGTGAGAATAAAAACCAAGTTGTATAAGATTACAGAAGAGGCGAAATGTTGCAGTGCAGCTGAAAATGACACTTTCAGTGCCCTTTCCCTCTTACCAGAGATTAACTAAAAAAAATACAAACAAGTTGCTTCCCTTTGTATTCCCTGTACTTCATAAATACTAAAACAACTGATGTGTTTGTGTGCATAAGGGTGGAGGTGGGGTGAAAATATTCCTGACACAATATAATCGGCAGGGGACCATATGGCAAACTGGCAGCAAGCTATTTATCCTTATCCTCTTTGGAGGCTAAAATTAGCACTTCGCTGTTTGTAGCTTTAAGCTGGACTCCAACCACTGCTCTAGTGCTAATAATAAAGACAAAAAAGGAAACAAAAAGAGCAGTTGGTGATACTTCACCCTCCATATCTTCTGTTCTCTTATTTTTTTTACCATGTCTATTTTTTGTCACATTATTCTTTAGACTCTTTTCTGGCATCCAAACTCTGACATAAGAGCTTTATTAATATAATGTATGCTTTGCTTTAGTCGGGTTCCCCCAATGAGCCCATGTGTCAGGAAAGCCAGGATTTCCTGAACACGGACCCCCTCGGCTTGCTTAAGACTAGAGGATGAAGAGGCTAATCTCTTTATCAAAAGCCTAAATAAAGGTGTATGTTTGCATGTGTGTGAGTTGTTTGTTTGTGGCCTGTGTGTACCAAAGGGCCAAACAATGCTTTGCTTAATAACAATGTGCCTCTTTGCTCTTCTCCTGTACTACTTTTCTCACTTTGCACTCCTTATTTTACTCTGCGATGAATCCACGATGGTGTTCCTTTCATATCTGTCTAAAATGAGTGGAATACATGAGTGTTAATTGTAACCTTTCCTTCAAAAATAAAAGGAAATTGCTTTTGGGAAAAAGAAAATGGTCTTGTGATTCACTCCTGTAATCTGAAGGCTGTATTCTCCAGTCCTGCAGTGTGCTATCAGGGTTTTCCCTGAAAAGTTAACATGTATCTGATCAGTGGCCTCCTGAGCCCTGAGCTCAGCTCCTTTTCAAGTGAGGAGGAGGAGGAGGAGGAGGAGGGAGAAACAGTCAGCATTAAGAGGAGTGCAAAGACAAGAGGAGGACGGAGAGTTTAAGGTCATTTTATGGGCCAGACGTAATGTGTTGTGACACATCAGTGATGAGTTGCTGTGATTTTACAGTCAGATTCTCTATGAACCTGTACTGCTATGATGAAGACTGTGTGTGTGTGTGTGTGTGTGTGTGTGTGTGTGTGTATAACTGTGTGAACAGATCTGTATGTGATTCCAGGCAAGCTGGAGCCAAACTGAAAAAAAAGAATAAAATAAGAAACAAAACTAAGAAAAAAACCTGCTGACCATTTCTTGGTCGTCTATGATAAGAACACAATACAATCCACACGCAGATCAAGTATACTCGCATAAGAAAATGAGTATGCTGTTTTTCCTATTCATTTCCATGATGAGTGCAACATCACATTTCACCTTGTTTGGATTTGTAAGTCAAAGCAATAGAATTTATTTCTGAAAGGAGATACCAGTAATTTAACAAAGTGGCATCTTCTTTTAGGACATACTTCCACTAGAACTCAGCCAATTGTGGGACTTTGTGCAGACATAAACTCTCACTTAAACCCTTCTAAACAACATAAATTTAGATGCATTGTGTCAGAGTTAAAGAACACCTCATGTCCTAATTTTCATCGCCTGCAAAAAGAAGAAACTTGCATCAAAGTTCAGGAGGAATCATTTTTGCCACCTTTATCTACTTATTGTGTTATTCTCTCTATATGAACACACAAGAGACAACTACAAGGCACGGAGAGTGTGTAAATAGAATCTTTTAGCAAACACCAGTAATTAGATATAGGCATTTGGCATTCACACCAGTCACAAATTAAAGAAGAGTGCTTCCTATAAACAGACAGTGAGAATCTGTCTACATCATTAGCATGCCACAATTATAACATACGAGCTAAAGATACATTTCCCTCCCGCTAGCACTCCCTCTGTGGAACAAATGAAGGGGAACCTCTTCTTTCCTCAACACATATGATCTTTATGGATTAAATAAGAAAGAAAAAGTCAACACAGGCAACTTTAAAAGACATAAGTGATATTTATTTGACAAACTTTGCGAAAAGAACACATACCAAGCACAGATGCCAAGTGAAAGCATCCAAAAGGCAGCGAGTGCAAGAAGGAAGCTATTTCATGTGGATGCATTACATGAATGAATATGTATTTCATGTAAATTGTGCACACAAGGCATATTGTAATGCCTAGGCTAGACTTTGCATTTCTATGGTCATGCAAACATGCCCACATGTAACCAACAGACAGATAGAGACAGACTGAACAAAGGCAGGGGAGATTTAAGTACCAGACAGCAGAGGAAATATTTCCTTCATCGTCAAAATGTGCCAGGAAGTTATAACAGAAAGTCAAAATTCAGTACAGCCCGAGCAAAGAAAAAAGCTAAATTAAAAGAGACAGACGCAAAGGGATTAAAACAATATCCACAGATATACCAATCATGCAATGAAACTCAGGAACACACAACACACAAATAAGCTCTGACAACTTATCAAATGCTTTTACAATTATTTACCTTCTCACACATCAATAAACCAAAGTTAGATAAGCAGAAGATCATTTCATCGAAGAGATCTCTTTGTTTGCTTTTTATCTCAGAGCCTTTCTTCCTCTTAGTGGCTGTGTGACACCAGCCTTTATCCTGAAAGCTAACTGACTCCTCACTGTGGGAAACTGATACAATTTCCTCTTTTTTGACAGGGACAAACTCAGACCACTTGAGTTTGCTTTCGGCCCACGAGGCAATAAAAAGTCATGAAGGGCCATTTTCTGCAAGACGGGTCACTGTGACGGCGACACATCAGCTGTTGCGATAGAGAGAGGTTGTAAAGCTCTCCGAATCTGAGAGGGGAAGGTCGCGGCTGGACACTGAAAAGCCAACATATCTTTTTCCCAGGTAAGCACAGGTAATAATGTTTGAGATGCAGTAAATCCAGCTGAGGCTGAGTAAACGCTGCTACCGGTAACACCGAGTCGTTAAGGGATGTTATCTAAACGTGTTTTAGAGCCAATTAACCTTTATAGTCTGTAATATATTGATTTCCATAAATGACATGTGAACGGAGGTGTGTGATCTTGTGGTGCTGCAGAAATAAGACTATAATACACACAGAGAGAGAGTACAGTGTCCTGGCTACAGCTGAGGTTGCACTTTACTTGCAGTGATGAATGCACCTCAACAGACTCCCGAACAACACTCAGCAGCACTTAACATGGTAATCAGCAGTAACTGCTCTGTCTGCCTCGTCTTCAAAACGTTTCCACAGCATTCAGCATGAACTCCTCTCACGTTTGACTCTTTTTCTCTTTTTATTCCACTTTCATCCCATCTCCTCTGTTCGCACTCTGAGGAAATCAAAGTGAGAATCCTGTTTGTGTCTGCCAGCTACTGTACTTCCACCTCCAGTAATACTCATTGCAGAATAATCAAGGGAGCGCATACCTTTTATCTACCCACAAAGTCCTGCATTTAAACAGATTACTGGTAATGCTGGACACCAGTAAGACAATTATCGGACCATGGATCTAGCTCGATTATGTCTAGACAATGTCTAGACAACACACAGACTAACTTAAATCTTTTTTAAGGCCCATTTTTGTAATTATGGACTTTTGCATTTTAATATTTGAACCAAGAGAGAAACCACTAAAATAAAGCTCTAACTAACCTCTAACCTAACTGTAACTGCATGCAAGTATGGCTTTACACTTCTAACCTATGCACCTGTGACAGTTAAATTGAATAAGGAAAAATAAAATAGCATCTTTGAGCTACAGAAGGAGAAAACCAAGTCAAGGATGGGAAAATACCAAGCAAACACACAGTTTTCTCTTCCAATCTAATGAACAATCTGACCAATTAATCAGAGACTTTGAGGGATCCACATGAAGTAAATGATTGGATAAGAAGAAGCTAGCTGCTGATTGGCTGGTTTATTTACATGTGCCCTGAAAACTGCCCAATGAGGTGAAAGTTGCCCGACCTTGTTGGAGGGCACAGAGGTTGGACAGTGAAGGCATGGGTGACAGTATCAGGATTATTCCAGCTTGATCAATGAGAACTCAGTGAAGGTTATGCACAGTGATTAACCATAAATTGGCAAAAGTTGCATCAGTATATGATAATAAGCTGCAGAACAAACAGAAAGTCGACGGTCCAAATGTTTTTGGAGCTACATCCTCAATCATGTTCCTCCCAGCAGGAACTGGCAGCAAAGTCAGCTTACTGTATGTTTCCTTCTCTTCTTTTCACAGTATCGTCTGTTTAACAGAGTTTTTCTACCACAGTGTAGGCTGACCTCACTTAATATATAAAAACAAGAAATTAACTACTATATTAGTGACTGAACACCCAGGGCCATACAGTATAAACGTCATAATGTAAATATTAGCTTACATTTAATTCTCCAAAATATATCAACTTATCTACAGGCCTTAGTTGGAAAAGAGAGAAAAAGCCCAGGCTACTATCTCAGACACTAGCAGGCAGACACTAAAACATGGCCTTACAGGGAGCCATTTGTCTTGGCACAGCACACTGTACTCTTTACAAACGGTCTGGGTAATTGGTGATACATATCTAATATCAGCAGTCATCGCCTCATTCCCTGGATGGTTCTGACTAGCAGAGAAAGAAACCCTGTAGCTTTCAAAAACAGAGCAAACAGTCTGCTCTGCTCCTCCGCTCCGCCTGCCTCCACAACTACGCAGCTGACCGATCCACTGCCTGAATGTTATTCTGTTTCCTTCGCACGGCAGGCCCTTGGAGAAGCCAAAGGGTGTCCTTACAAATTCACACAGGCAAAGAGGAATACTTTATACTGCGAGAAAAAGGAGACGGATCGCTCATGTGCATGAGGGACTCCCTTCCATTGCAGGCATATATGATCTGTTAGCTTTTGCTTTGCCCTTCGAGCATTGCTTTTCACAGAAAAGCATGATCCAAGACTGCAGAGGGGCTTCTCCAGAGGGCTTGTGGGTACTAAACAAAGGGGCCTGTTGGTAGGAACTAGCTAACACACAGCTGGGCTAATAGAGTGGGACTAATTAACTTCAGGGTAGCTCTCTGACTTTCTTGTCGATGTTGGTTAGATGTTTACAAAGATCTCCCAGAAAGAGGGAGGAGAAAAAAATATAAGGCTTTCTTCTCTGTCTGCTCTTTAGGGAGAAAGGAGACACCCAGGACTGATTTTAATGACATGTGTGAAGCAAATGTGATCCTCCCTCTATTTTTTGTCACTGCCAATGGAATTTAGTGCTAAAAAATACCATTGGCATTGTGGTCAAAGCATAAACACAATAACTAAGGATGCAGCATGTGAGAATTGCAACCACATGCAAAAATAAAAGCCATACTTTTTCACATCGTTTCTGCGACACTGCAAAACATCTGCAGGACTAAAACTTATCCTTTCCCATCTTCTTAAAAAATAAATGACCTAATTGTCACATACTTTGCAATTAGATTAATATTTTTAATCTTTTATTAACAGAAAAATGGTGACTCCTGATCTTACATAATGCATGGATCTTCTCATGAGCCTTCTAGCTCCTGGATTTGAGAGTGAGTACACTTCCGGGTAGAAACAGAAATCTTTATACAAGTGGGCAGTGACCCATTAAAAAAAGAGGACAGAGCAGAGCATGTGTTTGTCTCTGGAATAGCCTCAGAAAAAAAAGTAGAGAGAGAAGAGTTCACTTGTTAAAGGCTATGCAGCATCCTTCCTCTGAGCTGCTTCGCTTTGGGGGTAGGCTGGAGGAGAGACGAACACGGGGTGGTTGATAAGGAAACAAGACAGGAGGCATCACAGAAAGGTCGAAGGGAAGAGAAGGAAGAGAAGGGAAGGAGTAAGAGATCTGTTGAAGGATGGATGAAGGAAAAGGAACAGAACGAGTCTGTAAGATGGCCATTAGCTGTGTGCATCTGCAGGTAAAGGGAGGGAAAAGAGGCATAGATAGAAAGGTCAGTAATAAAGCAACCAAGATTGTCCTCCCATTAACTACACCACCACAGGCAAGTAGTTATTATGACTTATAATTCTGTTTTAAAGATAAGATTTCTCTGGCAGACTTGCAAAAAGTGCTTGCAAAATTTCCAAAGAACTCATCTCTGAGGCAACCGAGATTACATTCTTACGGTTAACCTCAACCAGGATCTTTTCCTGACGCTCACCAAATGATTTATTACCAGAACCTAAACAAGTATTTCTGGTGCCTGAACCAAACCAAACAGAGCATCAGTAAAAAAAATCAGGCTCAAACTTGTGAAAACATTTGTCTCATTTCAGTAACGCTGCTCCTGAGCATATCTGAGTCTGGAAAACTTATTAAAGTAATGCAAAAACAGTCATTTAAAAGAAATAAAAGGGTAAATATGATGTTAGAGATGAATGTGAAGAAGTTGCAGGAGAGGAAAGGAAGTAGGTGAAGCTAAGAGAGAATGGTAAATGGACTTGTACTTATACAGCCCTTTTCCAGTCATGTTGCCTTTACACTACATGGCACAATAATGCAGTTACACACACACACACACACATGCCCCGACAGGCACATCAGGGTGCCACCTGGGGTTCAGTGCTCAAGGACACTTTGGCACATGTAGTCAGAGGTAGCCTGGAATCTATCCCCCAACCTTCCGGTTGAAAGACTACTCTTCCTCTTGAGGAGGGGGAAGAGGACAGATTGAAATGTCAAGGTAAAGATGAGAATACAGGAGGTAAAAGTGTAAAGAAAGAAAAAGTAGAGAAGAAACAAAACATAGACTGAAGAAAAAAGTAAAATATAGTGGAAGAGGAGTTAAACGTGGAAGAGAGAACGATGGGGAAGAATGAAGGTGCAGAGGAACAAAGAGATATGAGAAAAAGGGAAAGAAGACGGATAAACAAAGGTGGTGTTTGAGAGTGAGTGGGAGGCATGGAAGAAAAAAGGGGGAGGAGGGAGAGAAATGCACAGGGATACATGAGGAGAGAGAAACTGGCTGACAGTAAAATGAAAGGAGAGTAGGTGGGAGACAAGGGAAAACTGCAAAAGACAGGGAGGATGTGAAGATGAAAGAGAAAAAGAGAGTAGGGGAGAGAGACAACAGGCTGAAGCAGTCTGAGAGAGAGAGAGCGAGTAAAGTGCCAAACAGATAAATAACCAGCTTACTGGGATTACCACGTGAATGACACAGAATTTGTCAGAGCCAATATGACGTGGCAGTGATAGCTCTTAACCCATATAAACCTGAAACCAGTCCAAAGTGTCCTACGGTATTTACTGTTGTCACTGTGTCCTGATGCTGCTTGTGTGCATGTGTGTGTTTATGTGGGCACACACACATATATCATAATAGCTGCAGGCTCCAAAAAAAGGAACAGCAGCTGTTTGATGCTACCTGAGGTAGAAAAGATATAATGCACATTTAAAAGTGGCTTGTGACCTGCGTGTGGGCGTGTCACAGTTATTACATCATAACTACATAATAACTTATAACACGTTTGCACTATTGTTTCTCCTCTAAAGCATAACTTTCATATCTCTACATTTATTTGTCAACCACATCAACAATGTAGGCACATGCTAGTTTTAATTATACAGTGTTCAGGTTTAGTGACATCTAGTGGTGAAGCTTCGTATTACAACAAACCGAATACGCTACTGTCTACAAAACAGACCAAGTGAATTTTCAACCGATCATTACACACATTTACACACATACTGGTGTAAAATGACTGGAAAACACCACAAAACAATAACTTCCAAGTATTTGGGGGCAGTTTTATATTTTTTATGACTTTCATGATCATGATGACCTTTTCCACATGGATTTAAATGACTAACCAGCTAAAAGAAAGCATTTACCCTCACAAACACACTCACTGTGTTTAGCTCCCAACTTGTGACACTTGGACAAATCAATGCAACTAATTTAATATTCAGAAACCCACCAACACACATTTACATTCATACAGACCCTTCTGGATATTTTAGCCTTAAATGAACCAACAAACAAAAAGCAACAATTATCAGAATGAGTTGGAGAAACATATCTGAGAGGACAGAGAGATGATGAGAGTCACTGGAGGAGGGAAACATAAGGGGCGGGTCTATAATAGGAAAGATCTGAAAAATGAAGTGTCAGTTTGGTCAATAGGGGGCAAAGGTCACAGAAGCAGAAGCCCAAACTCAGCACAGAGCACGCTCATTAAAGCAACCAATCAGATCGTGCCTGACTGGCCCCAGACCATTACTCATCAAAGGTAAAGGAGTGCACACGCACGCAATATTTTTCTTTGTGTTTCTGTTTCTCTTTCAGTCTTCATTGTTATCTAAACTAAAGTCTGAACATTGCTGAGCAGTAACATAAAAAAACAGAGATATAAAATCCATAAAAAATAAGAGACTGAGACAGAGTTGGACATGGAGACAAAGACAGACAGTGTATTATAAGTGTCTGCTCGTTGGAGTGGAAGGCCAGGCGGTGTGCTCTGCACCCACCCAGGCTTTGCCTTCTGGCACTGGCAACCCTGCAAACGGCTTGCCTTGATATCGCCTTCAATAATACATGTTTGCTTTTTGCCTGTTTGCAGCGTAACGTTCTCCCACTGCTGCCTCCCTCCACCTGAGTCGCTCTTTAATACTCTCATAATGTGACAATATGCCGACATCAAGCTGCAGCAGGAGGCTGAATGAAGTTCAAATTAAACTTAATTAAAATCACGTTTCTGCACAAATCCAGAAAAAAAAAAGAAAAATTTGCAAATGTTTCCGTTTAAATAATCAATCATGAATATAATTGTGATTATTTTATTTATTACAGAGCAAACTGGGAGATTGCACAGCTTGACCAGACACATCTCAGCCTTGGTTTTGTAAAGTTTGTCCTGTTTTAAACAGCTTTTATCTGCCTGGTTGTCTTTGAACAGGTGTGTTTCCCCGCTGGCAGCAGGAAGAAGGAAACCATAGAAAAGACCCAGCTATGCTCCACTCTGTAATATCACCTAATGAAGAACCCGACTAGGTCCAAGAGGTGCTCCTGTGACCTCTGACCTCTCTGTGTGTTATTAACAGCAGGTGGTATCTACTTTTAAAGCCCACTTTTCTGTTTTTTACTTTGACTATATGATGTCATTTAGATAATGATAAAAGTCCATCTTCTTCCTGTTGTCTTCCCTAACATCAAGTCTTACCTTGTTCGCTGCTATTATCGCCGCTGTGAGACGTGTGCCCGCCGCTTGATGGTCCCGGTGTGCCTCCAGAACGCGTGGATGCCGTGTCATCGTGATCTCTGTTCCAGGATGTCTGAGCGAAGGAGGAAGAGAAAAGCAGAGAAGTCAGTACAATTAGCTTTCTGTAGAAATACAGACATCAGCGCCAGCTCTCTGGCCCGTCATGCAGCGTTCCAGTAACAGCTTTATCAAATTCAGATTATTAAGGCTTGATGAAGAAAAAGGCCCAGACGAATAGTGAGCAAACATGTTGTATTAGTTCCCAGCTTTGTGAAGCATGTGATCCTCGGCTGCCTCCATTTGGCTGAAACCGCGAGCAGATGAAAATACAAAACAGCTACAACTTAAGCTCGGCCGTGGCAAGCGCCAGGGAGTGATGTCATCCAAACAGAGGGAGAGAGCTGAGGTATTGCCACATAAACCCTGAGTTTTATCCAGAGAAAATGGATGGACAGTCCCACTAATGCAGAATTACATTTCTTTTTGGGCTGCAAGACAAAGACATAATCAAATAAGCTGAAGTTTTCCCACAGTCTTTTCTAAAACAACTAAATGAAACAACATATCCCATGACCAACAAAACTGAGGCTGACTGGGAACAAATAAAAGAGTTTAAGTGGAGCCAACTTAAAGAGGAAAATACAGAACGTGACTGCAGCGGAGACTAGTTTTACCCTCGTAGCAGCTGACTAGACAAGACAGACTCAGGAGACCTGGGTTTATATATAGTGAGATGAATGTCTCTAAAGCCAGATGAGTGTCAGCTGCACACCGGACAGTGGAGAGCAAATGGCCCATACGAGGCAGGTAGATAGACAACAAGCAGACACAGAGACATAAACATCCTTCGTTTGGATTCGATGCTTAGACACATGCACATGAGCAAAGAAAGTGCACACAAAGCTCCCCTCTGCCTGCCTCTTACAGTACAAAACTGCTGGATGAAACTAAACCAGATGTTACTTCCTATCTCCCAGTGCCTCTCAGAATCAGCATTAGCACTCAGGACAAGGGAGAAAACAGAAGGAAAATGGTACCTAATGTCTTATCGCATACAGCTCACTACAACAAACAAAACACACACACGCAAACATTTATCCAGCCTCCTCCACTGCCTGCGACAGCCTATCTTTGCTCTCTGAAATCAAATGAAGCACATATCAAAGGAGGGCAATGTGGTACTTGCATCACGCTTTTAGGGCTTCGCGACGAAATGAGTGATAGAAACCCACACGGAGGAAGAGAGGAGCGAGAGGAGGGGTGCGAGGGAGGGAACAACTGGTTTCAATTGGGATAGTACAATTGCTGCTGCTGTGAAAAGGAGTTTGGAGTTGAGTTTAGCTTATGAAAAAAGAAGGGAGACATTAATTCATGACATAGGGTTTGTTTAAAACAAAACCTAGATGGAATAGAATAACAGAAAAGAAAATACAAGTCAGCGATTTCAACACATTTGGGCTGTATTAGAGCTCGTTTGATGTTCCCGGGCTATGAAATTATAATCCACTGCTTACATGAAGGATATAATCATTGTTTTTCAAATTAGGCTTTGAGGCTTTGCAATAAAGAGGAAAGTCCATGCACAAAGGGAAGTTGATTGGGTAGATAAAAGTTGATTTTAACAGGGATAAAATCCCAAGACCATCCTTTCCTTCAGCTCTTAGACATTTCTTTTGCTGACCAAATAACACACACACACACACACATGAAAAAAAAGGAAAAAATGAAACACCCGTGCATGGCCGAGCGACTCCAGGGAACATCAGAAGTGAGGTAATCCAGACCACATGCTCAGAATGCAAACAGTTAACACTGGCTTTTGCCAGTTTCTTCCAAAGTGCAGCTTTTAAAAATGAGTCGGACTTATTTATTCAAAGCTTTATGAAAAAGGCTCGTACCCGAGGGATGCTAAAAACCCAAGAGCTCACAAAAAGAAGAGGATTTTCTTCATGTTGGAATTCTCTAACAAATTCCATTTAAAAAATATAATTAGAAAGTAGAAGAGGAATGGCAAACTACTGCATTAGCTGTAATTGAACAAAAGAGCGCTTTGCCTGCTGGGAGGTGGCCGTAGAGGCCCCATGGGAAACGGGGCGGGGCTGAGACAGGGCCTGGTGGCATCTCCGCGGGGACGGGGAGTTTATTTATAATCACAGGCTGTCCTTGGATGGAACAGGCCGGCACTGATCTAACACGCAATTAATACACACACGGCTGAGATCACACAAGCCGAACAGGTCACACAGCGTCACACAAATGTACTCACAAATCTTTTTTCTTTACTTTTTTACTTGTGCACATACTCCCACGCAGGGGAGTACTTTTTTATCTACCTTGTGCAAACACATTGCACACCTGCCGTCTAAACAAAAGCACACACCTTGACCACAAGACACTCAGTGACAATGAAAAACACACACCCTGAACCAACAACACTTGAATACACAATAAACAGGGACACCTTCAAAATGTGCCATTTGTGCATTGAAAGCACGAGGAAGTGGAGAGAACAAGGAGTCCCTCTGCTCCCCGAGCTGCATATGTGATTTATTCCCTCCCCTTAATGAGCCACCGTGGTCTCTCACTCACTGTCACCGTCTTCTTAACTCTCTCTGCTGCTCGCTGTCTCCTGAGCAAGACATAGATTAATTTGATGCTTAATTGTTCAATAAATTCAATTTTCCACATTCTATTCTGCCTCGCTTTATCTAAACTTCTTAAATGTGCCGCGCCAAGCCGAGACGACCCTGTTTCTTTTTAGCCACACATACCTTTTTCTCTTTCCCTCCTTTTCTTTTTCATCGCCATCTTTCTTCCCTACACCGCCCTAATTCACCGTGAAAAGATTTTCCTTGCTGGAAATTCTGATTCCTCTATGATCGGTGAGGCATTCCAACTCAATGCATTCTCATTGTGCAGCATCTAAGATGCAAGAGGGGCTTCCCTTTCTCGCTGTGCCAGGCCCCATATCATACAAGCGCTCATGCAAGAAATGTTGCCTTGCCAATTCATTTGCAATAATAAAGAAAATGGTTAAGGTTGTTGTGCTTTGCCCCCGCCTCCTGCTCTTCTCTCTGAAATATCGTTTGTGATGATATGGATGTTTACTTTTCACTGTGCCAGTGTGTGGAAATAATCGTATGTGCATACTAAACGGCTCAGACATAAATATCCAAATAACCCCCCACACACACACCGCTCAGTGGTGGTACATCTGAATGGAAGATGACAGTCGGGTTACTTCATCCCCCAGAATTCTTTGATGTTTTCTCTGGTTGTTTTCTTTAACACCATTTTTGACCTTTTGCTACAGCGCGGCTTCCTTCAGTTGAAATCTGTGAGAATGCCATGTGTCGCAGCAGCGAGATGGCCTGCAATAACTCCGGACACACTCGGCTGGATGCTGGTGGGAAAGCTGTAAGTGAAAGGGACTAAAAGGCCAGCTCTTGTTTACTTTGATTTCCACTGTGACTAGATAAAGCAGGATCTGCCTCTCTGATAACCGGCCAGGCAAGTGCTTGCCCAACTGCTTCCCCTGCTCTCTCCACCCCACTCCTCCTCTTGCTTCAATATTAGTGCTTCCAAACTGAAAAGAAGGGCTGGTAATGGTATGCGTGGTGAAAAAAAAAACAACACAAAAAGGAACAGACTCCTCACTACCTCCCATTTTGTTCTGGACTCCCCTTTCTCCCTAACTCTTAACAATAGACAAAGAAAGGAGAAATAACCTTATAATTGCTGAAGGGGGTGAGAGAGAAACTGGATTTGGTCTCTTGAGTGAGTAAAGTATGCTACGCTGAATAGCCGTCAGGTACTCTTCAATCGGCTTTTTAAAACTGGTGGGTTAACCTCACAGAGACGAGTAAAGATAATTACATGTTTAAGATAATTACCAAAGCTTTCAAAGTGCATTCGTGGAAACTGATTTTCTTTCAGTTTGGCCTCCTCTACTCCAGTGTGAGTTATACACTCCTTGTTTACTCTGCAGGAGCAGAAATCCAAACAACAACATTAACTCAAGTGCTCTCCCCGCCGTGCTATCTAACCCCAAACAAAGCATATTTATGTTTTTTCTTTTTTTAAGCCAGGCGTGATTCCTTAATGACATGTTTTGCTGCGGCTTCTTTGCTAGCCTAGCTTAGCTTAAACTGCAGCCGTCGTGCTGGGATGTCCTCGTTGGATTCCTTGGAAACGGCTTCTTGTGTTGACGGCCATTGTTACAGGCTTGCAGGGGGTTAAGGGGGAGAGGAACTTTCCATTAGCTATGTACACATGTGTTAAGCCAGGTTATTGTTTACTTAGCCAAAGAAACCACAGCAGGCCTCGGGGACAGACATGTCTGCTCATCATAAGTAACAGGAGACACAAGCCAACAACTTTATTTACAATTGGGATCTTGTGGCTCTCCTAAACAATACTTCCCAGCAATAATGCAAGATCTAGAAACAACAAATAAATCTACAGAAAATAGAGAGAAAGAGACACAAACACACACATATATAAATGTATGATGGATGCCTGAATATATGTAGAGGCTCCCAACATTCCTGTTCTTTGAAGTCATGCTGGCTTTGCGTTGCATAATCATAATCACCCCTACTTGCTATTCCACTACAATAATGAAGAGGCTAAGAAACACACGAATCACGTGGTCACCTCTTTGTATCACTTGTTGAATCCTCAACAGCCGCCTGGCATTCACTCCCCAATGGAAAAAAGGGATTTCAGGGGGGGAGAGGGAGGATGGGGAGAGGAGAAGGGAGGGGGTGCGTGGAGGGTCAAACCTCTCCTCTATTCAACTACAAAAGCTGCTATTACCAACAATTACTAAAATGATTTGAAAGTTTGTATTAAGAACAGCAGTGTGCCACTGTAGGAGAGCTGGTGAGTCGGGTGAAACTCGATCCATACCTCAACGAGAGGCTGATAGATTAGCGACAGCAGTGTACTGATTAGGAAAATAGTGGCTGACCCCGCCAGTCATGGTTTCCATTGAGTTAGGAGCTGAGGGGGAGGCAGGGGTCACTCTCTGACCGCCAGAGTTACCTAAACCAACACTGCTGGATTTCACTGACCTGGAAACCCGCACTTGTATTGCATAACAGCGCTGTTTGTTGGGAAAAGATACTGCGATAGTGCTATCAAGAGTGAATTCTTACACGGTGACCACAACACTTAGCTCATACAAGCCGGGTTTATTTAGGAAAGATTGAGCAGGATGCAAGAAAAACAGCAACAGATCCCGAATGTATAGATGCTATTTCAGATTGCCAGCCATTTCACATTCTTTTTACATGATTTCAGCGGCAGTGCCCTAAAACCACTTCAATATAAAAATACCCCCGCACCAAATGAACCCAACAGATCAACAGCAGGGCATTCATAGTCATTTAAGGCTCTTACATCCACAAAAAAAGTCAGGCAGTGAATATTTTTAAGGAAGTTTCAATTATTTCCAGCCCCACTTCAGCCTGCACGGCTCAATCAAGTAGAGGAGCTCTTGAGACTTGGAGTGAGTCCTCAGCACTATTAGTAGTGTTCAGCTCAACAGAAGAGAGCCTGGGCCCTCAGAGTTCATTAGCAAATTGCTGCACCCCCCCCCCCCCCCATCCTCTCTGTGCAATTAAAGGCAACTGTGCAAATGATGTACAACAGCATGGAAATACCTCCACGATTCTTCAGGCTAAAGCGAACATGTGTGCCAATCAGCAGAACAACTGCAGCCATTTTTCCCCACAACAACATAAACGCCAGGCTTCTGCACGGGAACTTTTTTTTGGTCTCACATGTTTGTGTACAGATGAGCTCAAAGCAGATTTAATGAGGCAACTAGAAATTTGCAGCTGAAGTGCGGAAGTCAGATGTGGAGGGAAGCTCTCCAGAGACCAGCAGGGAAAGGGTTAAGAAAGTCCAACTGGTGCTAACCAGTCACTCCACTCACATAACACCTGAGGGGGGTGCTGCATTTATCAGGCCAGTCTGAACACACACTTGCACACATAGAGGCACACTCACAAACAGACACGCATATATATGCACACACACACACAAAACACAGCGAGTAAGCCCAAACTAGCTGTGCTGCATTCACAAGGCAGCGCAGAGCCTCTGACTTTTTCACCTCTCAGCTATGTTCTGCTTTCTTTTCAAAGGGGCACCCAGTGTCCCTTCATACTCGCCTGCATAGACACCTAAAAAAACCCTAGTAAAGAAAGACATATACAGAATATGCTCAAAATGACTGTTATGACGCAAGGCGCGGATGCATAATGCAGCAGGAAAGTCAGCATGTTGGATTGTTGAGTTTAATAAATTCAAAGTATTTTTTTCTCTGACATTTTTTCCTCTGTTACAGTCGCCTCTCTGGAATAAATTGGTTTATGAATAAATGAGCCCACTTTCTCCATCTTGTTAACATTGTTCTTTTGTGCAAATTCTCAGCATTTTTTTCCAGTCCACTTCAACTTTATGCCCGAGGGCATACATTAAAAATACATATGGAAAGAGATAATGCACACACAACGCAAATTCATTAAGAGTGCCACTGCCTAACAATCGCACATAAAATGTCACACAGAAATACACCCTAAATTATATATTATTTATATATATATATATATATATATATATATATGTATATATATATATATATATATATATATATGACGTGAAGTGGAAAGGCATTAGAGGTATTGAGAAATAAGAGAGAG
>JBAMHV010000017.1:21362657-21374102 GCA_037177535.1 Pseudomugil gertrudae
AGTATATAAGCACACAGAGACAAAACACACACAGGTGGGGTGAATGAACATAATGAAACCAGGTGAAACCAATGACCATGATTACAATAAAGCTAAACCAAACATAACGGACGAGACAGGAAGTGAACCAAAATAACAAAAGAAACAAAACACTGTGACATGAAACACACACCGTGACCAGAAACTTAACACATGACACAGTCCAATAGAGAGCCTGCTTTGCACTGATGTGTGGAAATGTATGGAATCAGATTTGTTTCAAAAGTTCCAAGCAAAAGTTTCTAAAACTCAAGCAAAATAAATGATCTCAAAATCAAAAATGATCAATAATCATGAAAACTTTTAGGCTTTTATTTTGTTACATTCAGTAGTTTTGTTTCCTCTTTCTCTCTTTTCTGTCTTTTGGTTGCGGTTCACAGTTTTTGGTTTTGATTCTTGATTGTTTGGTTTCATTTCTCACACAAATCTTTCAGGGGCGGGGCTTTATCGGGGGCGCATTCTGATTGGCTGCAGAGTTTTTGAGTGACACAGCTGTAGCTGGAAGTTGTTTAACCCCTTATATATATATACTATTGGATATATATGCTGGTTGGAATTTTGAAACAAATCTGATTCCATATGTTGGAAGATATTTCTTAATAAAGTGTCCATAATTTCCCACATTTATCAACTCCTCCAGATTTACTGTCATTAGATGATAAAGTGTCATTAAGTTATTAGCCAATCAGGGCTGACCCATCCATCCATTATCTATACGACTTATTCCAGTAAAGGGTTGCAGGTAGCTGGAGCGTATCCCACCAATCACGGGCAAGAAGAGGGGTACATCCTGGACACCATCAGTCAGTGCTGTCTCTCCAGAGCAAAGAGAAATAGAAAAGCACTCTGAGAGCGCAGACCTCCACCAAGCAGCATCATAACTCTGTAAGACGGCATGTCGTCATGATGACGTATTACCATGGCAACCGAAGGCGCCATCTTTAACTAGGGGAAAACAGCACGTCTGTCTCATTCAATTATATGTGGTTGGTTCACAGTAGGTAATTAAATATAAACATAAAAGAGCAAATATTACGGCTACTATAACTGCGTAAACAAGTATACCTGGGCCTGTTTCTAAACTAACGTCAGTGGGTATGTGACACGTAAGGGATATGGAAGAGGAGGGACTGATGTCACTGATCACGTGACTTCCTTAGCAACAAACGCCCAAGGGTACAAACAACTATAGACCCCTGCATTAAAAAAAAACCTGATTTATTGCTGTTTAATTTATTGCAATGACATCATTACTTAGAAAAATTGGAAGGTAGAGCAAAGTCCAGGTATGATGCTAAACTGAAACTTTCAGGCCTTAAAAATGTTTTTACAAACAGGCCGAGTTGAGGAACCCACTACCCGGCTCTGGTAGCACAGGTAAGACCATAAATATATCTAATGAAACAACCAGTTTTTATCTGTAAAATATTTACATTTAGTTTTTTACAAATACCTTTTAAATTACAGGTATTTGGGCACAGAGGAATTTTAGATCCTTAGAGGTTTATAATTTATTTGTTGCTGGTTGGGTGAAATACGTGTTTAGCCACAAAACTGATCCAACAATGTGATGAAGAACATAAAAACCAAACGTCTTCATCATATTTGACTAAATAAACACACAAAACCAAAATGGCTTCTCCTCTTCCACACAAAGCAACTGGAATTTACACGTATTGTATATATTATTATATATTATTATTTATTATTATTTATTATTTTATCCGCCTCGCGGAGGTAACGTTTTCGCCAGAGTATGTCTGTTTGTTTGGTCGCAATATAACTCAAAAAGTTATTCATGGATTTTGAGAAAATTTTCAGGATGTGTTGGGAGTGTCACTGGGAACAAATGATTAACTTTTGGTGGAGATCCGGAAAAGATCCTGGATTCCTGGAAATCTTCATCAGTAACATTACGGTGCTGCCTGGCGGAGGTCTGCGCTCTCAGAGCTTTTCTAGTTTCTTTATTTTTATACTATAGTGTCATTTAATTAAAAGTTGTAAAACTAAAATACCACATAAAGTAAAAACTTGCCTTTGATAAAGTGTTGTGAACAGACGTATGTATAATCGGACTTTGCTCTACCTGTTTGCTTTGCTATGCTTGATTGCTTAGACGTCTTTTTTCTGGTTCTGTTGCATCAGAAGGAATCTTATAAAATCTTAAATCCTGAATCTTTCTAGTAGTGTTGTGACAAAGCACAACACAGCAACCTTTAGCCATATCTACGGTTTTCTTGGAGAACTTCTCAGTGCGGTCCTTGTATGGTGGCTGAACGTTTGTACCCTTGGCGTCCGTTGCTAAGGAGGCACGTCACGTGAATTTGGCAAATGCCTTGTCTCTCCTGACTCTCCTTACTAAAAGAAACAAGGTTTCTTTTAAAGTGGTCGTGAAGCCAACCACACATGAACATTTCAGCATGTCTCCTCCGTAATGTAGCTAAGGTCGTTTCACCCACGCTAAGATGGCGCAGGCTTCGTTGCTTTGGGTGACGTCAAAATGTCCCGGATGTCCGTCTGACAGAATATTACAGAAAATTTGATCCAGAATCCAGGATATTTTCCGGATCTCTACTAAAAGTTAATCATTTGTTCCAGTGACACTCCCGACATATTCCTGAAAATTTCATGAAAATCTGTCCTGGATCTTTTGAGTTATGTTGCTAACAAACAAACAAACAAACCCGGTGAAAACACAACCTCCTTGGCGGAGGTAAATATTACCAGACAGTATAGGACTGTGTGCCATGACTAAATTAAACAAATTAAAACATTTATTCTGTTGTTGTTTATGTGAAATATTGTTAGTGTTTGATTTATTTATTGCTGTATTTGCATCATTTGCATGTAAGTATACTGAAGAGAAGTTTCATATGCATTGTTTTAAATTAAATACAGAAGCACAGATTAAACTCATGAAAAGGGATGAAATTCACACACACAGAAACATTTTCTGTTTTTACTCAGTAGCAGTAAGGTAAATAAGATGATCAAGCTCTTTATGAAGATCCTCATTCAAAGTGTATAATCCCCCCCCCCCCATCCCCTTCTTCCCCCTGGTACTATTGCAAGCGAGCACGAACGCTCTCTGGGCCTGTCAGCCAAACCCTGTTATCCCCAATGAATCCCAAGCTTTGCTAAACACTGCTGTTATCCAGTTTCCGTGGGGACCTGGAGCTACAAGGCCCAGACAAACAGGGTCTGGGAAGGAGTGTTGGGTGGAGGAGGGGGGGAGGAGGGGGGGGATTTTTGTCGGATTTACACATATACAATTTCAGGGTTTTAAACTCCCCAAGGTCAGAGCACAGGCAAAAGGGGGCTGTGAGTGTCAGCCTGAGCTGCAGATCTGATGCCAAAAGGTGCAGCAGAGGCTGCACGCAGTATTAAACGAATCAGCACAGAGCAGTGGGAAAGTGGGCGTGTCCTACCTGTTAGACCACGGCGACGGTGTGCTGAAAGGGGCGAAACTTCAAAGGAGAAAGAAACAGGAGGATTTCAAGTGTGTGTGTGTGTGTGTGTGGTGGCAGGAGGAGGGGGGATTCTCATTTAAATTCTTCAGTCCAGTCCCTGGGATTTGGTTTAATGAGCTGAGAAGCAGGAGTAGACAGCTGACTCCTGACTGTGTGTGCATGCCTGTGCTTCTGTGTGTGTTTGCACGCACATGGGTTAAAGGACTTTTCCCACCAATAAGCCCCTGTGTGCATGTTGGTATGCCAGGCTTCTGTGGCAATGCACTACCTCACAAACACACACTTCCATTTTCTCTGATGCCTCTCCAGTACTGGAGACTCTACATATACACACACACTGATGAGCAGGCTTTACTGTAAAGGTCCAGAGGTTTGCCAGACTGCAGCAGACTGGGTTTCTACTCACATGCAGCTCCCCCCTTTTCTGTCCACTTCCACTGGGGCTGGTCAGAGCTGGATGTTTTACTGGTTCCAGAGCTGCTGGCAGCCTTGCATCGCTGGTTTTTAAAGCTTCACTTCATGTTCGATTCCATGTTGCTTACGACTTTTAATCTGCTCAAACTAGTGGCAACTTAAAGGAACTGAGGGCTCTCACAGAAACCAAAGCAGATAGATTCTGGATAGCAACACCCTTCAGTCTTGTGCAATTATCGTTTAAGGCGCCATTTTATTTTCCATGGCCCCTGTATGGTTACAGGGAAACATGCGTATGCAACATGGCTTTAATATTAATGCATCAAATATGAATGCAGAATATGTAAATATCTTGTGTCAATGCAAAAAGTCTTTGTTAAACAAACATGGAGGCATTTTTATGCTGAATGATATCCAGCGTTCTTTTTAGAGATACTCCATGAAATGTTCAGACTTGTTAGGAAGTGCAACAGAAAGTTCTGGCAGACCAAGACGAATATGACACTGGTGTTAATCTCTAACCCTTCAGGGGAAGCAGGCGAACAGAGATATCCTATTTCATCTTTCATTTGGTCCCAGTGGGCCCCATTCCAAACATGGGGATTACTGGGGGCTCTTGCAGTCACCTAAGTCAAAGCTAGCTACAACCAAAAGCCTACAATCTACCTCTGACATCATCAAACAGGGACAAGTTGGATGTGTTTTTTCCCCTGTGGATGTTGGCAGGAAACCAAACACACAATTATTTACAAGAAGTAAACAATTAGACGTCAAATTTCTTGCCTTGGTGCTTCAAATAAACGGGCTGCGGATCATTATTTGTTAATGAGCAGCAATTGAGTGAGATTAAACTTATGATGTGCAGATGTGATGGTCAGGACCAAGATGATGGCATGACGCCCAGAAGTTGGAGGAGGGGTGGTGGTGCAGTCGAAGTGTAAAAGTACTAAAAGAAACTGAGCGGGGGAAAGAAGAGTAGAATGGGAAAGCAGATTGAGATACATTTATATGTGTGTGTGGAAGAGAGGAAAGAAGAAGAAGGGTTGGTCGGCTGGCAGTAACAGCTGCTCCGGCCTCAGCGGCCATGTTTCAGCTTGAACTTGAGGCTTGTGCAGTGCGTCAGCCTGCTAGAGCGACAATGTTTGCTCCTTGTTCTGTAACGTGCAGGACAGATAGCAGACACTCTGCTCTGTGGTGCACCTGTCTGGCTCTACTTCTTCTCCCTGGATTCCTCCCTGATTACACAGCAACGTGCAGCTCTGATGTGACTTCAGCCTGCAATTTACACACAAATTGGAATCATATGACGAAGCAGCAGCTCTGTCTTTGTGGTCTGGCAATCCCATAATAATCTTCTTCCTCTCATTTCTCTCTTTTTGGCACTGCATTTCCTCTCTGTTTGCATTTCTCCCTAACCGAGTGCAGGTCAGCACATATGTGACACATCCTGTAAAGTGGATGGATGTCTCCATCAGATCTCGGCTCTGAAGCGGGAAAGCCTCTGTTTGGGAAAAGTTCTTCCTTTTGCTCCTGTCACACCACTACACTGAAACAGGAGAACATAAAACATTTAAAATGGGAGGCATTTCCAGCTCATACGTGTGGAAAAATACATTTACAATAATTTTATAATTAAAATAAATAAACAGTGATATATTGTTTTGGTATTGTAACAAGAGTCAACATGGGTCATCAGCCTTTGGCTACAGGTGCACATACTTTCAGCTTTAATGCTCAAAAAGTGCCATGATTCATCATTACTGAGTGAAATATATCATTCTGGTTTATTAAACATGTAAGGCATTATTATATTCCCATTTATAAATACACCTTTGATTTCAGCTGGATAATGTTAGGGTTTTATTTGTGTTTTATTTTGGTTTGTTTTTCTCTTTTCTGTTCTGCTGTGCTTCTTGTTAATTAATTCCCCTGTTTATTCTTCTCACCTTTCTCTTGTTTTGTTCTCTGCATTTAATGCCTTGGGTTTGTTTTATTCAACTTTATTTATACAGCCTAGTATCACAACAAATTTATCTCAAAGGGCTTCACACACAGTTAATAATTACATAACAGCAGACAATAAACAGTAAACTAAGCAGACCCAGGACATCCTGTCCTCAGACCCTCCTTCTCGGTAAAACCCAGAAGAAGAAACCTCATGGATCCTCTCCCAGGATGGGCAGATATACCGAGGACTGTTATCACCTAGCTCATCTACATTGTGAATAACACAGTTCAGGTTTGTAGCCTGCAGCATTTGGATCCACACCTCCGTACCACCGCTCCTTTTCCTGATACTTGAAACCATGCAGGAGTGGGTACACAAATCAGATGTTGCAGAGTCCGCTCGGTCTTGTTTTATAGAACCCTTGTTCACTGCCAATATTTAGCTTTACAGCCTCCTTTTTCCACTTTATTGCATCCAAACCGTACTCACCACTGACCACATAGCAGCCTCACTGCTATTAACTCATTAACACCTGAGGGAGATATTGTTCTCTTTATCTGAAAAATGCTTCACTGTGTTTGGAAGCAAGTCACTAAATGTGGTGTGTGTGTGTGTGTGTGTGTGTGTGTGTGCGTGTGTGTGTGTGTGTGTATAAAGGTTTATCAGCATTTTTCTGCTAATAATAATATAATAATAGCAATGTACTACTTTTAATGTCAAACTTACTGAAGTAAAGATTTGTAACCATGACATCAATGCAAAGAGCTGAAAGTTAAATATGAGGAATTTATGTAAACAATTAAAAACTTCTGTAAATATCCATTTAATTTAGAAACATTATAGTGACCCTGTGATGGACTGGTGACCTGTCCAGGTGTACCCCGCCTCTCGCTCGATGTCAACTGGGATTAGCTCCAGCCCCCCGCGACCCCGTTCAGGGGTCAGAAAGTGGATGGATGGATATTTGGTATTTTTACCTAACTCAAAGCTCAATATTCACATATATGATGCTCAGAGAAATGGTCATATCTAATGTAATTAAAAACCATTTACAAACACGCTTCTTTGCTGCTGCTCGTCTCTGGAGTCAGAAAAGATCCCGATGTCGTTTACAACACTAATGTCGAAGCTTCACTGTTACTACATTACTGCAAGTTAAAGACATCATGGCTGGGCGATATGGATTTGCCGATACCAGGTAAATCCAGGGCGAGTAATGCTGATACAGACACTGATGGTTGAAATTTTACAATCATATAATGATTTTTTTAGTCATTGATCATGATTGTAATCATGATGGAAACTTTTACAAAACTTTCTGTCAAATAAAACATAGTTTTATTAAACTGTGTGTTAGCACTGATCATCTGTACTGTAGGAACCACCAACACAAAAAAAGAAGTGGACTTGACCTTGTAGACAAGTTACCAATCATACCAATTATCTGCTTTCGGCCACTTATCTGAATTTGATGGTCGTGTAAACAGTCTTATCATCTTTAATATAAACCTATAAAAAGAGAGCGCTCTTTATATGACACGAACTTTTCGCCAAAGCAACAGAAAGTATCATAAATCCTTCGTTTATGTGATAAAACACACACACTCGTATAATCTATTGCTGAATTTGATCAAACAGCTCTACTAGAGGTTGCTGGATGGAGGTAATTTTGTACACTAACAGCAGATCAGGTTTAAAACTCTCGCTTCTATCCAGCATAAAAAGCCGCCGCAGCTTCTCGTCCACATCAACATGTTTGCTCTCCTGGCAGTGGCACTGTCTGATGGGACACACACTGCGAGCCTCTGTGGCTGCTGGACCAGGAGATCACAGGGACAAACATATGCTCACTGGCAGCCTGGACCCCTGGAGGAAGGCAGACTGGCAACCTTCTAACCACTGTACACACTCACTGACACACAACATGTGCAGAGAAAAGCATGAAAAGCTTTCTTTACTTTATTTCTTTACACACACAGAAATATCCCCAACTAGCAAGAATTATTTTGTATTATTCATGAGGTAGAAATATTCAAATTATTATGAGCTTCTGCTCTACCGAACATCACGGCTGTGGTTCACACTGCAAAATGAAAGAAAGAGAAGATGCAACATAATTTCTTTGTCTGGATGTTTGGTTTAGTCACTTTGCATAATTGTAGGTAAATTATTTGACCTAATTCCTCTCAAATGAACCAATTCCAAGTCAAATAAATCTGAATTATTATTGGAATCAATACATTTCGGGTGTGTGTTCATGTGCTGAGCTTTTTCTAGCTCTGGAAAGTCTTCAGGAAAAACACACTGTACTCAGTTTCAGATGGAAGCAAGCGAGATGTAAAGATATTACATTCAAAAGATTTGATGTCCATGGACAAAAAGGTTCACAGGAAAAAGCAGTGAGCAGAAAAGTTTGAATAAACTCCAATAGTTCTTTGAAAAATCTTTTAATTAAAAAAATTCCTCCAGTAACATATTCTGAGTGTTCATTCTGCCGGGTCTGTGTGAACAGGTCCAAAAGCTGGCTCCAACATGGCCACCACAGGTGCATCTATCTCCTCCATCAAGCATGCACCATGTGTTAATGGACAGAAGGTCTGCTGTGGGCTCTTATTATACACAGTTTAGTGTGAGAGTGTTAAAACAAAAACAGCACGAGGAGGATCTTACCAGAAACACTGCTCACTCGTACTTTACCGTGTTAGCCGGACTGGTTTGGGGTCATCTAGTGATGCTGAATCAGTCATGCATCACGTCCTTTCATATCATTCATAACTCTGCCTCATGCTGCATCAGTAACGCCCATATAGAAGCTCGTCCACGTTGGAGCTGATGTCAACAGTAAGAAGTCTGCAGAGGGAGTATTACTGATTATGAAAGAAGGACTAGTGAGGGGGAGAAAATGAGCACTTAACATCAGTTAAGATACTTTTTGCCCTTCCGGATGGAGCGTCAATGCCTTCCAGTCAGAGAGACTAAACTCCAGTTTTTCCTACGCTAAGCAAATCTTATTCTTATTTATATAAATTCCTCACGCAGAAACACTGATAGAACTTAAATCAATGACTTTTCTTTAAATAAGGAGAAGCTGCATGAAAGGCTGGAAGTTTGGTTCACTTTGCTGTTTGGCTATGTTTGTCTTGAAGGGCTTAAACACCAAGCTGACAATTAGCCCGCTGGAACATCTGGAGCGTCTCAAGCATTGTTGAATGTCTGTCTCTCTTGTCTCTGCAGTATGCAATGCACCATCTGCTCTGTGGGACACAATCAACTTTGTTTTTTACATCTGTCAGAGACTGAGGGGGGAAAAACTCCTCTTGCTGCTTAGCATTTTCTCCCCTTTTTTCCTTTATGTCTTCTTTTTCTCATCTCAGCAATCGTTATATGTTTTCTAATGGAACTCCTGCAGCAAAGGACTTTTGGGTCAGATGCTTTACAAAACATAAATAAAATATATAAACAAATAAACAAACAAAAATAAACAAATAAATAAAAATAAAGGAAAATAATGTTTCCTTACTAAGGCATACATTGCTCTTGTACTTGTAAAAATACAAATATTTGACAAATACTGGATGTTTGAGGAGAATGAGTATTACCTTTATTCACCATTGGTTTTTCATAGTGTATTTTAGGCCAGTTTGGTCCAACATTTAGATGTTTCACTGCTCCAACGCACCTAAATGAGTCACTCAGCCGAACTCGATAAGCTGCCGTATGTATTTATTTTGAATCACATGTCAGAGCAGAGAAATGTCTAAAACTTACACGTCTGCAAGAAACTCTCAGGGATCAAACATGACAACTTGTATATGATTCAGCAGACTGTTTGAATGCAACACCCACTGGTTTGTTAAGGTTATATGTTGGATCTATATGAATGATTTCTCAGTCCTGTACCTCATGGACCTCTGCCCTGCAAGCCCATATAAAACTCAAATGACTAGCTTACAAGCAGGTTTGAAAGAACTTGATGAGCTGTTCTGTTAATCTGCATCAGGTGTGCTGGGTTTTTTTAGGAACTAAAGCAGGGCGGTGAAACAGTGAGGAAGACCTTCCTGGCTTCAGATGATCTGAGAACCAACGATGAAGCTAATTGCCTGTTCTGGGAGAAACCATGTTGCACAGAAAAGGAAGTCATGAATGCTTTAATATTTATGCAGGAAATCTCTCCATCGAAACCATTCAAGGACTCCACTTTCTGGCTAACCAACAAAGGCTTCAAGATGACTGAATTATGACCTGGCC
Organism: Pseudomugil gertrudae; assembly: GCA_037177535.1. Taxonomy (NCBI): domain Eukaryota; kingdom Metazoa; phylum Chordata; class Actinopteri; order Atheriniformes; family Pseudomugilidae; genus Pseudomugil; species Pseudomugil gertrudae. Next base: position 21,372,777 of record JBAMHV010000017.1, read on the forward strand.
CCTTTTCCTCACTTACCTTAAGTCCAATAGATTTATATAGTGAGGGAGGACCACACACCCTCTGAAGGCTTGTTGGGAGGCTGTGGTTTAGTAAAAAACTAACACAAGACAGTGATACATGATTTAGTTTCCACTGAACTAAATTTAATCATGTCTTATTAATCTGCTAAAAAAATATATTGTTAACAAGAAGTCAGCAATAATAACTGAAAGCAAAATAAAGTCTGAACAAAGAGCTACATTCTTCTACTAAATTATTATTATTATGATTAGGATTATGATAATTATGATTATTATTATTATTATTAATGAATTGTACGTCTCCTTTTGCTTTAAACAGCCTGAAATGAACAATAAACAAACAAACAAACAATTATTAAAGAAATAAGTGGAATTTGGGATAAATAGTTTTCATTTCATTTGCAGGAGTTGATGCATGAATTGGAGTTGAATGAATACTGAATCATGTGTTGTGTTTGAATCCTGCAGCATTTAAGATGATGCAGAGTCTGTAAGTAAGTCTTGTGAAACTCATAACCAATGGTTTAATATCTTTGTTACATATTTACAAAGAAATAAGCAACTTCTAGTTAAAAATGTGTCCACAGAGCTTTACTACATCATTTTACCAGACAAACTGCGGGAGATCGTCTTGGTTTCGAGCCGTCCCTCATCCTCTGTCGCCACTAAAACAAACGGGCTCAGCAGACCTCGGCTTTGTTCTCTCCATGTTAGCTGTCCATCACTTTGATTGGCAGACAAATGTCAGAGTGAGGGAATGTTGCGGAAGGCTGGGAAGAGAGCAAAAGCCACAGCAGCAATCTCAATATTTCATCTCGACCCCTGACGAAGTCCTCGTCAGCCTCACAGTTTAAAGTCTAATCGTGTTAGGCCACAGGGGCATGTCATTTAAAATGCCTGCCTCCGACTCGTCATCCCTTCACTTTACTCTCCGGCCCAAACAAATTATTGGAAGATTCCATTATTTCTGCATTATGCATATGTGTTTGCGTGTGGCAGACTGTTACACAATGGGGAGTGAGTGAATGGGTAAATAAGCTTGGTTTAGCTCGTCATGGGCCAATCGGTCTGGTCCCAGATACAGCTGGGGTCCACGGGGGTCTTCCAATTGTTCATCATTAGGACCATAATGCCACTGTTTTGCTGCTGCTAATGCCTTAGTGCAGCATTCAGAATGCAAAATGCCTGCTTTCTTTATTCTCTGTAGAATCTGAGACCCTCAGCTCTATAAGGCAAGGCAAGGCAAGGCAAGTTTATTTGTAGAGCACCTTTCATGTACAGACAACTCAAAGTGCTTTACATTGA
>JBAMHV010000017.1:21391770-21407647 GCA_037177535.1 Pseudomugil gertrudae
GGACAAATATACTGCACACTACACACACAGACACACAACAGGACAAATATACTGCACACTACACACACAGACACACAACAGGACAAATATACTGCACACTACACACACAGACACACACATACACTGTATGAGGACTCACACATCCGAGCCAGCAAACACATTTAAAAAGAGACTCAGCTCAGAGGACAGGCATGCGTGCATCATCACACACTACTGCACACACACACACACACACACACACATTGTCAGCCTCTGGAGACCACTTTGTTGTTTCTGATGCTTCTGTCATTCTCAATACATTTCACGCTGCTCTTACAAATCCACAGATTTCTTACATCTCACACTTCTTATGCTCGCTTTTAAGAGCCAATCGCTTTCAAAGGTTGTCACCATGCAAACCACATTAGGACCCTTTCCAGGTGAAAGCAGTCTTGGTAAGATCTCCTCCCTCATTAGGGGTATTAAGGACGGGGCCGTCCCTCTCCTGGGTTACAAACAGCCACAATAACCTCCTTGCCTCTCACCTCGGCCCTGATTTCCTGGCTTAGACCACCGTTCAAATTCTCCCCTGCTTTTGAAAACGTCCTCCCTGGGGATCCTCGGGGGGCTTTGATCAGCTGGCCTCGATGTATTCACCCATCCACCTCCATACACCCCCTAACCCCACTCGACCACTGAAGGGAATAAGTGGGCTGAAGAGGGTCAGGGGGTAACACTGCTGGAGATAAGCGAGGAGGCAGAGAATGAAAAGGGAGGGAGGTTGGGATTGGGTAAAGGGGTGATAAGAGGGGGTGTTGGTTAATGAACCTCACTAATACCTCCTTCCACATACACGCGCACACATATAATTAGACTAATTACCTGTCTGATCTGGTGCAATGACAGCACCTGCAAAGAGGGGTCAAAGCTGGTGGTTGGGATGTGCTAAAAACCTTGTTAGGGAATACCTCATGTTAATGAGAGCTAATCATGTTGCATGGTTAGTTTCATGCTACGAGGGCTGCATGTCTTCAAAGATCACTAGCAATGCATAGACATGGCAATACCCGTTATCTTTAAAGAGGAGCTGCTCTAGAAACTGTTTCTATCAGTCTTGTACAACTAAATGCATTTAACATGCATTCGTGCAAAGCAGTCATCATTGAACACATACATACTGTAAAAGGCTCATTTACATCAACATAAAGCTGCAAATAAAACAAGCCTGAGTGAAATCAAACAGTGGCCTGTTTGAGTTTCTCTTCCATGTGTGTATATTTAACCATGTCATGGAATTTTAACTAATTTCTCTCCATACCGGATCGCACGAAGCCCTTTTTACTCCGTTAATGTACCGGAAATATGCAGGAAATTCATTCTGTGGACATCCAAAGATATCAAAGAAGATCTTAGATAGAAAAGCTTCCCAACTGCTATCTAATCAAATTAACGTTTATTAAAGATAAAATGATGCTTTGATAAAGTGTGTGTGACAACAGCAAAGAAAATCCCACTCTCGCCTGAAGCTCAAAGCCGTGACCAAAGAAAAGTTTCCATAGCAATAGATGAAGTAAATTTAGAGAAACTGGGGTAAAAATGAAACAAGGAGGCAGTGTGATTTAGCAAAAGAGCACTGCAGCCAAAATACTTCCCTTTCTTTGGGTTTAAATGGCAGGTGAGCCAGTTTGAGCTGAGTTATGTTCTACATATAAGTGTAGAATATGCACATTAAGCACTAAAATGTGGGAAGAGCTCAGACTTTCTGCTCGTCAGCCCAACCTTATCACGCATTTATTCTCTATTACAACACCGTCCCATGAATAATAATACAGCCATAATAATATGAGCCAACACCACTGCTAACTTATACTTATGTGAGATATTATCTTTGTACTGACAATGAATTACTTTGTCATAGGAAATACTTCATTTATTTAAAACACAGTGCACTCTGATGAAGACACAACTTTATAGAAATAGATGAGTTATTCTGAGGAAAATGTAGGAAAAAATATTTCTACAGCTGAACTTAATCCTTATTTAACTGGTTAATTTTTTTATGGGGGGGGGGGGTAGAACATACACAAGCCGATGACTGGACTGAAAAAATGCAGATAAATCTGCCTTCCATAAAGGAAATGAAGAGGAAATAAAGGAATAAATGACACAACTAATAGCACATAGTGTCATTTATTTCCTCATTATTTATTTTGTATTACTTGAAGGATCCATGAATCCATTTAATGTGTCTGTTTGAGGTATAAACTCATAAAACCAATCTATCTGAGCTCAAACTGAACCTGGAGTTCAGATAAATTGGAGAGTTCTGTACATCATTGTGCAACTCTTTGTTTTTCTTATGATGCCTTGTTTCAACCAACCGGTGCGGGTCAGGGTGCGTAATATGTGACACGGCCAGTCTTACTTATGGGACCTTTCCATTAGGTTATAAAGCTATGAGACGAAAGGGTGGAGCTTGACACACTGCAACCCTATAATTGGTTAGAAAAGTTCCCGTTTGACTTTGCATAGAAACAAAGCAGCAACTGCTTTTGCAGCCTGTGGCCTCCTCTCAGATAAGACCCATCTTCATCTCATAAACAGCCACACACTAAGTAGAAACACCACAAACGGTTGCATAGCAACTATTCTGCTCCTTTGTCTCAGAGTCTTGTCTTGGTAAGACTTTAAGGAAAGTGTTGTGGCTGAGTGTGGATGGCACAATGCAGAATCCTGGGTAAGGTTACGGTTGGTTGTAGGAACAACATCCTGTCCTGACCCCAGTGGTGGAATCGAGACTTTAGGAGACACATGAGGTTTCTGCTTCAGTATAGTTTACAAGTCCTAAGATGAGTAAATGGTCACCATGGCCAAACCATAAGACAGTTTCCACACAAACCCCCTGAACATAACCATACCAGCTACAGGTGCTGAGAGAAGCAGCATATCTGGACCTTTCATACCGTCTTCTTTTTAAACTTAGTTTTTATGCTTCTTTTTGTAAGACAGAAAGTTTTTTTGTTTACCTGCTTTACATGTTTCAACCACATCCTGTGGTCTTGCTCATATCTGGACCTTTAGGGAAGGAAGTGAACATTTCCTACGGGACGGACTGAAACTTTTCTGACTTCTAACTCGCGTGCAGCATGCAATGCGTAGCCTATAATTATATGCAACTCTGTAAACATATTTTCCAAAACACTGAATGATTCCTTCTGGAGCAGTTAAAGGCCAGAGGGAAACAATGCAGCTACTTTGTGGTTACATGATGCAAATTGTTTTGGCCGTACCAAACGCACATTAGATCTGGCTTCAGCCCATCGCAAAGCCAACTTAAGACATGAGCACCTGCACTTAATGTGGCTGTATTAATGTAATGCTTTTCATCCTGAGTGCTCATTAAGGTCCCTCAGGTCAATTTCTTTTGAATGCCAACCATCTGCATTCAAACATGGAAATCATACTAATATATAATAACATGGGATAGTGGAGTCAACGTATCTCCTCCCTCCAGCTTTGATGATGATGACTCACTAAACAGCTCTAAACAAACTCTTTCAAAGGCCGGATGAATAAGTGAAAGGATAAAAGCTACATCGATACCATTCTAACGCATTAAAGTGCCAAATAAATAAATAAGTGGTGATGTGCGAGAGGGGGAGTAGGGGCGGAGATGTTGCGCATTCTTTTGTACATTGAATCTATCTTATCAGAGCGTGTAAAAATAGCTTGACGGAGGCTAATTGTGCTTGTTGCTGAATAATGGATCACAGTAGAAAGGGCCTTCCTGGAACTGGGGCGGGCACGGCTGCTCCCTGCTGAACCTATGGGTTCCTCTGCCTGCTTTTGCCTTCAGGTAAAAAATCTGCCACAACCCCACCCCCATCCTCCTCTTCCTCACCCACCAGACCTCTCATCTCTTCCTTATGAATCTCGATGATCTTTACCTTTAATCTCTGCGTTGTGTTCGCAGATGGCCAAATATTTTCCAGTAACAAGCTGGAAATAACACACAGCAATCATGCTTTATGAAAATTATATAATAGAAAATACATGACAGATTATTAAAATGTCTTTTAAAGTTTTTGATCTGATTAACCTTTGAGCTCTGTACCAATGTTTTAGGCCTCTGTCTGAACATAATAAAATAAGTCTGTGCAATCACAATATATGTGAATATATTTCAAGGTTTAAAGTGTAGATGTTACTGGTGAGGAAAGATGGCACATAGCACGATAGAAAAAGGTTTCAAGCTTAAATATTCTTAAAAACATTTTCTCTAACAACATGAATATCTCTTCCTTTGGAGTGAAGCAGCAGCAGCAACATTATGACCGAAAAGTCCGAATGATGAAGCAAAACAGGAGAAAATAAAACAGGTTTTAGGTTCATTCATGTTTGTTTTGGCACATCTGTCGTCCCATAACGGTTTTAAAAGTTAGAAATACAAAAAGAAAGATTTGATTTAAATAAAATTATTTTAAAAATGTTTTCAAAAGTTAAAAAAAACATACTTATATAAATAAAGATAGTTTATTTATACGACTCTTGCAATCAGAAATTATCTAACTGAAACAGCCAGAAAAAATCAGCTAACAATTAAATTAATATAACCAAATATAACCAAAGAAACAGAATACAGCAGCCACACGTTATTTAACCAAAACAATAATAATAACAGGTACAAACACATGTTTACAGAATAATAACCTCAAATTCTTTTAGGGATAAACAAATGTTATGTGATTAATATAAACCCTAAGAGTACCTTGTGCTGGTGGTTTTCAGGCTGCGTAGCATGAAGCCCGATTCTTGTGTTTAAGACAACAGAACAACAATTAAATTCCAAAGTTGTATTTTCCTTAAAGCCTGACAGCAAAAGAACTAATCCTCTTACTCTGCACCACCCACAAGTGAGGAAAAAGCTTTGTTGGTAAATACCCGTATCAAGTTTGTTGCTTCACATTTAATATGGCATCAAAGTTGTCGTCCATGTGAGTGGGAAAGTTGAAAGCGTGAGGTTGCATCGTTGCATAAACGTCTTAGCGGCTATCGTCTCATCAGAGGAATGTGTGCAGTTGATGGAAGACTGCTTACACTTCCCTCAACAACTAAAGGCTTGTTAAAAACTGCTTTTCTCCCAATCTGAGGTTTCAGATGTGTGTGAAACTAATGAATCACATTCTTTGCATTTTATTCTGTTTGGATTTTAAAGAAAGAAAATGTTTTTTAGCCTGAGTAAGTCTTATAAAGGGCTTTAGAAATGTATTGAAATCCTTCCCGTTAAAGGCCATTAGTCTGAAACATGTTCAGTGTTAAGTGAAAAGCAGCACTAAATGTTGTTTCTTCTTACGTAACTGCTTCAGTTATTCAGCTGATAATCGCTTATTGCTCAGACTGATAACTATCTTTCATTACGGAGCTTTTGCACTCTTTCAGCCATAAATCAGATAAGTCATCTTTGCTGGGAAGTGAATAACCGTCTCTTAATTAAACATTTTAAAAAAGGAAGAAAAAAGTATCAGCAGTGTTCATTTATTTGCATCTTTATTTCTGTGACCCAAAGTTAATTCTCTTCATTTTCCTTGTAATAATGGCTGATCTGAGCAGCTCTTTTCTCTCTGAACCTCTTTAAAAGCTGATTTCAGGGTCAACACCATCTGTTTGTTTTCACATGTGCTGCAGAACAATAATGGGATTAATTAAACTGGCTTATTTGTTTTTACCAAGTTTGCACTCTGTGTTTTTAATTTACTTATTTAGTTAAGTGAGCCTCACTAATTTATCTGCATAAAAACACATTTATTTTATTAACACATGTAAATAAATTGTATCTAACAAATCATAGTCAAAAGTCAAAAGAACATAAATGTATGTAGGAACATGTGAAATATTGATAAAATAACTTCTCAGTCTGTGTTCTTTATGCATTATGCATTTCCTTTAAATGTCTAATATTAGGATATATGTGTAAAATGTGCAGCAGAAACACATTCAGTCTCTTCAGTTCATTATACAAGCTGCTCCAGCCAGGGCCGGTCAGTTGTCCATTTATTTGCCCATAAGGCCTGATGGAGAGGAGACCACTCTTATCAATATTTCATATAATCATATGATGTTGTGTTTGGTCAATCTGCCTTTTATGGTCTCGTGCTATCTTAAGCTGAAGCCGTCAGTACTTAGGGCCACAGAGAAAATCAATGGGCAGGATAACATCAGTGGCCTGCGTGTTACTGTAAGTTCAGTACGACTGTGTTAGCATTTCCTGTAATGTTGACATCACAATGTTGTTATGACCCACTGGGGGGATTTTAGATAAAGCAATATGCTTTTAATGGTACCTAAGAGGCAGCAGAACCTCTTAATGTTTGACAAAAGAAAAGTTATGTTTTTTATGTCTAAATCGAGTCATTCTGCAGATCTTTGATTTAAAAACATCTTTATATTTATTTCTTCTTACACTGACTTTAGATATATATTTTTATTAGGGGGGCTTTTCTGATGCGAGCGGTTTAGGTCGCTATCAATGCATTCTAATGCAACCTGACGTTTCTGAACTGTTTTAAAATTCCAATATTATGATCACCAACTCATAATGCAGGCCGCATGAATAATTTCAGTCCATTTGGTGGAGGCCTCATCATTCGAAACAAGTCCTGTTCTGGGCTTGTGGGTAGCCGGCAGATCCAAAAACACCATTAGCCAGGTGGTATCACATGAATTAAAAATATTCAAACATGGTTTTCCAGTCAGGCTGCATCACCCACCTGCATTACCGACCGCAAGCCCAGCCCACCTACATCCTACACCCACACACACGCACACACACACACACACGCACACGCACACACACACACACACACACACACGTCTTCCCTCCAACCTGATGAAGAAGTCTGCTAGAATGAAAAGAGTCAGAGGGAGGAGGAAAGAATCTGCCAACTGATCTGGACATGGATACATGACCCACATACCCTCTCGCTTGCCCCACCCGTCTCTTCCATGGAACGACTGTCATCCGAGGATGTTTTCACAATGTGTTACGATCCAGTTTTTTTAGAGTGTGCCTCAGGAAGTGTGAATTAGATAGCAAACGGAGAGAAAATGTGGCAGAGACACCTTAGCAGAGCCGTGTTAGCGCGCTGTCACAAAGCCTGAAACGATATCCGAGCCCACAACTACGAAAGTTGTTTCATAAAAGGTTAAATTAACACAGAGGTTTGCCTGAACTCTGTTCAGATGAACCGGTTCCCACCACCAAGAACCACGGGGCTTATTCCATTAAAACATATCCATTTACACCCTGCAGTGTGGCAGGACTCATCACAGATTGCACCTGGCCTCACATCCAAATGAGCATTTTCAATTATTCTGATCATTGCTACTAAAATAATAGTGAAAAGAAGATCAGAAATATAAAAACTGACAAAAAGAAACAACAATAATAAGGAAGAAGAAACAGGGAAAATGCAAATAAAGCAAAAAGATGAACAATATGAAAAGAAGTAACATAATTTAACGCTTTGCAATGAAATAAAAAATAAAAGAGGGAAAGAAAAAACTACATTTATTGTAGAAATTTTTATTTTAAAATAAAACAAACCAGCAAAAGCAGACAAAAGGAAAGAAGTAAAAAGGCTCCAGTGTACCACTGTGATCCAGGACTCTCCCAACAACCTCCAGCATCCTCACTGCCTGCTGTATATTTAATAGCCACTCCATCATTCTGCCTCCATGCCTCTCTCTCCGTCTCTCCATCCTTCCGACATTCCCCCACTCACGGCTTGCCCGAGCAGATGGAGATTGTAAGGCTAGGTGGCTCATTCAGGCAACACAATCTGTCTCCTCATGCTTCCATCCAGGGGAAAAGGCCCTCGTGTTTCCCACTGCTCACCACATCCTGCTTGTGTTCGGGGAATAAAACCAGTGGAACGGCTTGGACTGACAGCATGTCAACAGAGGCAGACAGTGGGAGATAAGAGGCCAATTGTTGGAGAATTAAGCAGTTGGGAATGCTTTTTCCTTATTCCTCCTGTGCGGGTGAAGGCCAGAGAGAGAATTAAATTTACACCATCACAAACATGTTTATCTTTATCCCCGTCCTTTGGGGTAAAGTCTGTGTGACACCAGTTCAAAGCTTTGTCATTTTGAACTGTGTCACAAACTTCTCATCCTCCCTTTTTTTCCCTTTGTAATTATCCAACAATGGCACAACTAAACATCCGAAGAGGCAGATGTATGTCAGGTCTCGTCTGATACATTTGATGCCCTTAACGAAATAAAAAGTCAAATGGTTTAAAATGTGTTTAATGTTTGTGGAAGAAAGTTTTCTGGAAACTCGCTGCGATGACAAACTTGTTTTGTTAAATGCTTATCAAGAATAAAAGCATCTTGACTCGACTTGCCCTTTGGGAAGCATCAACATATCATTTCCATATTCACCTAATTGTGTCAGTCAGTCATCCTCAGCGTTTCAGGCTTTCCAGGTCAGAGAGATGCTTCCCCTGCAGTTTTCAAAGTTCAGCAGAAACCAGAAAACGAAGCAGAGAGGAAGTAGAGCTAACAGCTTCTGAGGTGGCGACTTGACACCGACATTACCGAAAACTCTGGTGTGAGAGAGGAAAAAAAATAACGACACTAGACAATGAATTTTTCATTCACACTACACATCCGAGGTGAAATATGCGAGCTGCAGCTGCAGCATGACGTGTAAAATGTGTTTGGATCTGAGCTGCAAACACTGCCGAAGAGCCCATGAAAGATGCATGGGGCCACTGGAGAGGTATAAAGAATTTAGAGATATAAAGGATATATGACAAATAAATCAGGATGCAAATCTAACCGGGTGCCACTGGGACTTCTCCAATGAAAACCAGCTGAATAATTGAAGAGGAAGAAGAAACATTTCATCAATGAGAGGAGCAACAGAAAATGCTCCTCCCTCTGGTTTTAGGAGGCTTTTCAAACCTCTTCAGCTCAGAGAAACTCCTCTAAAACAGGTGAGCATGCACATGTGAGGACTTTCTTATACAAATACCTTGTCACAATTTAGTTTAAAGTATTGAGAACCCAAAGCTTACTTAACAACCTCACAGAGGTCCGGGCTAAATCTTTCTCATATTTGCTCAAACATTAAACAAATGAGTTCATAAGTTTATATGTTTATTATACTGAAATTATGACCAATCACGTTGGGATCACCTCATCCAACTCTTCCTTTCCTTTTAGCTGTAATGCTTCCAAACGCATGTTTTCCTTCAGCTGCTTCACAGACACGACTGCAAACGTCATTACGGAAATAAAGATTTCACAAACGAACAAGCAAAAAAAAAGAGCAGGAAAAATACACAATGACTGCATGTTGCTGTTTCAGCCATGAGGCCCTCATGAAGAGGAAAGAAATGTGACAACAGGAACCCATCACCACGGTGAACCTCACCAGGGATACGGGCTCCCCATAGATCGGGTTCATTGATTAGAGTTGGAACTTACCCCAGAGTCCTCGGAATCATTAAACACTTGATTTTCTTTTCCAGAGGAAAATGAGAGCCTCTGGGATTACGGAAGGACTCAAGGGTCATATTCATTAAGAGGTGGAGACCTTGTTCCCAGTCCAAACTCTATTTCACATCCTTTTGTGACATCATTGGTGACATAATTCAGACGGGCTTACACAGACCCTGATATAAGATGGAAGCTGGTCTTATGTTACTGATGTCGTCTTAACTTTAAACTACTAAAATTCAGTCTGCATCTGAAGATCATCGTCAGCCAGTATCAGCTTTGCATGTCAGCAACAACGTCCAGAAGAGCAAGCAGACATGTTTATAGTGCATTTAGGAATCCATTTCATGTGGAAAGCTGAAGATGATAACTGAAATCATGTAAATAATGTAAATTTAATACATTTAAACCAATGCAAAGGAGCAGTGGGTTAGTTATGGGATGTTTTAGGGCATATTACCTGATAAAAACCTCACAACTGATTATGTTACATAACAGATCACCGTGTATGAACTAAATGAAACTCTTCTAAAAGAAAATTTCACTACTTCATTTTGAGTTGTACTATTTCAGAAATACTTCTTTAAAAAGGGACATTTAGTAAATGTTATATTGTAATTATAGCCCCTTCATTACCTCTGGATAGCGAAGAGGAGGTTAAAACATTCAGTGAATTAAAGAAAATCTTTGAATGAGTGAAGCTAAAAAAACTCAGCCCATGTCAGCAGAAAACAGAAAACAGGCGTGTTTGACGCATCGGGTGTGAGACTGTGTTGGTTTGTGCCCATGTCACAAACAAAGTATTGTTTGTTGCAACATGCAAAATACAAAATTAAACAAGTTAAAGCATACAGGGGAGGAAGTAAAAAAGTGAGTCTTTAATTAGCCGTGTGATTAGCACCTGCATGAGACTGACTGGACTGGCGACCTGTCCAGGGTGTACCCCGCCTCTCGCCCGTTGAGCTGGGATTGGCTCCAGCCCCCCCACGACCCCGCTCTGGGATTAAGCGGTAGAAAATAGATGGATGGATGGATGAGACTGACTGGTATGACATTGTGAAGCACCTGTAATGCTAAACAGTGTGTGACATGCATGACACTGCAGCTGTGTCACTGTGCAGCGACGTGTTGAACAATGTCACATAAAGAGGAGGATGATGAGCATCACCCAAGTACGTTTGTGGAACAACGACTGGATGTTGCTGCTTTGTGTGTCAGGAAGCTCAAAGTCCTGAATCCAACACAATGGATCAAATTTTCAAATTCAGCCCATTGGCTCATTAATTTTAGTAAAGCGTGTGGAAACAAGCAACACCTAAAACCTGCAGGACAGTGGTCCTAAAGGACCAAATTTTAGATCACTGTGAATCACATGAAGGGATGTTTTTATGTCTTCTAAGATGAGCTTTATTCTGCATGTTTTAGAAAAACAGCTGTGTCCTGTGCAAGCTATCTTTCAGTCCCAGCTTTTAAACTGGTGTCCTCACAGTGGCTACAACACAGAGGTGAAAACAGGAAGTTAGTCAAAAAGCAGTTTGAATTTCATCTCTTTGTATTAAATTCAGAGTTAAATCATATGCAGAGCTTCACATACATAAAATACAGCAGATAATATCCCACTGTAATTTTATAAACAGCTGTGATTCCCTTTCAGATATTTCACTCACAAGCTAAATATCAAATCACAAGTTTAGCAATATAATTATAAATGTCTCCATTTAAAAGTAGTTTGTGACATGAGAAATCTAGTTGGAGGAAGGAGGTCAATGCCGCTCTGGAACAGATAAAAGAAAAGAAATCTCCATTTAGATTTAACACATTTCTTTGATTTAGCTTTGCATGAGTGACCACAACATCTGCTGGTTCAACAGAGTCCTGAATGATCTGTCATCCTGAGTTAAATACAGGTATGCTTATGAGTTGATGCAACATTGTTGTGACAAATGCATGAGCTCAGTGTCACATCTCATACTATAGAGTGACTGACATCCTAAAGACCATAGATTCACCATCTGACAGAGCCTGTCCACACTTTACATTTTAAATGCAGCTGAAATGACAGACCTAATGTGTCTTTAAATGTGGAACAGTTTCCTCACTACTAACTTCTGCTGATGTAAAGGATCTGCAGTTTTTAACATTTAAAGAGAAAGTCCTCCTCGGTCTAACTCAGCCTGCACCGGCAGCTGAAAAAGCTTTGTGGCGTCCGTCAGACGCTTTGGTAGTGTCATGAAGGTCGTATAGTGCAAAGAGGCTCATTATTTATGCCGTGCACCCCAAAAAGAAGCTAAATATGCAAAGATAAAAAAACATGGATGCTGAGAAAGTAGAAAAACTTCAGCTTTACCCTAAAGTGTGTTTCCTTTTCCATGTGTGAGCCTATTCGACTCTGTGTGCATGAAAGAAGGGCATGGGTGGCGGAGCTACCTTGAAAAGGAGAAAAGTGGAACTTCCTCTACTTGGAGCGGGCACAAAGCAGCCGGCAGTGGCGTGCTGGAGGGGCGTATTGGCCAGAAGACAGGGTGAGGGTCGGTGCTATAGACCAGGGTCTTTGTATGTTTTGTTAGCTGTGGCGGCACCCCTCAGGTCCGGTGGACACACGCCTGGATCATCCAACAACAGCTTTGTCTGCACTTGGAGGGCAGCCATGAGCTGGGTGCATGAGTTGTCGTGACAACCGCTTGATGCAACAAACACATACACAGACTGGAAAACAGAGATGATAAGAGTTATTATTCATCCAGCAGGTCCTAAAACAACAAAGTCTATGAGCCACAACAGAGATAAACAGTTTGCAGGTTTTTATATGTAAATGTTTATTATTTCCCAACCTTAAAAAAGCTAAAACAACTATGTGTGGATCACTTAGACATCCACATCATGTATGCTTGTCTACTTGTTTCTGTCCAACCACTTGTCTCTCACTCCCATTCACCTGGAGCTGCGCTACAAAGGAATGCATTCGCCTGCACTCCGCTCCAACCCTTGTGCATCTTTCAACCCTAAACTATGCCAGGATCTCAGAGAAACAGAGCATCCGTTGACAGCAGGCGCTCCTCCAAAGACATGCTTCTCATGCCCTGTGGAGGCCCCCTGCACAGGAGACCCCAGGTCCAGCCCCCTCCAACCCTTTCTGCTGCAATCAAAGACAGCTTCATTATGTGCTTGCTAATTTTGTGCCTGCCCCCAAGTCGACTCGCAGGTAATCGCGGTGCAGATCCACCCTCCTCCCCTGCACCTCTCCAAAACAGCCGCTCAGAGAATCTGAGGCCACAAGGCTGAGTCTCCAGCCAACAAAGAGCCCCCTCATAAGCCAGGGCCTGCATCGCATTCCCCCCACCTGAGGAGGATGGGGAGCAAAGGAGGAAGCGGTGGAGGAGGAGGGTGGTAAGGGTGGCTGAATCTTGAATCTCCGCAGCAGGAGAGGAGCCAGCAGTGAGACAGGCGGTGATTTGAATGCCCCGACCGGGGACACACCGTCGTGCCTCTCCAATTAAATTATCCAGTCCTCAATGGCGAGGCCTCGAGAATTGACACCTCCATTGAGAGTGTGTCAGCAGCTTTGTGGGGACCAACAACTTCCATCTCTACAGAAATAGATTTGCTCCCAAGGGGAGCAACAATGGCAGAGCAATCCTTCTAATGCTCGTTTTTGGGAGGAAAATAGGGATGAGAGCTGGGGATTTGGAAGCTTTACTTACAGGGACCGAGGGAATTCTCGTTTGGAAGAGATAATATATTTGACATGTCTCTCACAAAATCCAAAGTGTGATAAATGTGCTGCATTTCAGGTGTAAACTCACCTTCAGCGGAGCAGCATGGATTTAAAGGTACGGCGTGTTTTTAACGAGCAGGAAATGTGTCGCTCTCAGCATTTTCTGAAAACAATGTGATCGATCATAATTCTCCTGAAATCAATGTTTCTTCATTACTGGCAATGCAGATTATTTGTCACAGCAATAATAAAAGTCGTGGTGCACCAAAGGAATCTAATGATAATGTTTTAGAAGTGCTGCATGGTGGCACAGTGGTAAGCGCCACAGGTTGCTGGTTTGAACTTCGGCTCTCCGTGTTGGCCTGTTGGGTTTACTGGTCTTTCATTATTGTCCCTAGGAAATGTGTGTATGTGTGTGTGTGGTTTTATGGTCCTGTGAAGGACTCTGTGGAGGTGTTGTTCAGCTCTTTGACCTGATTGCTTGGAGTAGGCGGGGTCACACACCTGATAAGTAAATGATGGATTATGGATTCATGTCGGCATTCCTATCCTTAATGATGCCAGCGTCAGACTGCTAACCTGTACAGGTTATGCCCCGCCTCTCAGTGATGATTGCTGGGATAGGGTCCAGTGACCCTTCCTTGGAATAAGTGGTACATATAATAGATGAAACTATTGGAACAGATGCTGTAAATAATGCTGTGAATCAAATTATAACTCCCGAACCATCAATACAAACATGTTTAGTGTCACAAAGCTGTCGCTGTGAGCTGTCCTGTACATGAAAGACGCTATATGAATAAACTTGCCTTTCCTGTAAAGTCAAAAAGCTTTACAATAGCTCATCACTCACATTCACACAGTGAAAATACAGTAAATGCAGAATGCAACAGACAACTAGATACTTTTAAAGAGACCACAAACTTCATCGTCTCTTCCACAAAGAGATGTGAATGCTGGGTTTTTGGTCATAAATTACACCTTTTTGCACCAAAATGAGCTGCATCAGAGCTCTTAGTAAGGGCTCGGTTATATGTTATGTATGAGACCACTACACAGTGTTGTATGTTGCATTAACATAATCACTGTGCTATAAATAAACATTGCAGAAATAACATGGATCTAACATTGATCTCTAATCATTTAGAAAACCAGGAAGTTTCTTATATTACTGACTGTGTTGGATCATTGATATACACACGCAGGTTAACCGCTCATCATGTTTGCATGTCAGGTGTTTTGCAGTAATAACATGAGGTCCTGAGTGGATCCCTACCCATTAACCTGACGTGGACCATAACGTGCCGATGTGTGTGTCCATTACATTTCACATGAGGGCACATGTGGAAGAATATCTTCTACCATCAACGAGACAAACGCTACCGCTTGGTAAACTCTGAGGGAGACGATGTGAAAACGTACTTTAAGCAGCGTTAATCTACTGATGCTCTCCAGCTGAAAGACAACTGTAAGACAGGGAAGGTACCAGCAGCTAAAATAAGCAGCTCCCAGTAATCCCAGTCATCACATACTGGAAGCAGGCTCACACCAGTCTTCTTACTGTGGAATTTGGTCAAACTTTGGGTTTGTTTCTGATCAAATGCTCATTTTTGGGGTCTGAAAAGAACTTTTTTAAACTCCCATCTCATCTCAGCCGTCTACATAAAGGCACACTTGTTCTGTTTGACTCTGTCAATACAAAATGAATGAGATAGACAAAGGTACATGGATAATACGTCTGTCTTCCTTCTCTTCTCTAAGTGGATGCTGCTGAAAAGTCAAGCCTTTATGTCTGACCCCAGAGGTCAGATTGATATGAGCTGCTGTGTGTGTGTGCATGTGTGTCAGGAGGTGTTTCCATGTCTGTTCGTGTGACTTCGTCCTCTCCAGCCTGAAGTAACAGGCAGAGACGTGGCTGCTGTTTGTCTGCCCAGGAAGATAATGAAAGAAGATTCAGTGTTCTGGGTATGAACCACAGTGTGATGGATGTGGTGTGCCATAAGCAGGAGATGATCACAGAGGAGTAAAGTGTTAAACACAAGAGGAAGGAACATTTACTGTAGTTTAAACAATAACAGCACAGGTTCTGGTTCTGGTTCTGACTCAAGAAGATTGTGTTTGAGAGGAAAACTTTCATCATTTTAACTCGATTTCAGACGACTAGTCCAAACGAGTCAAATCAAACTTAATTTTTTATGCCAAGTTTCTAAACAGTGATATCGGCTATGACGATGATCCCTGGAAATGAACACATATTCAACCTGTGGGTGTTTTTAAAAGGAGGCTACAGCTGAATTTTATGTCATTTATACCTTTGTTTAATTTTCCATTTATTTATCCATTTTAATACAAGTTGTTTACACATATTTTCTTATGTGCTTTTATTTTTATTGTTCTTATTGATGTTGGACTCGTTTAGATCTGGTTTTTACTTTGATTCCAGTTTTTGTCCAGAGCATCCTCCACATCAGAGCTGCTGCTATGGGATGGTGGGATGATTGGCCTGCAGATGGTCCTGGTTGGGGTGATCGGTGGACTCCACACTGCAGCTCTGACTCGGGTGTGGACTCACACGTGCCCTACTTTTAGTGATCTACTGTCGACTTTGACTCCTTGATCCAGAGCTACACTCCCTCTCCACAGTTACGCTCAACCAGTGAAAGACGCCTTATGCTACCA
>JBAMHV010000017.1:21464337-21474447 GCA_037177535.1 Pseudomugil gertrudae
GTTGACAGCTGGGATTGGCTCCAGCCCCCCCGCGACCCCGCTCTGGGATCAAGCGGTAGAAAATGGATGGATGGATTATGCATATAGCTACATAGCTGTGAGATTCTGTTAAACCACAATGTATGAACATTTGTAAATATTTATTAGTAATATATGAGGCAAGGCAAATATAAACATCTGGACTTTGTTTTTGGGTTGAACTCTTTTATAGTTCACCAACATGCAGCACCTCAGTGATACTGCAGGACTGGAGGAAATGTGTAGAAATCCCACTAAAACAAAAATGTAGTAGCACAAAGAGGCGTGTTTTATGCTTCACATGTTTCATAATAGAATTAAATAAGCTTGTTAAAAAGGAACAAAATGATAAAAATGTTAAGAAAAATAAGCTCAGATGTGGAGAAATGGAGATGTTCAGAGAGGAAGTGAGAGCTGAAGGCCCCAAACAGACCTGTGCTAAAGGGCCCAGGACAAGTGTTGGCATGCCCCCCAGAGACCACCAAGGCTACTGGTAATAAATAAACAAACAGCCCCTCCAACCATCTCGCCTCTTCCTCTTCCTGCTTCCTTTGTTTGGCAGCCAACACACACACACACACACACACACGTATATCCAAACACACGCCAACTGGCACATGTACATAAATATACACAAAAGCATGCATGCATGACTGCCATCAGCCTACATGCATACAAACATGATGCAGCTTCATGATTGTGTGTCTGCAGATGTGCATGTCAGCTTGCTTCATGCACCTACAGGTCTGTTTGTAAGGGTACATTACCAGCTTTCACCATTTCATACAGTGCACATTCCCTTATTTATCAGATACTTTGTGGAAAACTTTGTGTGGCTAGGCTAAGCAGCAAACATTACATTCCCATGTTGCATGCCATGATGGAGACATGCAGCAACGAGCGAGAGAAAGCAAGAAACAACAAGCTAACGTAACTCTGCTCCACATCTTCTGGCCCCACAGTCAGTGGATATACTTTCAATTATTCAACTTGGCAAACTGTAAACCCAAATGTGGATCAAAACCCTTTAACATGCAACTTGAAGACCCCCCCCCCTCCCCTCTGCCATGTTCTGAAATATAAATGTGTGTTTCTTTTCCTGCAGACTAATTAGATGTCATCACATGTGGGTCCTGTTAAGCTGGGATCTGAGAGGAAAACTAGAGAAGATGTAAGTGATGCTGGGAACCAGTGCAGATACATAAATGTATGCAGTGGGTTTGTGTTTCACGTGAACCTGCAATGGTCAGAAATATCCTGCACTACATCCAGATTCCTTTCTATAAATCCAAATGAGTTTGTTATGATTGTTTCTGAACTCAGGAGTGATGTTTTAGGCTCTTTTAAATTACTAATCGAGCAACTTGGATGAAGGTTTTTTTCTGTATTACATCCACTTTCCATACCGCGCTGCTGGGTTGGCTTAACGAGTCGAAGCTTTTACTCGATATGTGACACTGCAGGTCTCCGACAGCAAATCAAAGCAGCTCCTGAAAGGGTTTTTTAATACGATGCCACTGAGGCTGAAATAAATGTGCTTAAAGATTACAAAAGGTCCCCCAACAGTTATCAATACACAAGTACAAACACATGAGCTTCACCTCTAACAACACGAACAGGCTCTGGATCAAGTAGAAGATCACACAGCAACTTTTACCTGCAAAACCTTTAGAAACTTCCAGGCAGCTTCCACAGGTGTGTCATCATCTTTGCCCACAACCACCATCACATATATCTGCCTACAGCATACACATCCTTTCATTACTGCTTGTCTGCTCAGTGAGCTCCTCCAAACTCATCATACAGAATGAAATGTTGGCTTTATTTTACAGGAAATAAAAACTTTTTTCCCGCGTTCGTCACAGATTAAAATCAGATGAGGAAAAAGGAAAAAGCATATTTACAATTCATCAGCTTTGGTTTGTAACTTTGGAGCATTTAAATGGACTTGGATGCATGTGGGAGTGTGGTTATTAAAAATGCTTATAGCGAGCAAAACATCAAACACCAGCTCCCAGGTCCAAAAGAAAAAAAGCTAAATAAGAGCCCCGCTTTTATCATTTATCCTGATGAGACAGGTACATCCTCACCACTAACTGGTACCCTGAGCAGCTTTAACTGAACTCAGCAATTAAAATGTTGATCATTACAAACAATCCACAGATAAAAGTCTCTCTTCCTCTCATACAAAGGCTTGTAAGTACAGAAACAAAGCATTTGGGTATAAATTCACCCCAAAATAAGATGCTGATGCAAAACACCAAACAATTAAGATGAGAAATGCGCTCGCATGCTGCATCCATGCTCTTAGGTTCATGTTTATACCTCAGCTGGCCTTCATTAAGTCAGACAAACCATTAACCAACAATGTTAACAACAATGGTAACAACAATAAACTAACAACACACAACAACCCTCGTTTCTACACAAACAGGTGAAAATCAACGAGTCCTGATTGAAATGAGTCAAAGTGCATGTATGTCTGTGAAAAACTTTATACGGATGCAAATGAGTGTCTGTGTGTGTGTGTGTGTGTGTGATTCACTCTGCTTTCCATGCTGCTCTGCTCCCACAGTGCCCCTGGGACCCATCTGCCTCCCTGTTATTAATTCATCAGGCTTAACCATGCAGCGCTTTATGACTCTGTTTAGACTGACGAACTATCCCACACCCGTATCTCTCACACACTCTCCCACAAGAACACAGTATCGAAAAACAATATCTGTCACTGGATGCGGAGACTTGTCTTGCAGCATGAATCGTCTCGTCCATTGTCTCTGTGCACAGTCCAGAATCAATACGTGCAGATGTAGCGTGTGCTTCATCTTCATATAACTCCAAAAAAAGTTGGTGCAGAATAACCGTGCCTGGTCGTAAGATGGAAACACAAGAATCTTTTTAACTTGTGTAAAAAAAACTCTGTTAAAGGTAATAAAGCTTTCCTCAGGCAGCCATCAACTTACCTCCCTGTATTTCACATTATCGGTGCAGCTAATTCCCATCATGGAAAATATTTTGGTGATTGCCCACCATGTTCAAAATAAAGCCTTTAAAAAGAAAGAAATCTAAAACGTTGGACTGGGAGATAATCTAAGAATCAATCAGTACCCTTCACTGGAATATGTCTTGATTGCCATGCCTAAACCCATTCCCATCAAAGACAAAAGGAAAGATCCAAGATTGCAGCACATCAAAAGAGTTTATCTCGCCAGCATTATGTGACTGTAAATATCTGCTGCAGAGACATGAGCCGCAGTGAGGGAGTAAACAGTGACAGAGAGGCGGAAAATAGAGAAAAGACTCCAGAAACTGGACAAAGCCTCAACAGATGCAAAACCAAAACACACTTTCTCTGCAGTAACTTGTTTAAATAAGCTGCACTGAAACAGCTAAAGTTTCCTAAAGTTAGAGGTTAAGAAAAGACACATTCCTCTCCAGATTCATAAAAACTAAAGAATGAAAGTAAAATAGACCCAGAAAAAGGTTTCAGTTCTACTCCTGCATCGCTGCATCGTTTTACACAACTCATACAAACACAGATGTGATTGACCTGCTTTCAGGAAAAGGACGTGGGAAACATTTATCTAACAGATTACAAGGTTGGATAGAAGTGACTCCATCTTCTGCTTCTTCCTCAAAGGGCAGCATTAAACTCCAGGACACCCAGTGTCTGGCTGGGGTTATACTGCCTCCCAGTGGACATGCTGTGAACATCCTCCCTGCAGCTCTGACCGGTCTGTATGCACATGTTCACAGTTAGCTGTTCACAGCAGGTTGTTGGCAATCAAAGTTTGTTTTTAAGTATTTTTCACTTCACAACCCCACTGAGCTCAAATTATTCTCTCACAGAAAACAGGTCACAGAGACTGAACCGCACCTTTCTTAGGCTGAACTTACACACGTAAGTATTTATTAATAGCTGAGGTTCAAGTTACAGGTGAAAATGAGGGAATGAGCTGTTTCTAATTCAGTGCAACTGTAAGTAAACATTACACACACACACACACACACACACACACACACACACACACGTGATGTGTGCGGGAACACAGCTTTGATAATGATTGTGTGAAGAAATGACAACGCAAGCCGAGTTCATCACAAAGCGTGAATGTTAAAACACAGCTGCATGTTTTATTTTAAATCTTTACCAGTTTAAACGCTACAGGAACATAATGTCAGAAATTCATGTTTAATTACTTTAAGATACAAATGCAAACTAAAAACTGTGTCATCTCTAAATGTACAATTCAGGTCTATTTGTAGAAAACACTGTTTTAAGCTTCTTTGTTTCACTGAGAGTTTAAATATGCAGCGTATCAGCAACATGCCAGCACACACACACACACACACACACACACACACTCTTCAGGAATGCTCATGGCATGTCAAGTCATTCCTTTCTACGTATACGTGTTGACAGTTCTCTTGTTTGACTCTCTACATGAGAGCCTCTGTGGAATAAAATGACTGACAATGTTTGAAAATGGCCAGACAGTGTGATTCCATGTATGACAGTAAGCCAGTTGTCCCGTTAAGGACAAGAGAGACGAGAATGTACGGAAAGATAATGGGAGAAAATGCTGAGAAAAAATCCTGCTTTTCCACAGCAACCATCAGCAAACAATAAGAAAAGTTTAAAGTTATATTAAAAAAATCATTTAACTGCTTCTCGGACAGAATATGAATTATAAAATCAAATAAAATAGAAAGTGGTACATCCTGTGACCCTGAAAACACATTAATCTAAAAAACACCCTTTTGTTTGGTGGAAATGATAAAAGAAATTGTTAATAATTGTTTTTCCTTCTTGTATTAACATCAGTTTGCTGTGTTAGAGGCCACTTCAACATCAAAACTAACCAAAACTAAATACATCAAACAGAACTCAATACAAAAATCAGCTTAATTAAGCATAATAATGTTAATTTTTAAAGCATAATAGCATTTTAATAATCCACAACCTGTAGTTTGTACAATATACGTGTTGGATTATTGCTCCTGAACTTCAGGAGATTTAGATTCCATCTTTGTAGCTGTTGTGAATATTAAATAAAGATGTGGTTCGTTTGTGGTTAAAGTATTTTTTATTCTGCTTTACCTTATTTCCAGAGTAGCATCACTCGTTCTATTTTCTGCTACTTGTCCGGGTCAGGTCGCGGGGTCAGGGGGCATCCAGGGTCTACCCTGCAGTCTCCTTAACAACACATAATGTGTTTGATCTCCATCTAAATGAGAGGAAATGTTGGAGGTGAATACTTTGCTCCAGTTAGACCTGCAACAGCTCCAGATTAAATCTGGTTATTATGTGTACACCTGTTGTTTCTGCGGTTTAAACCTGCACATGTACATACCGTCTCTGATCAAGCTGAAGCAAACAGCTTTAAAAATGTAGCTTTAACGTGTCAAAGTTTTATTTTTCCATCTGAAAATTAAAATCAAGGTTTGGGAAAGTTTGAAATATGTTTATTATATAAAACCTGAAAAGCACTTATCAGGTAGACAGTAACCGCAGCGCTCTGTAACGATGGGGTTTATAAATGCTCTTCCTTAAAGGCAGACATTTTCTTTATCAACCAAACAAACATCTTTTACTTCCTTCCTTTAAACTCTTGCCATCTCAGCCATTCCCAGCCCCGAGCAAGTTGCCTTTTCCTCCAGGGAGCCTTTTCTTGGCAAAGCGACTGTTTATTTGACTAAAACGGGTCCTTACTTCAGACGGTTTGTCTAATTAAAATGTTGCAAAAACATTCGGGAGTCGGCATTTTATTCAGCAGCTAATTGTGCCGACGCCTGGGACAGGGATATTTTATGCATACACTTTCCCAGATCTGAGGGAAGGAACACAACTGTGTTCACACACACACACACACAGATCAGTTTCTTGTTCACCGGTGAGATGAATTTTAAACAGTCTGGAGTATCAAGTTAATCAGTGAGAATTCAGTGGGGGAATATCAAGTTGCCTTTTAACACGGCAGAATGCATGTATGATTAACGTACTGCTCCCCATCGGACTGAGCAGAATAATTGTCTTGTTTACCAACAGGTGTTTTTAATCTAGACACAGGAATTAACAATCCTTGTTTGTAAGGGCGCTCAGGGTTTGCCGTGTATGGGATGTAATGGCTCGTTGTTTTTCTGATCTGCAGCTCGTGTCGTCCTAATTGAGTATTTCAAGCCACCGAGTTGAGAAAGTGCATAAGGAACAACTGCTGCTGCTTCTAATGGATGTTCTCTCCTTCAGTGTGAAGGAAACCACAGATTTCCACCAATAAATGTTCATACAAGCAAAGAACTTTGAAACGATTGTCTCCATCCTGAGACAGCTCAGGTGTTTCCGACAGGTGAAAGCAGAACCTGACCTGGTTTGTGTTTAGGTGAGGAGGACCATGCGCCATAAAGATCCATGCCTTCAGCTGAATAGGTTGATAAGGACTCCTGAGGTGTGACAGGACATCCCACACATGCATTTCAGCATTTACAAACAATAATAAATAGATCATAAAACTAGTGATGCTACATTTTCATCAGCTGCAACATCATTTTATCATAATTTACTCTTTAAAAAACTTAAACCACTTCATTACTTTCCAGCTCAGATTCTAAAACACAACCACATCTGTAGCTTAAAAACGTCGCTCGCACACTGATCTTCATTATTCATATTCCTGGTGCATTATTACCCTGAAACAGGGCGAGATATCCTCACACCTCTGTGCTTCGGTCCAGAGCATCACGTTTGACAGCATGGCATCACAAGCCAGCAACTGGATGCAAGATGGAGGCTGAATTAGCCTTCGTTTGCCACTTTTATCAGTAAAATCCGCAGGAAAAGAGAAAAACAATCAAACAAAAAGATGTTTTACATCAGCAGTCATGTAAGCGAGCATGGAGCCTTTTTTAAACACCTTCACTGAGTAACACACTGAGTCTCCCCCTGCACATGTGATGCTGCTGGGAAATAAACATTTCATACTTTAACTCACAACTTCAGGATTGAATATTTTTATGGGAATCCCACAAATAAGGTCAGTCGCCTAACTCGAGTGTCAGAAGTAGACGTTAGAAGCTCCATTTTCTTCTCTAATAAAGTGTTAACACACTTGGGTCATCGTCTTTGTCGCTTCAGGAGTGTTTGGAGAAGCACAGTGTGAATCTGGTAGCATCAGTGTGGAAGCGGGGAAGGGGGGTAAAGCCTCAAATGCATTATTATTATTTCACACATCAACCTGAGCTCACAGCTTGTTAAAGAAAAGGTATGCCAACATCTGGCTCACTAAACCTTGTGCTGAAAATGAAACCAATGAGACAAAAAAGTGATGTAGAGTGTACGAAGTTTCTTTTTCTCATGCATCGTGTCTTCTTCTGTAGCAATGTGTGTGAACACGGTGCAATACAGAGATTAGCACAGCTCTGTGATCGCAGTTTTACTTTAATTTCATGAACTTTTAAAATGTGTCATGAGCAGTAAAAGCATCTCATCTTTCACAGATCAGCCAATCCGGGAGCAAGAAAGTGAGCCGCAGCAGCATTTATTAGCCAAACTCTGCTCAGTATGAAGTCTAAGCACATTCTGAAGCTGGTAATGCATAACAGACGTTTCTCAGGCAGTGTTTGACCTTTTGGTGGCATTTCAGGGCGTTTCGGGGCGTTTTGAGGCGTTTCAGGACGTTTTGAGGCGTTTCGAGGCGTTTCTGGGCGTTTCGGGACGTTTCGAGGCATTTTGGGGCGTTTTGAGGTGTTTCAAGGCGTTTTGAGGCGTTTCTGGGCGTTTCGAGGTGTTTTGAGGCGTTTCAAGGCGTTTCGGGACGTTTCGAGGCATTTTGGGGCGTTTTGAGGTGTTTTGAGGCGTTTCAAGGCGTTTCGGGGCGTTTTGAGGCGTTTCAAGGCGTTTCGAGGCGTGTCGAGGTGTTTCAAGGCGTTTCGGGACGTTTTGAGGTGTTTCGAGGTGTTTTAAGGCGTTTCAAGGCGTTTCGGGGCGTTTTGAAGCGTTTCAAGGCGTTTCGGGACGTTTTGAGGCGTTTCGAGGCGTTTCGAGGTGTTTTGAGGCGTTTCAAGGCGTTTCGGGGCGTTTTGAGGCGTTTCAAGGCGTTTCGAGGCGTTTCGAGGCGTTTCGAGGCGTGTCGAGGTGTTTCGGGGCGTTTCGAGGCGTTTCAAGGCGTTTCGGGACGTTTTGAGGCGTTTCGAGGTGTTTCGAGGTGTTTCGGGACGTTTCAAGGCGTTTCAAGGCGTTTTGAGGTGTTTTGAGGCGTTTCAAGATGTTTCGAGGTGTTTCAAGGCGTTTCTGGGCGTTTCGGGACGTTTCGAGGCATTTTGGGGCGTTTTGAGGCGTTTCAAGATGTTTCGAGGCGTTTCTGGGCGTTTCTGGGCGTTTCGGGACGTTTCAAGGCGTTTCAAGGCGTTTCGAGGTGTTTTGAGGCGTTTCAAGATGTTTCGAGGTGTTTCAAGGCGTTTCTGGGCGTTTCGGGGCGTTTCGAGGCATTTTGGGGCGTTTTGAGACGTTTCAAGATGTTTCGAGGTGTTTCAAGGCGTTTCTGGGCGTTTCGGGACGTTTCGAGGTGTTTTGAGGCGTTTCAAGGTGTTTCGAGGCATTTTGAGGCGTTTCGGGGCGGTTCGGGGCGTTTCGAGGCGTTTTGGGACGTTTCGGGGCGTTTCGAGATGTTTCGGGGCATTTCAAGGCGTTTCGAGGTGTTTTGAGGCGTTTCGGGGCATTTCGAGGCGTTTTGGGACGTTTTGGGGCACCGTCTCTGGCTCCACATTTTTACCGCTATTTACCAAGTTTTTCTGAGTGATAAACAAAAACATGTTTTTAATATTTTAATTACATTTAATACTTTTATAGAACAGGTAATAAATAGATTTAAAAAAAGCAAATATGATTAACAGCCTAAAATAAATCATCAGTAATGCATGTGGAGAAAAATACATACAACTTTTATCATTTGCAATTTTATATTTATGACATTTTGTTTTCGTTTCCATGGAGACACCATTTGTCTGCACTGATCCCTGAAAGTATTTCAGTGTATTTAAGACGACGCTGTTCAGGATAAATTGTGATTTCAGAGTGAAAGTAAACTTCTCGCAGCCTCACAGAAAGCTCCACCCCGTTTAGAAAAGGGTTGTTTCTGACCCGCTTATCTCACGTTTGAACACCTGATCACAGAGGTGTGCCCTAATCCGAACATCGATGGAGCTCCATCAACACGCTCGCCAACAAAGGGGGTTGTTAGGGCTTGTTTAGACGGCCCCACACACACACACACACACACCCCAACCTTTTAATACGCATGGCACACCACGCAGAGATGAACACACACAACTTAAAAAAAAGAGCTGCTGTTGCTTTGATAGTTGATGCCAAATGTCTGCTCTTGTAAACTTCTTGTTCTCTGGTGACAGACGCAGAACGAGATCTGTGAGGCGTCTGAGTTCAAGTCTTCGTCTGCACACTCACATCTGTGCCTCACACGAGGCTTGTTTGGAAATCCAAGAGGGAGATTAAATCAGGTTGGCTGATCACCAGTGGATTTGTTTACAGCTGCCTTTAGACACAGATGATAAGCTGTTTATGTCAGATCTGTCATGAATAATTGCAAATGTTTGGGTCTTCAGATGGGAGAAACGTGAGACGTGACGGGGCTCTGCATGAGTGCAGATAAGCAAATCAACGAACGTTCATCAGATTTGAAAAAATGTGTAATAATAAGGCCTCAGTCTTATAAATCTTACATAGTTAAAACTTAAAGGTTGCTTTTAGTTGTGTTGCAACCTTGTAAAATAACATTTCAGCCTGTTGGAAAATAAAAATGCTGTTTCAAAGCAAAAACTTGTTTTTTTTATATAAGTTTTGTTGGTTTAATGGAATAAAGACGTATAGGTAGACAGGGTGCGTTAAAAGAGCCCCCCTCTCCTCCCCCCCGGTCTGCTGGCTATGTGACAGAACTGCATTTCATACTATCAGATGAGCTCTAATTGCAAGTGACTGCTCTGTGTTTATCAGAAATGGCTGTATTATGTGTGTGTGTGTGTGTGTGTGTGTGTGTGTGTGTGTGTGTGTGTGTGTGTGTGTGTGTGTGTGTGTGTGTG
>JBAMHV010000017.1:21474467-21485297 GCA_037177535.1 Pseudomugil gertrudae
TGTGTGTGTGTGTGTGTGTGTGTGTGTGTGTGTGTGTGTGTGTGTGTGTGTGTGTGTGTGTGTGTGTGTGTGTTTTCCAGTAGTGTTTTAGTGAAAATGAAAATCTTTGTGCTTGCTGTGGACTCTTTAGGAAATTACCGTCACACACACACACACAGGTTGGAGCCTGGCGACAGACTCTGGCTCCCAGAACCATTACTACGCCGGCCGGGGCCACGGAGGCCAAACTGTTTGGGACTGGGTGTGTATTTTCATAGTGCAGCATGATTTTTAGGGAGGGGGAGGCAGGATACGAGTTACATGTGTATTTTTCAGCTTTAACAAAGTGTTGTTGCTTTGCTGAAGCATGATAATCCCCTATAAGCTGTAACGCTTAAGTCTTTGGGCCAGCTCGACATCTTTGTGGACGTGTTTATTCCAGCTTTTCTAAGCTGATGCGTGCATCCATGTTTGTGGCCATGTGTGTTTTGACAGCACGACAAATGTCCAGATTTGAAAAGCAAAGCTTTGAACGAGCAAAGCAAACACAACGTTGTATTCCCCACTCAGGAGAGCCATATAGACTAAACACTGATGACCTCTGTGCTGACCTTACACACACACACACACACACAGCAAAGACCTGTGGACACCTTTAAACCTGCTTTTACTATGTTTATGGTTAAACATTTGATTGTAAATGCTTCTGCCTGAAGGAAACATGTGGGCATCAGTCATTTTATCCAGTCAAAGGGGGCTACATATTCAGATTTAATGGAAGGCACACTCCTCTGAATATAACTTTTATATTTAAAAGCTCAGATTTAAATAAACTCAGGCATATTTAAGAGCCACATTATATTTTAATTGATATTTTAATGATTTTTTTCACACTGTAAAGATATTCTTAAATATGTTCTAAAAGAAATTCATCTTATAATAATAATAATAATACATTGTATTTCTAGGCACCTTTCGGGGCCCAAGGTCACCTTACAAAACAACAAAAATAAAAAACATGAGAATTAAAATCAGTTTAAAACATAAAAAAAAATCTTGTGCGTTTCAGGTCCATGGATACTAAGAGGTCAGAGCTTATATTTAATCTAGTATTATGGGATGGTTTCTAAAATTTAATAAAAACGTTGTTAAAAACACTGTAATGGTTGAATGAATGTCTCAAATCTCTGGTAATGTGACACGTTTCAATGCTGGTGCATCATAAACTCATGTCTAACTGCTGTTTGGACATAGTTTAATAATTCTGTGAAACCTCAGATGTAGCCTCCCTAAATTCCCTTTATGCATTCATCTCCAGCCCTCTCAGAGTCCTAGGAGCTTCTGGGTCCTAGCACTAAGCTCTTCCGGATGGAGATTTCTGGAGTCATCTGGTGTCAAACAGGTATCTGAGCCACTTTTCCAGGCTGGGTGACAAAGCCTCCAGTACTGGACTGATGTTTACACGTTACAGGCTTTCTCCAGTTCTTCATTGAGACTTTGGTATTTCTCCAGGTTCTTGTGATCAGACTTTCCTCTGCTGTTTACAATGGTACCATGGTATCATGGTACCATGTCGGCTTGGTTGGCCACCATCGTTTTGTCAAGCTGGATCTGAAAGTCACACAGGATCTTTACCCTCTCGTTGTTCCCCAATATCATCAGTGCTGAGTTGTGGCAAAGAGCTGGATAGATCAGATTATTTGTATTCATTGTTTTCATCATCATCATCATCATCATGTCTGCCATCCACTGTGTGAAGCTTCCTTAGCACTCCAATAAAACTGACAAGCATACAACATAAAAAGTCCTCACATAAAAAATATATATTTACTTGGGTTGTTTTGGTTTAATCCTAAAATAGTTTTGAATGAACAGTTAAAGTGAAATTTCAACGCAGCAGGAATGTGTTTGTCTCCCTCTGCTGGAGCAGAGACGTACACATGGGGGAGGTATGTCTGACCAGACTGGTGACCCACATCCCAATGACTCCAATTTGCCCCCCAAATCCCACAAAAACTGTTAGATTGACCTTTGGCCTGATACCACACACTGAGACGACCTCATTTATCACCTGGATATGGAGTGTTGCAGTAAGGGGGTGCAGAGAGGGGGAATATGCTTGGGGGGAGTGTATATGTGTTTGGATGGGTCATTAGTGTCGAGAGCAGTGCCAGTGTTGGTTTTTAAGGGGAACTGTGGCTTTGGGGGTGCACGCTTGAAGGGAAAGAGGCTTTTATGTTCGTGTACAAAAGTTACAGACTGAGAGACGCTGTCTGGTT
The DNA here is from genome assembly GCA_037177535.1 of Pseudomugil gertrudae. Classification (NCBI taxonomy): domain Eukaryota; kingdom Metazoa; phylum Chordata; class Actinopteri; order Atheriniformes; family Pseudomugilidae; genus Pseudomugil; species Pseudomugil gertrudae. The sequence goes on from JBAMHV010000017.1 coordinate 21,476,726, forward strand.
TGATTCTGATTGGCCGGTGGGGGGGTGAGGGGGTGCAAAGGTCAGGGAGTCAAGGCTGATGAATGTTTTGTGATACTTAGGAAGGGTGAGAGCTGCTTGGTGTGGTTTGAATTAGGAGATAAATGGACCTTTTTGTATTGACTGATGTAACTGCAGCTTCTAACAATGAATATTTTACCTGACTTACTTAAATTAAAGCACTTTTAGTTTCATTTTAGTTTACATCTGCTATATTTTTTCATTTTTTTCTCCAAATCATAACTAAATCTCCAGAAGATTACCATCTAATCCATGTCCAGAGGTGTTATCAGCATCATGCATCAGCCACTTTGAGCTGCAAAGCTTCTGTATGAAAAGTGCTTAACAGTAAAGTTTTAATGAATGATGAATCTTAAGTTCAAACTAAAACATTCATCTGAATTAAACAAAGAAAAAAAGACAGTGCACTGTTAATAACTGGCTAAAGATGGCGCCAGTGTTCATGTTTGTGTGGATCTTATACCTTGGCTTCCTGCATACGAGTCTCAGCTGATGTATAATCGTCAATTTCTTTTTAATCTCGAGTATAATGTGACACATTGATTATAAAAACATTAAAAAAAAACTTTCCTCCCTTGTTATCAGCATTCTAGCTCTCCTGTACAGGGCATCGAGCCTCCTTCCACCGCAGACCCACAAACACCTCAAACACCTGAACCTCGTGAAGCTGAAAGCATCGATTCATCCTACAAGGCGTCTTGGCGTTCCCTGGATCCTCCTCAGGTCGGTCTTGTTTCTGTCGCTGGCTTCGTGGACCGGTCCCATCACTCCTGTTCTCGTCAAATCCATCATCGCAGGGTGAATCTAAGGATTTGCTTTGACGTTGACCACACCATGTTAGCCCACCTGGCTAGGTCGGCTAACTCCAGCAGCACTATTAACTTTGGTCTGTTAAACATCTGCTCACCTACAAACAAGGGGATCTCATTCAGGATCTCATTTCAGACCGATTTTGGCTCAATGGCTTTATTCATCTCATCCACGCCGCCTGAGTTTGTTTACATCTCCAAACCTCACGATGATCACCACCAGTGCAAAGTAAAGCCACTTGAGGCTCCGGCGCTCAGTTCATTTGAGTATACGGCCTCACAACTCTCTGGATCCACTTCCTCTGGACCCGTTCCCTCTTCATCTCTGTTCAACTGACTCTGGATCCACGTCCTCTGGACCCGTTCCCTCTTCATCTCTGTTCAACTGACTCTGGATCCACTTCCTCTGGACCCGTTCCCTCTTCATCTCTGCCTCCATCCACCAACGACTTGCCTGTGAAGGAGCTGCTGCTTCTCTCTACATTCACCATCACCACCCAGTCTCAGGTTTGCTTCCTTCCTTGACATATATATCTGACCGGATTCATAAATCCAAACCTTCCTCTGGCTTGTTTGACCCTCTCCCAGTAGTTTTAGGCAAAGCTTGTTTTCAGTCACATCACTGCCATTTTTCACTCCTCTGTCATCACCAGACATGTTCTGTTAGGCTTCAACACAGCTGCTGTCCCCTTCACAGCACAGAATCGGCTCTTAAAGAATGACCAATGACCTTCTAATGGCAGCTGACTCTGGTCTCCTCACCATCATCATCATCTTCTCTGATCTCAGTGCAGCTTTTGACACCATCTCTCACAGCACCCTCCTAAATAGACTGGTAACTGGTTTCTTATCTCACGGATCGTACACAGTTTATTCAACTTAAAACTCATACTGCAAAGTCATTTCTCGTTACAGTCGGTGTGCCCCAGGTCTCTGTCTTGGAGCCCCTTCTTTTTATCACCCATGTTCTCCCCCTTGGCCACATATTCTGTAAATATTAGTATCAACTTCCATTCTCTACATCTCCTCCAAACCGAACTCCTCTCTTCCACCCACTACCCTTTTTGTCTTTGGGAAAATAAAAGCAAGGTTCTCCTCCTATTTTCTCAAACTCAGCAGTAAAACAGAGGTTCTACCTGTCAGCACGACGTCCTCTCTAACTAAATCTCACAGTTTCTCCATCAATGTTGACAGCTCCTCTATTCTCCCCTCAGGTTTAGGGTCTGGGTGTCATTCAGAACAGCACCTTTTTATTTCAAGCCAATATCAACAGCGTCACTCGGTCTGGTTTTCCTTCCCCTGGCACTCGACTGAAATGGACGCTTCCACCTCCACTCCCGTACCTTCCTGCTTTTCCTACCTTCTTGTCTTGTGTTGTGGTAACTTTTGGAGGTAACTTTTTCTCTGTATTCTTTCCTAAAACCACAATCTGACGGAATGGATCTGATCAGCTGGTCTCTGAGTGCAATCCATAAAATCTTTTCGACCCGGAGAGCGGGAGAGGGGGAACCCGCATGTCCTGAGGGGACTCATCTGGCTGGATGTGCATGGACGCTTGGGGCAAGTGATGTGTCTGTCAATGCTCTCTGTGGAGGGTGAGGAGGATGCATATGTAAGCGAGTGCAGAGAAAGAGAAGCGGCCACATGAATAATACTTCATACTTTGATGCATTTATTAAACATGAAATCAGGTGCTTCCCCTTTGCATCTAAAACCCGGTCTAGTTCAGGGGCTGGTCTACTCCCTCTGACACCCCGTACACCCAGAGGCGGATAGCCCGCTAATATACACAGCACCACAACAAAACCACTGCACTGCACACACACACTTCAGACCCTGCATGCTAAAGTTCAGACATCTATAGCCCAACCCCAAGCCCTCACAGGGGAATAGAGTTGATGTTAAAAGGAAGCAACTCTCTAAAAACAAACAAAAACAAAAAACTTTATAATTTAGTTAGTCCGCTCTTACAGTTGCCACTGCAGGTGGCCAAGGCCCAACTCAGACCTGAGCGGACTTAAACAAAACGTAACCGTAAAAGGAAAAGGACAGCAGGTGTGGACTTATTCTGCAGGTTGAAAAGAAATAAAACGATTACCATTTATACAAAACATTTTAATCAAAACTCTGTAAACAAACATTTTAAAACCTGCAGATAAGAACTTCTGTACTCAGTTTTCCTTCCTATGCAGTCCATCAGAACCCAGTCCTGTCATGCAAACCGCATTTCAGTATGTATAAAAATAAACACATTTAAAACCATAAAATACTTTAAAAAGCCATGTTTACCCAACACTAGACCAGACACTGCCCATTGGCACCGTGGCTGTCACACCAGAGACTGGCACTCCCTGATAACCTGCCACTTCCTCTTTTATAGAGGACCTGCCAATAGCCCAGCGCCACCCTGTGGTGCCACTTGCAACACATACAGTTTATATTTGGATTTATGTTGACACGATTCGTGCTTTTCTGCATTTGTGGGGTTCTGGTGATTACATTACTGAGGCTGATGCGGAAGAACACAGAGGACTGAGACCATGCCATGAACACTTTGAATCTCGCTCTGATGGAGCAGACCCGCAAGCTGGACTACCTGCTGGCTTATGCAGGTCAAGCTCGGGTTCGGGAACTGTTACAGAGCATGGAAAACATCTTGAGGAGAGTGTCTGACCGGATCAATCAAAATTGACCACTTTTTTGGCTATTTGGAACCAAGGAGTCTGAGACCAGTAAAGACTCAAGACTGAAAATCACCAGTCTGGAAGTCTAAACATTATAATCTGAATCTGGATCCCTGTTGGAATAATAAACTTCCCCTGGAATGACAACAGATAAGAAGCTCCTTCCCACTCCTTCCCAATCAGCGATGTTCCGGGCCTGAAGGTCGCTGCGTTGCCATGGAGATGGTTGGACGAGGACTGAATGGCTTGGCGTATACACCTGATACACACACCACATTCACATGTTCAGCCAACAGATAAAACCAGCCTACAACTTGCTGTCTTGTCCTCTGATCTCCTCCCACTTCCTGATCTCTCAGGCTGGAACGCGTCGTTATTGGCTGCTTCCGTGAAATGTGACGGCAGACAATATTATAATATTTTTTATCATAAAATATCTGTTATTTTAAATTTTATTCTTATAAGTGACCCGGTCCTAAGCCACTGCTCCATAGTTATTTGGATATAAGACGGGTTCGGTTTCGCAAAACTGAGTGTGACAACATCCATCCATTCATCTTCTACCGCTTATTCCCTGAACGAGGCCGTGGGGGGGCTGGAGCCAATCCCAGCTGATATTGGATGAGAGGCGGGGTACACCTGGACAGGTGAGTGTGACAACATTTCCAGTTAATTCAAATACATTTAGGATTGTTGTGTTGTTCACCTTGTGGACCACCAGGGGGCGCTGGCGGACCTCACTTTGAGAAAGGCTGTTTTAACCATCACCCCTGCTCTTTAACAGCTCTATTAGAGCACAGAAATCTGTTTCTTCTCTTATCCATGCAACCTGCTCCACATTGCCACTACCTCCTGTACTCTCAGGTATCATCCTCCACTCATCTTCCCATTCTCTCTGCCCGTCTCACCATCATGGAGCCTTCACTCACTTCGCTCTTACATCATTTAAATCTGAACATAAACCCATCTGTTTAAACTGCCTCCTCAATTTAACTCTTCTAACAGTCACCTTTGTGTTGCTTTAAGCCTAATGTTTTTTTAAAAAATGCTATTACTTTTTCTTTCTTGTAAGGTAACCTTGGACGTGGAAAGGCACTAAAAAATAAATCTTATTAATAAAAATGTATTACTGAAATAACTGATGATATATATTGTGAGGGGCCCTTTGAGCTCCCACAATCCCACTGTGGCCATGGTGATTTTTATAAGATATGAAGACCAATAAACACTTCTCAGCCCCATGAAAGGGATATTTGCATTTTTAAAAGAAACATATCCACCTTAATGAGCACTGCTTTTTTCTGCAGTAAAGAATTTTTATATATTTAAAACCTGAGGAAATAAATTCAAAGCTGCTGCAGACCATAATATGAAGAGTGAATTATGTAATGTGTTATCATTGCTAAAGCTCTGTCTAAATATAGACCTTTGAATGAAAAGTTATAAGAAAAATGTTGGTTAATAAAAGAGAAACTTAATAAAAGAGACATTGTCACAAACATATTGGGCCATATTGTAGGTGAGACAGGTCTGAGGTGTCGGACTGGAAGGTGTTAGGAGCTGTTACTAACCCGGCCAGAACACTACTTTAAAGCCGGGATGAATATTCTCTTGGTGGAGGTACTCGGAGTCAACGAGGAGGCAGAGATATGACTCGCTTCTTATATTAAACTGACTGGGTGGCATGGATGGACATGTAGACATGTGGTTACACATTTGTGCTTAATAAGGTTTGGTATGGTTTCTGAAACACAGAAAGGAAAACACTCAATGACCACACTACCTAAAATAACACAAGTGTACACAGTGAAACACTGACAGAATTAGCCTAATGTACATGACACTATACTTATTATACTGATAATGCACTCCATCCAACTCAAACATACACAACATACACGCTAGCATGAACCAGAGTCTAAATTAGCTAAAGTCGGAGACTAGCAGACTAACAGCTAACTTTAGAAGCTAATATAGACACATTCACTAATGTAAATATATACTTATACTTATAACAGTCACCACAGTTACAAAACTTACTTTAGTCATGAACACACACCGCTTTAACACAACCACAGTCGTTCAGCAGGGCAACAGGAGTAAAAACCATCTGATGTTTAACATGTTTCTCTGCCGTCTGTCAGAATAAGGAATACACAGCAGGAACCACTACCAACAAAACTGCATTATTATTTATAAAAGAACATGGGAACTAATATGGGGCCTTTTGTACACATATGCACTTGTACTTCTAAAATAAAACACTATGGAGGAGAGGAAGATTTTTTCTAAAAAGGGCATCGAGTAAGAATGACTTCCATCCAGCATTGACATTGTGCATCATATTAAATGATGCATAGCAGACTCTCAGCCTTTTGAGCACCTGTTGCAACAACGGTAGCCGCGGTGTATAAAAACTCCTCTCCAAGCTGTGTTTTTATTTAACACCATTTAATTCACAGCATGAGCAGAAAGAATTCATGGCACAAAGAGGACATGTTGAAAACATAAATGTAACCTCTGCCATAAAATAAATACACAATACTGATGCTACACTGAGCCGGATCCAGTTAAACTCCTCCGGTGGAACCGTAGGTTTACGTAGGTTCAGCAAGAAAAGGGCTTTTCTAAGCTGGCACTCGTCAACAAGTGGCTGTTTATTGAGTTATTGAGTTTATTTATCTGAATACTTGCTTGAGACAATGCACTGTAATGCACAAGAAGAAAAATGTGAAGTGAGTAAAATAAAATGAGTTGGAAGTTGAAATGAGGTCTACATGTAGTAAAAATCTGTGCAAGTTGAACTAAAAAGAATTAAAAGTTCACAATGTCTGAATCATGCATCAAAGATCAAAACAAAAAGTTTAAAATGGCTGAAATGAACTGAAAATATTCTGATGTTTAGTAAAACTATTTAAAGCTCAAAATATAAAAATACTTCTTAAAGCTGAAGTCAGCAGCTCAGTTGTGTTTAAATGTTTGTTAAAGGAATGAAAGTTGAACCAAAAGAAGCGGAAAAGTCCTGAAGCTGAAATCTGCTTGTTGAAAAAGCTCAAAATAGATTCCAGCTAAACTTAAAGCCAACAAGGTTTCTGACATTTCCATGTATAACGTGTGTGTGTAGGTCAAACTGAAGGTGTTCACGCTGTTCGAGGAGTTTTGAAGTTAAAATGCATTTAGAGTGAAGAAGCAAAACTGAGAAGCTGAAACATGATTTTAAAAAATGTTAAAAGATAAACAAGTCATTTTTAAATAAATAGCCCAATCACTAGGCCAGGCTGGGGGCGTGCCCTCCCCATCCCCCCCTGAAGCTCCGCCCCTGATGTTTCCAGCTGAAATTATGTGTAAGAAGAAGTAACTTAGAAAATGTACAACTTTTTAAAAGAACCACAGGTTGTTTACATTTATTTCAGAGAGCAAAATAAAAGTTTAAAGTTACATTTTATAAAAATTTTAAATTGTTAAGACACTTCAGAGCAACCTTCTGCTGTGTGTGTGTGTGTGTGTGCGCATGTGTGGGCGTGTGTGTGTGTGCGTGTGTGTGTGTGCGCGTGTGTGTGTGTGTGTGTGCGCGTGTGTGTGTGTGTGCGCGTGTGTGTGTGTGTGTGTGCGTGTGTGTGGGTGGGCGTGTGTGTGTGGGGGGGGGTGGGTGTGTGTGTGTGTGTGTGTGTGGGCGTGTGTGTGTGTGTGTGTGTGTGTGCGTGTGTGTGTGTGTGCACGCTCAATAACTGTTTACATGCACAAGGGAGCTCTGGATAAATGACCCCTCAACACTGAGGGGATTTTTTTGTCATGAAGCACACACAGAATATAAAGCAAATATTAGGACAGGATGTAGGCACACACACACACACACACACACACACACACACACCAGACATGGCAGAGAACGCTGTAACGTGGTAGTTTGTTACTTTATAGGGTGGCATGAAGATAGCTCTGAAACAGAAACACAACATGATGTCAGAGGGATCTTTATGTCATTCTGCATTATTCTGTCATAGGCAGAGTTAAATCAGCTTTACACGTCTGTATTTTATTATATTTTTATCTTTTAACAGCCTGTTACAGCTGAGGGATCAAAGGTCATGGCATGCAGTGAAATTTGGCCATTTCTTTTAAAGATTTGTAATTTATTTCTTATAAATACTGTTTTACTTTGTATAAATAATGATCTGCTTGTGTGTTTTACATCCAAAGTGTTCCAGAATGTTCTTAGCTGCTGGAGGACACTGGAGTTCCACATGTTCACCACATGGTGGCGGTAGAGAGTCAGAGGCATCATTCAGGTGTTCTGTGTTGTCCTTTAAAACCTCATTACTCTGTTGTATGATAAAGTTCTTCATCACAGACTTTGATTTAATCTTTTACAAACTGATTTACATATAAAACTCTGTAAGCATTTAAAGCCTAAAAAAAGTTTAGGAAAACACGTCTTCATGAAAATAACTTTTTACTACATTAGGCCTAAAAATGTAAACTAAATACAGATGTTTACAGTTTGTTAAATAATGTTTATTAGTAAACAAAAAATAGTATGAGGTTGAAGATGTTAGTATTAACAGTAGCTGTAGTGCAGGTAGTAGTCATCATCATCATCATCATCATCATCATCAGTAGTAGCATCCTGCTCTTTATTAAGTTGCTATACACACACATTTTAACTCCCAGATGAGATGGACTCACACACACACACACAAACACACCACAAAACGCCAGTGTTTGTTTTGTTTCCTTATTTGTACCTTAGACATACATCATATGCTGTATTATTAAGCATGTACTTTATGTTGCAAACTTTAAAAAAGAAAGAAATTCAGAATAATTATCCCTGAAATAAAATTCATTCAGCCGTCAGACGAAGTCGTTTTGGTGTTAAAGGGGACATATCATGTGAAATCTATCTTTTTAAATATCTTAAATATGTTTTTAGCCTCTCGCCCGTTGACAGCTGGGATTAGTTTGGGGGGGGGGGGGGGGGGGGGGGGGGGGGAGGGGGGGGGGGGGGGGGGGGGGGGGGGGGGGGGGGGGGGGGGGGGG
>JBAMHV010000017.1:21726280-21736612 GCA_037177535.1 Pseudomugil gertrudae
TTGAATACAAAATTAGTATTCAAAGACTCTCTTTCTCTCTGTGTGTGTTTGTGTGTGTGTGTGTGTGTGTGTGTGTGTGTGTGTGTGTGTGTGTGTGTTTGTTGTGTTTAATGTCAGGGAGCAGGTGTGATCTCAGTATGGGCCCCTGTCTTTTTACAACTTGCATGTAGCTTGTAGGGTCTGAATCCCTTTTTCATGGGGCCAGCTTTGCACCATGCTTCACCAACACACACACACACACACACACACACACACACACAGTCGCTCAATCACACTGATAGCACTGGTTCCATTTCCCTCCCCACTTAGTAGTGCTGCTGGGAAGCCGAATTGAAAAGGTGGAGTCGAGCCTGTGAACCTTGAAAGGGTGCAAAGGAAAGCGGGGGCTTGGTGGCAGCGGTGGGGTGGGGGGGGCATCATGGTGTAAATGGGAAGTGAAAAATGGAGGGAAAAAGGTAAAAATATAAAAGGTGGGATTAAGAGGAAACAAATGTCTGCATTGTCACTTTATAAGTGTTAAAATAAAGGCAGGAGAAGCTAAACTGGGATTTGCACTCGCTTCATGTCGCCTCGTCTAAGATCAACTCTCTAAAAAGCTTTAAAATATTCTGAAAAAGATGATTTTACATATTTTATAGCTTGTTTTGGGCTTTTCTGCTTTTTAAGGGCTGCATAGCACTTACAGTAAGAAATAAAATGTTAAGAAATGCTTCTGAATAAGTTATTTACCATGAGACAGGACGTTAAAGCAAAAAATAAATCAACATTTTTATCAGGTTATTCCATTAAAAATCATTTAAGAGAAAAAGATTTAGCATAAAAGAGACGGATATAAAGTAAATGATATAAACCTGTTTGTACAGGAATCCAGATAAAAACACGTGAAGCTTAATGGATCATTTTATTTCTCATGGTTAATCTGGATCCTCTGTTCTGGCTTCCTGCAGAATGGGGCCAGCTTTGCACCATGCTTTACACACACACACACACCCACACACACACACACACACACACACACGCACACACACACACACACACACACACACATTTCTGACTTTATTAAAACTGTTCTCATCGTGTCAGCTTGCAGCTTGTAGATGCTAGAACCCGGGTTGTCTTGTTTGAGGCTTGTACCCAGCTCCGGCATGTCGCTGTGTTGTTCACATCCGTATAAGAACCGTTCATGCTCACCGTATAAGAACCGTTCATGCTCACCGTATAAGAACCGTTCATGCTCACCGTATAAGAACCGTTCATGCTCACTGTATAAGAACCGTTCATGCTCTCCTGTTATGAACATGAACATGAAAACACGCCTGGCATCGTCCTCCCACACCTTTCCAGCCTCTTTTCACTCCTCTACATCTTCTCAGCTTCTTCGTAAACACATGGAATCAGCCTGTTTGTGGTGGCCATGATGGGGAATCTCCACGTATGACTCACCAAACACGACAAATACTCACAATTCCTCGTCATTCCAGATTTGTAACAAAGTTAATGCTCTTTTATTAAAGCAGCGACTAAGAGAGCAGCGAGTCATCGTCTGAAAGGAGCTGAAGAAAAGGTTGACATTTCACCCCTCACTCTGTCCTTCGCTCTAATTAGGTTGTGTTGTTGCTTTAACCTGCTGGTCGGCTGATTGGTTTGAGGTGGAGGGGGTTAATGAGGGCAACCTCCACCCTCACCAAAACTCTTTGTAACTTACAAACGTGCCCGCAGAACTCAATAACGCACCATCGACTTGATAAAATGCACACATTCACAGATAACACGCATGGCCCTCAGCTCAGCATGATCCCGCCCAGCCGACACACACGCCCCCCTCTGCCGACATTGTTTTCCAGCTAACAATAGAGGCCCTTCAAGCCTTTTTGCTCCCAAAAAGAAAGCTTTTGTTAAAATGAAACACTTTAGTGGTGGGCTAAATTAAGGGGGAGGAGGCACTGGTGGTTGGGGGGAGCTTTGGTGAGGGGGTTACCAAGTCGTTTGCATTTTCTTTTAAATACACGCTGCTCTTCTGTAGCTCCCTAATTAGTCTTTGATAATGAGTTGATAATGTAACCAATTAGGTCATCCATCAGCCAAGTTTCTTCCTTCTTCTCTTCAGCTCTTCATAAAGCTCGCTAATTAAATCAAAATGTGTGATAGCTGAATCTGATGCGTTTCCTGAAGAGAGCGTGTACCGTGTTGGATACGCTGCTTCAACCCCTCGTCTTCCTCACCGGTCCCACGCCAGGCCCGGTGATGCTGAAGGAGGTGTTGCTCGTCTTTGGCAACAAACATGAGTCATTAACCCTGATTTTAAAAACTATTTAACACCTTCTAATTTAAGACTTTTGGAAAGCAAGTGGTAGAAAACAAGTGTGAAAGTAATTATGGTGTACAACTGTGTTTTCATGTCAACACTGGCAGCCATTAAAGGAAAATGGCAGATATAAACAACATAAAACACTTTTACTCCAGTTTGACTTTGCTGTGTATTTCTGGTGTCGCTGAGAATAAATACCACCTTAAAAAACACTTAAGATAGTTTTATTTGCTGTTTACACATTGAAAAGTAATCATAAGGGTTTTCTGCCAGTTCCACAGAATCAAAGAGTAAAGCCTGTAATCTACTCTAATCCCTGCACATTGAAATTTCACACATTTTAAACCGTTTCAGGTTTTACTCACAGGTGTAGGTGCAAAACTGTTGTTTATAAAAGGTAAGAAAACAGCACTGATAAATGAGCTTTTTCTTAAATAAATCAACTTTACTGAGAGATTAACCTTTAACGTGATATTAGAATATGTGGAAATGTATATTTAACAAAGAAATTATGGTTTTAAATGTTATTATTCACACTGGAAATTTTAACATTGGTTTTAAAAATCCAAATAACTTAATTTTAATAAAGTTTCTATGAGTGCTCATCTTGAATAAGTCAGATTTACTTTGGAGAACAATCAAACTAAACTTTATGTTTAATTTAGTTGTTATGGTATCAAACACATACCGTGTAACCTTTGGTCACTAGCTGCACTAAACCTGCACCATCCCACACGACACCGTAACACCATGAAACCAACTCCATCCATGTACAGAAAACTAAACCAGGAAACCTGCTAATTATTATATATATATATATTTACATGATTTATAGGAAATGCATTTAAACCATGTTTAGGGAGCCGCATTAGCCGATTAGCTTCAACTAGCCACATTTAGCTTCTACTAAACAGCTAAATAAAGTCACAGATGCAACGTTCTGCCGCTCATTGCAGACGTTCTGCCGTTGTTCTGAATAAACGCTGCTGAAAGATGTTTAAAAAACACATTTTTGGTACGTTTAGCAGCTGTGTGTGGGTTTTACATCCACACTGTTCTTCCATCAGACTCAGACTGTCTTTCCTCTTTAGCCATCCCTTTCCTGCTCTCTCTTTCTGCCTCCTCACACACCGTTATACACGACTAACTTTGGTTCTGCAGAGGAAGAAACAGCAGCACACTGCCCTCTGTGTTTATTAGAGCAAAGAGTTCCAGGTCACATGACCCCACGAGAGACGGATCCGCTCCTGAACAGTGTCTGCTTTCTGAACAGGACGGCCCTTCGAATCACCAACACGCATCACTGGAATCATCCGTTATTTCCTCACATTAGACTGATGTTTGAGTCCAAAGTTACATGAGGTCAGTTTAAATTCACCGTACGGCTACCACACCCGGCCCGTCAGCTTGATGAGTGTACACCGCCTCAACCCGACAGCAGAAAAATAGGCCTCTTCACATTACAGTAGGACACAAGACCCCCACGCTACGACCAATCACAGAGGGTCGTCACACATTTGCAGTATTGTAATTGTTTGGTTGTTCTCAGTAAAACCAGTAACAGTAAAATCACCATATTACATCAGTAATAATACACCTTCCACCATGTTTTCAGTATGTAGCCTCACATAATGACTATCCTTTATAAATACTGTAAATAAGATGTAATAATATTTTTACCTGCTACTATAGCGCTGATTATGGAGGAAAATTAATCATTTTTAACAGAATTTGTTGCGTCTGAAGTTACTGCTGGATAACTTAACAGTTCTACTTTTATTAGTTAGCAGAGACGTTGTCTTCCAACCAGGAGGTCGGTGGTTTGATTTCAGGCTTCCTCTGTCTTTGGGCAAGGCACTGAACACAGCTGGGAATGTGTCGGGGTATGTGTGACCAGAAAAGCACTATATAATTTATATTGTTGTATAGATGTGCAGGAAGCTGCTGGCTCCTAACTAAAGATAAGTGGTGCCATTAATGTGGTAAAACCACAATAAAAGAACAATTGTAGTTCAAAACACTGAAATCATTCATGTTAGGCCAACATGTTTAATTTTACAGTGCACATCAACAGTAAATACGCTGCTATGAAGTATTCTGCTGCAGCTTTCTGCTTCCACACACAACTTAGAGGTAACACATGCAGCACAGCCACAAGATAAATAACTGTTTCAACAATAATCCGACACGGGATTATCACAACTGTTCTGTTCAGCAACACATTCCCAGCATTTTATAGGATGTATGCAAGGACAGAGATGCACTGGGAGGCTTCAAACATCAAAGTCATAAATCAGGAAACAATAACTCTGTAATTAAGCCTCAAAGTCTGCAAAGTGAGCTCAAACTTTTCCACCGTTCTGCATTTAAACACATGTTTCAGTGTGGTAAATATAACCGCTGTGTAACGTGTGTGCTTCAGTCCCGATAGCAGCCGGCTGCAGACACAAGCCTGTTGGTTTATATGCTGTAAGCGCTGCTGTGTGCCAGTTTAACCTAATCCCTCATTTATTTGGAGGTAACCCAAATATCAGTCAATATCGGGCTCTTAGCGTCCACCTCCCTCCCCTCCACTTCCCAAAATGGCCCTCTAAAACGCCCCTCTTTATCAGCGCAGTTAGCTGGCTCGCTGCAACCCCTAAAGCTCTTATATAAATAAGATTAGTGTCGCGTTTGAGCGTCAGGGAATAAGAGGTGTAATATCAGATGGTTTTATATGCAGTATTATTGTTATCCCTTCTTAGTCGTGTTGATACTCCTCGCTCTCTCATTTCACATTTGTTCACTGGCTCATTCTTTCTCTGGGTCTCTTTCTCCAGATTCAGACGGTATTATGAGGAGCTAAGCTGTAATAAAGCATCAAATATTGTTCTGTTCTGTCCATCATGCAGACTCTCTTCCTCCTTTCCTCTCTCTCTACCTCTTAGCCTGTTTAATCGTCTGCTGCTCTGTTTGTTATCAATTAAAGACCCTCACTCATACGTAATTGAGGGGCTGCGTCCTCATTCGTAGAGGCTGAATCAGCCATCTCAGTCCCCGGAGCTGATTTAGGTTCTTTTGAGGCCATTTTGTTGTCGGCCATTTTCACATTTCCTCCTAACTCTTCTCCACAGAGGGCAGGCACCACACTATAATTACCCAATCTGTTCCCATTCATACTCCTCAATTTCAGCACCTCTCCCTCTCTTATTCTCCCTCCTCTTTTGGAAACCGGCACCCCCTCCTTTCTTTTTATTCTTCCTCTGGAGCTACAAAAGCAGGGTTACAATGTGGGGGTATTAGAGCCGGGTGCAAGCTCAGCTGGGGGCTGCTTTAGCCAGCTGAGGGTTATCCATGGCGAGCCCTGAGTCACGTCAGTGATGTCCTGTGATGTCGCTGAGGCGGAAGACTTTCCTTAACACGCTGTACTCTTTGATGGCCCCTCGGTGGCCCCTCGGGCCCTGCACTCAGGGAAACCCTGCGACCTGGACCGGCCCCTCGTTGGGTGTCAAAACAAGGGTTTGATTTGATATTTAGCTTTTTGTGATAATATAAAATTCTCCCTGTAGGATTCAAACCATTTAATTAAAGATGAGAAAGCAGTTTCTTTTCATTTAGGTCTGTGTGGTGTTCAGCTGTCAGCTGATTAACCTGAAGGAGTTCGTTTAGGAGCCCTGATTCCACCAACAGATCCAGGTTCAGTGTAGTGGTTCAGTAAACCTCGTTAGCAGCAGATAGACGTGGATGTATTAGCGTGATGACATCTTAGCAGCGTGATGCTTTCCTTTATTTATAATGAAGGAAAATAACAGATTTATGTTTATGTTGTTTATTTATGGCTCAGTGTATGTTTATTGGTTCAGGTGAGGTTTAAAAGTTATTAAGCTATACTATCAATACAAATCGCAGCGAATCATTAATGACAGACTCACACCTGCTATCTAGCGGTGGAAAGTAAAAACCTTTTTAAACTCTCTTTCCGGAGACACGACCTGCTGCAGCTTTGTGACTTTAGTGCTCACAGAGGCATTTAGAGTGATCAATCCATCAATCAATGCTTTCCAGTGTGTTGAGTTCAACCCTTTTGGGTCAAACTGGTAAGACTGGGACTCCAATGGGTTAAATCTTCAGGTGCCATCTCACTTCTTTACCTGTAACCCAAACCTGATTGTGGGGCTTTACATACTAACTGGACTGTTGTTACGTTCTGTTCATGCACACTGAATGATTCGTGTAACACTACGTACGTTTCAAACCTCATCTCAATGTTTGTGGAGCTGCCGTTGCTCTGAATGAAGCTTCATGTGTCTGCCATCATGTAAAGAGGAAGTGAGGACAAGAAAGAGACAAATCTGACTTTTACCGGCTGGAGAGAGCTCAAAGAAGAGACAGGATGCTGAGTTAGGTGTCATTAGGGGGCGCAAACGTCTGAAAATGTGTTCAATGTTGATGTTGCAGTGAAAGTAAAAGTACACTTTAAAGTACAAAGTAAATGAAATTACAGTGACGTGAATGACTGGGAGGGTAAATTATCCATCAACAACACACAAAGTACCAAGAAAATCCATCAATGATGAAGATTTTCCAACAGTTTGGACAGAAAAGAATCTGCATCCTGAAATAGGAGGAGATATCTGAAGCAGTATGATCACTAACAAACATATAACAGTTTTATATCGGCCACCCTCACACACCATTTATCTGTTCTTATTACAACGTGAGGCTCAAACAGGGAGATGCTGAGGATACGTGCTGTTTCCAATATTGTCCCAGGCTGATAGAGTAATATGCTCAGCTGGACGTGTTTCTCTGTACCAGCGTCTCTGAAAGGTGAACACTCGTTTTCTTTCCCACTTTTTAAATGTGACAGATAACAAAACCACAGAGTGTGTGTGTGAGAGTGTGTGAGTGGGCGTGGTTTGGGATGCAGGCAGCAAAAAGGCTGATTTCAAAGTTTTTTGAGGAACTGGCATTTCATCCAAACCGGTGCTGCTTCTGATGTTCAGCTTCAAACGGCTCATTTCATCTTTTTCTCCTTCCTCCTGCCAAAATACCCCACCGCCCACCACCACTCTAAAAAGAGGGGGGACTATTGTCATCTGAGCCTAGATTCATTTTAGATTAACTTTACGTTTCTTTCTTTCTTTGCATTACCTTCAAAGGACCTCCATTATGTCGCCAGTGATAAGGGCGAGGTGGTGCTAGCGGATGTGGCCAAGAGGAAAGCTAATGAAATCCAGGCCGAGGCCATCGCAGGCAACGGTAAGGAAATAATCACACGTCCCACCAAAAAGACGCCAAATGCGACTCCTTATTTCACCTCACATCTGAAATGAGAGGTGGGCGCACGATAACCTCGGCGACTCGCCCGCTGTGACACACTTTCCTCACATCTAACACCAGTTATTTTCTCCGGGGTTGAAAAGGGGGAATTAAATCTGATCATGTTTGATCCAGCGAACACATGACGTAACGGGCTGTGTTGCGTTTTTAAAGACACTAAATGTGTCGCATAAAGTCTGGAAACAGAAAGTTTTCTGGGAGGAAACTCTGCCAAAGGCCAGTTTTTTTCTCATTCCCCAGAATGTGCTGCTGCCCTTTGACAAACACTCCCAAAAGCACATACCAGAGGGGATCAAGCCGAGTTCCTGATTACACACACACACATTTTCACAAACACACACGTCCTCACAGATGCTTCAGAGGCCAACGGGTTAGCAGAAAACATTTGTGAGAGAACTAGATGAACATGTCGGATGAGTCCTTCATTGGTGCTTAAAAGGCACCAGAAGGCTGTGCGAGTGCATCTGTGTGTTCACACACAACCAAATGAGGCGAGAGAGGTATTTAACTCCACTGTATAAGGTCAAACCCCCGAGGCTGAGTGTCTGTATATGTGGCTGTGAATGAAAATGAGCATTTGTGTAACTGTGAGGCCTGTTTGCATGTATTTTTTCCTTTTTTTTCTCTTCCTAATGTGATGCACAGCACACGCTCTCTCCTCATAAGCCCCTTAATTATGTCCTCCATGATTTACCTCCATCACCCGCAGCATGTCCTATCCTTGGACAACAGCGCTGCAGAGAAAGAGTAAAGACGGGACAGATGAGAGACGGGGAAGGAAGGATGGCACCAGGAAGAAGGAATAACATTTTAAATATGAATAACAGGAACAAAGAAATGTCTGTGACTTTGCTCTTCATCAGGGTCAGAAATCCTGATAGCTGTTCGATGTGGCTCAGAGCTTGTTATTAACACACACCGGTCACACACTCATTCTGGTCGTTTACCACCACGGGTCCCATTTTGTTCTACTGACTGAACAAAATTCAGCAAGTTTAAACAATGTGATGAAGAAAAACGTGGCAGGAGTGGTGTGAAGAATGACCAGAAGAGGTGAGACCCCCCATCCATGCACCATACAGAACACCACTGACCCGGGAAAACTCTTCTGCTTTTTATTCCCTCACAGGAACATTGTTTTAGGTTGTGTTCTCTGTGTCCATAAAGTCTCCACAAAACAGTATATCACACACACATGATGACATTAAATCATTCCCTCTTTGTGCTTCTTAATGTATTTCAGGTCCCTTCTGTCTAATAAAACCCTAAAACACGGCTGCTCCTCGACACGATGTGGCTCAGTGAAATAAAATGCACACAGTAAACAACAGGAGTAATAATGGAAAGCATCTCACCGGTGTTGGAGGGAGGACAGGGAGAAATAGAGCCAACAAAAAACCCTTAAATATCTGCTTATTGTTGTGTTATCAGTTCCAGAGAATGACCTGTTTATTTGCTTTTTAAGAAACTCTGAACATCCTGCAGCTTTATCCACTAATGTAAAAAGTTTTATCTGAAATACCTGAAAGGTTTCTGACTAGCAAAGGTAAGCTAACAGGAGCTAACAGGCTAACGGCATATAAAAGGACCATTATGTAGATTTCAGGATTAAAACATCTAAAGTGATGAGTTAATAAAAATATTCTGCCCCCTTTCAGGTGTCATGAAGGTAAACCTGACCTAGCTACAATGTTTTATACTCTGCTGTAAAGCTTGTTTCTGATGTGAGGACCATCTTTTAGCACAGGACTCCGCTCTGGAGCCCCTAGTGGTCGAGGACGGAACTGTAATTTTTGCCATTTGACTTTTGTCCAACGGAGCTGGCCTCTTGGGGGAATTGAGCTTTATGGTGGAGGTCTGTGCTCTCAGCTTTTCATGATGACACGCTGAGTATATCACAGGAATAATGCAAAGCAGAGTTACGTCTTCAGAGTTTAATGAAGAACAAAAACATCATTTATGGTTTAGATGATCTTTGCTGCTCTTTTTGTCCCACTGGGATGAAACACACATCACACCTGCTTTGTGGGATTTGCTTTTCAGGGTTTTCTTACATTCCCATATGCTTCAGGTTTGAACTGTTTCAGCCCAGTTTCTCCTCATGGTTTTCTTATGCTTCATAGTGTATGCTGCATGTATCTGGTGCTGCCTCCTGGACTGGCAGGCAAACAATACATGGAACATCATGGGAACATCATGGGAACATCATGGAACATCATGGGAACATCATGGAACATCATGGGAACATCATGGAACATCATGGAACATCACGGGAACATAATGGAACATCATGGGAACATAATGGAAACATCATGGAACATCATGGAACATCACGGTAACATCACAGTAACATCGTGGGAACATCATGGAACATCATGGGAACATCATGAGAACATCATGGGAACATCATGAGAACATCATGGAACACCATGGGAACATCATAAGAACATCATGGAACATCATGGGAACATCATGGGAACATCATGAGAACATCATGGAACATCATGGGAACATCATGGAACATCATGGAAACATCATGGAACATCATGGGAACATCATGGAACATCATGGGAACATCACGGGAACATCATGGAACATCATGGGAACATCAGGGGAACATCATGGGAACATCATGAGAACATCATGGAACATCATGGGAACATCATGGAACATCATGGAAACATCATGGAACATCATGGGAA
>JBAMHV010000017.1:21749655-21762412 GCA_037177535.1 Pseudomugil gertrudae
ACCATCATGGTGCCCATCCACAGGTAACACGAGGTGCAATGCTGACTAAACAATGGTAAAAACAATGGTGGACAGTTTTAAAGTGTGTCTCTATACCGCAGTGCACTGGAATATAGTGCACTACATGTCAATGTAAACGCACTTCAGTAGTGTTTGTGAGCTGTGCAACAAAATGCTGCTGTCAACAAGGTCGGGCTGTGTCCCAATCAGCGCACTATCGTGCCTAATTAGCAACAGATTGTAAACTATTGTTTAATGTAATGCCATGCATTACCAGCGTTACCAGCGGATTGATCTTTCCAGAGTCCGAGTGCCACATACTGCCCCCTAGCGGTGGTGTCCAGTGTTGCCTTGTTTGCAGCAGATAAGCATACCCCGGCTCTGTAGCAACAAAGATACGAAACACAAACGTTTAGGTTTTCTTTTTGCTTTATGTGTCTTCAGGTTTATGGTTTCTAAATGAGTTTATGGTTCTTTAAAAGATGTTGTATCCACGCACAAAACAAGTTACTGACCTGAAGCTTTTATTTTGGTAAAGGGACGACGCCTCTGCACAGTCATGTGTCTGAGATACGTTGCACTAATGAAAATTACCAGGACAAACATGCTGAGTGAACCACACATGGACAAAAACGGATGGGAAGATACGAGGAAGAAGAAGAAGAAAAAGAAGAAGTCTAAAATGTACCGCAGATCATACGGATTTCCATTTAATCTCTTTGGGGGGAAAATCAAACTTTATTCCTGAAATATTACATTTGAAAAGTTTGTGTTTCAGACCCCAAACAGAACCACCTCACATGTACATGGCCTTATTTTCACCAATTACACGAGCTCGGTGCAGCCAGAACCATTTAGATGGAAACAACTGAGGTCGTCCATGTCCTTACAGAGCCACACATCTGGGATCATCTCAGGTTTCTAAGGTTAAAGGTCACATATATTTTAGATCATTTCCTCATTTGCTCCTCCTGCTTCTGCTTACAAAGAGAAATGTGTGAATGAAGAGCAAAGTAAATGTGGCCAACGTGTCAGACAGCAATCAGTAAAACAGAGACGGAGGTCTGAGTGGGGGAAAGCCTGCAGGCCTCCATTAAGCTCTTCCAGGTCTGCAGGGAGCTGCAGGGTGGAGACAAGTTGGAACGATGGTCTGCTGCATCCTTTGCAGGTGAGATAATACACCTCAAATACCTTTCTAATCCATCCCTCCTCTCTGTGACGCAACTGATCTGCAAGGAGGGAAAGAGGAAGCGAGGATGTCGCCAAAACGTGTCGTCTGAAGTCTGAACGGAGAGAGAGCTGTCAGATTTCCCATCAGCTGCTTCGAACTGCTCCACTGCTCCTCAAATCATTTCATTATTAGCATTCAGGGGTCTCAGTGGATTTCCTCATGTAGGCACTTTTACTGCCACATGGCGGGCAGCGCTAGCTAGCATGCATGCTAACAGTGTAACAGTGTACTGTTACTCTGTGTGCAGCATTTTGCTTTAAGCCCAGAAGCTTTGTAACAAGCTCGGCTGCTGTTACAGCTGTTTTCACTGTTCGCTCACCCAAAACTTTGCTTTATGACGATGACTGTACTTTTACCACCACAAAATACTTTGTTTTTAAACACAATTTACATTTAATCTGTTCATTTTCATCTGTTTTAAGCAGAATCTGAATCAACTGATCATCCAGATGACAAACAAATCGGTCCCAGCCAATGGCGTCGCATTTTCCGCGTGTCATCATGATCTGCATCTTGTTAGCTAACATTTGGACTCGATGTAGGTCCATTGGTAGGCTGAGAAACCCTGTATTATGGAGCAAATCAGGAACTACCGTGTTTTACTCAGATCTTTGTGTCCAGCTCCGGTCCTTTATTCTGCAGGTATCCCTGCTCCAACACACCCAACTCGGATGAATCATTGTCCAGAAAGGTTGTTGGATCCATTTATTGGAGGCCAGATGTGTTGGAGCAGGGATACATTGAGGACCAACTGTGGGTTAAAGGGTCAGGACAGATGTTCCTGCTGCTGGTTGCATCCTGAGACAGGAAGGACTGATTCCTCTCTGCCTCCCCACGTGAAAACCAATCAGCTACAAGCTTTAGCCGACAAAGTGACCACTCTACCCGACATGATCTCCCTGCACACTTACGGATCAGGTAACCGGTCCGCTTCTGTAATTCCACCCAGCGGAAGAAAAGGGACCTTTTCTCAACTCGCCCCAAACGTAGGAGGAATTTCATGAATGGGTTAGGGTCGGTGCGAAAGGGTCACTCGGCCATGTTGGACTCGGCGGCGTCGGTTTCGGCCACGTTGGACTCGGCAGCGTCGGTTTCGGCCACGTTGGACTCGGCAGCGTCGGTTTTGGCCACGTTGGACTCGGCGGCGTCGGTTTCGGCCACGTTGGACTCGGCGACATCAGTTTTTTGGCCACGTTGGACTCCGTTTCGGCCACGTTGGACTCGGCAGCATCGGTTTCGGCCACGTTGGACTCAGCAGCATCGGTTTCAGCCACGTTGGACTCCGTTTCGGCCACGTTGGACTCCGTTTCGGCCACGTTGGACTCTGTTTCGGCCACGTTGTACTCGGTTTCGGCCACGTTGGACTCTGCAGCATCCGTTTCAGCCACGTTGGACTCCGTTTCGGCCACGTTGGACTCCGTTTCGGCCACGTTGGACTCCGTTTCGGCCACGTTGGACTGTTTCAGCCACGTTGGACTCGGCAGCATCGGTTTCGGCCACGTTGGACTCCGTTTCGGCCACATTGGACTCCGTTTCGGCCACGTTGGACTCCGTTTCGGCCACGTTGGACTCGGCAGCATCGGTTTGGATTCCAGTGGTTTTTATAACACTAATAGGGACTAAAGGACTAAAAGCTCAGACTCGATATCGGTGACGGAGTAAACGTGAGGAAACTTTGCTTCAGTGAAGCCAGACACGGCGGCCATGTCACTGTACAGGTGACCCCACATTAACCTCTCAGGTAAATATAATCCTCCTGTGTATCAGCTCGTACCAGCGTATGAGCACGATGTCTGGCGACAGTCGCCAGCCAATGAAAGACGAGTGCATCATGGTGTTTTTGGCTTCCTGCATGGGAATGAAAGAACAGACGCCCAGCATGCAGGCTGCTATCAGTACATCTCCCGGTACTTTCTCTCTTACACACATGCTGACTTATGGAGGCCTGTGAGGCCTCGCAAAGCAAATACTGGAGGATCAGTCCGGTTCGTCTTTATCTCTCAGATACAAATCACAAGCACTCATGCAGAAACCGTCCAGCATGGTTCCAGTTCATGTCCTGGACAAAGTGTGAAGGAAATGTCAGCCGTTTCCAGTCCACCCACGTTCACACACCTTCCGGGACCAGACGAGAGGTCGAGAGGTCAAACGGAGACGTTGTGGCGCAATCGATCCCGGTTTTGGGTTAAAACACACATCACACACACACACACACACACACACACAACTGCCTTATTTAAGGCTTTCATTTAGAGGTGAGGGTGGAGGTGGTCGTTCCTCCACCCTTCAGGCTCACGTTGGCCTGAAATTCTCCCAAAGCGCAACAAGAATTTAGAAACTGAAAACAGAAACGACTTGATGGCTTCATCATGGATGTGTGAACACCTTTAGAAGGTAAAGGTGCTTTTTGTTTGCACTCCTTCACTCGTAACGCTCGTTGCAGTTCACATGTTTAGAGACATCGTTTTGTTTTTAATCGTTACTGAAACGTGAGATGGAGGCGCTTAATCTGGTGAAATGGATTTAAACTCATCGTTTATTATTAAATCACCTGTTTCACATCATTTCAAAGTTAGAGGGAAATTTTATACCAATGTGGAATTTATTTTTTACATTAAATATAAATTATTACTTTTTTTGGTTTAAAAAAAAAGTCTGTGCTGAATTTAAGTTTTTATAAAACTTTATTTTTTATTTGCTGATATTTTTATTTTAAAGAAAAACTTTATTTTTTTTTTATCCCAACAAAAAAAAATCAAACAAAGAAAAAAATGAAATGTTTTAAAGTATAATTATTATAAAACATTTTGGCTCCATTAATACATTTATTCTAATATTTAATTTTTAGATTAAATCTGTGACGTCACGCGCAGCTGTTTAATTAAACTTTTGCATCTTAAAGATGTCTCGTGGACGTTTGCGGCCTCGCGCGCTCACAGCAAACGGGTCGCCCCCCCTCCCCTCCCCTCCCCTCCCCTCCCCCTCCCTTTGCTCAGAGACGCACGCGCGGCTCCTCTCGCAGCTGTCTCACGAGCTCCTCAAAACTCCGCAAACAATCGCGCAGGAATGACCGCAAATGTTTGTTTGATGCAAATCCGCCGCTGTTGGTGCGCAATGGCTGCGCTGTTTGCGCAAACATGTCCTGGAAAGCAGATGTTTGTTCAGCTGCTGCGCAGGAAACATGCAGCTGGATCGATCAGGATGAAAGATTTTAATCTGAATAAATCAGAAATTATTAAAAACATTTTCATGAATTTAAACAACGTGACTGTTAAAATATTCACATTATTCCAGATTTTATCTGGAATGTCTGTAAATTATAATTAAGGTTTTAAATAAATAAATATTTGTTTCGGTTTCCTGAAGCAGAAACGTTGTTTTAAGTGTTTTATTTTAATAAAAATAAACACATTTAGCAGAAATAAGCTGCAGATTCTGATTTTAATGCCTCTGCAGGCAGAAACGTATCAAACACACACACTTCACACCTGTCCCCTAACCTGTCCCCCTAACCTGTCCCCTAACCTGTCCCCCTAACCTGTCCCCTAACCTGTCCCCTAACCTGTCCCCCTAACCTGTCCCCCTAACCTGTCCCCCTAACCCTAACCGGGTCCCACCTGTAATTACAGGTGAAGTTCCTGCAGGTTGTTATCACGCTGCATTCAATTACGCCTCGTTAAAATGTGTGTCGGCTCACTTTTAAAAAACAACAAGCCAGAAAAAAAAATAAATAAACAAACAGTTTTTCCCCCAAAGCAGGAAAAATGTATTTAAATTTAAAGGCGGATTAAAACGCGCTGCTTTAATTAGAGAAGCAGGAAAAACAAGCATTTAAATAAAAGACTTGTTTAAATAAAAAACAATGTTGAGTTTATAATTTGCTGTGAAGAAATAAAATAAAGCTCGACTCCCTGATGAGTAAATATGACTTTACGGATCTTTATTGGATGAACATGTATGTAAGGACTCGCCTTAAAGATACATTCAACATCTCATGTGTTTAATCCACATTTTAACTCCTTTATCAGACAAAGTGCTTCAAACGTCCAATAAATGCCGACGAAGCCTGAAGGAGGCGTTTTGGTTGGGAAGGAGAATTAAAACAACATGGATCCTGGAATATTTAAGTTTTAGAGTTTTAAAACAATATAAAAACTGAACTTTATGGCCAATTTGTTCTCTTTGGAAAGAATCACATACAGTTTATTTTTTCTACTTTTTTCTCCCAAACTAAAACACGGTCACTGGAACTGACCCAAATACATATTTACACGCTTCAGCTCCTCGATGCAGCTGACTAAAAATCTCTGTCGTCCTAAAATAAAAACTGTACAGGGAAAATAATCTGGAATATTCCTCCATCCAGACGCTGCTGGTTCCAGTTTGGTGGAAATTATCAGGTTTTTTTGTTTAAAAAAAAAAAGTTTTGTTAAAGTTTTCCCAGATTAAAAAAAAGCTGCTCTTCATCATGAAACTGCTCCACTTTACAGGACTCAGAGCTTTTCTTCTTCTTTGTTAGAGACGAGGAGGAAAAAAGGAGCAAAAAGCAGTCCGAGCATCCCCATCGTGTTAAAGTTCATGAAACAAGCTAAAAGCACGACGAGCTGATCACAACACCTGGAACCTCCAGGACGCCTGGTCTTTGTAGTCCAAGCAGTCTGTGGCGTTAAAGTTGAGCTTCCACGACGAGGCTGCAGTCTGCTCTTTGTAATCCAGGCAGTCGGACGAGTTGAAGGCCAGGCCGGAGCCACCGTACGCCTGGTGGTGGTGGTGATGGTGGTGGTGCCCTGACGACTGGCTGATGTGGTGATGCGGGTGGCCCGACATGGAGGAGGCCGTCATGGGGCTGAGCTGGTGGGGGTGGTGGTGGGAGTGCATGGGGGCTAGATAAGAGCCGCAGTCCACACCACTGAAGTAGGAGCTGGACGGGGTGGGGTAGCCCTGGCCGTAGCCTGGCGTCTGGTTGTAGGACATGGGGTAGGAGGTGGCGGCGGCGGCGGAGCCCGACATGGAGCGCTGCATACAGGAGGCGTTAGACGGGGGTCCGGGCTCCGGGAGCGGGGCCACGGCGGGAGCAGGGGCATTTCCAGGAGAGATAGCTGGGCTCCAGATGGAGGAGACCGTACTGATGGAGGTAGAGGTGCTGCTCAGCGCAGCAGGGCCCGTGTGATTGGTGGATGAGGATGAAGATGAAGAAGAGCCCGTGCTGGAGACAGCAGGAGGTGTAAACTGACCACTGCTCTCTGATCCGGTGCTCTCCCGGGCCGGAGAAGACTTCTTCTTAGGGGGCCTGGCTTTGGCACTGCTGCCGCTCTGCTGCTGCTGGCGACACTTGGCTCTCCGGTTCTTAAACCACACCTAGGAGCAGAAACACCAGGCCTAGGTTAGCTACCGTACAATCTCAGCTTCTCATGGAAAAAAAAGGGAAGAAACTCCTGGGACGTGCTGGGAGTACATTATGGAAGAAAATTGAGGGTTATTATCCATCAAGGTTCATTTCCACCCCGGCCCCTTGGCTTGGATCAGCCAGGAGTCTAATTTCATACCTGTAGACGGCTCTAAGATAACCGGCTATTGAGTTTCACCACACAGTAGGGTAACTTTAGAGCATCGAGAGGGTTTTATAGAGCATTTTGTGTCACACACACATTCTGGAAATACGTCAAACTGTGAGAGAGATCGAGCTCTGCCGTGGTTTATCATCAAGAGTCCAACACAGGTGCTTTAAAACCTCTCGTCCCTTTAATAAATCTCATAATAAAACCAAATAAATGTGATTTATGATCTGCAAACTGGTTTAAATGAGTAAGACAGCAACAAATTAAATTGAACCATAAAAAACATTTAAAAAAGACATTTAAACCTTTACATGGACAAGATTTAAAGCTGGATCGAGTTACTTTTCAGAAACGTATCAAAAATAATCAAAAGGCATCAGTTTACTTCTCAGTAGAATCTCAAATCAGTAGATAAATAAAAGATTAACCCAAATTTAGGCTACATCATAAAGACCTTTTTAAAATAAATAAATATGCCTAAATAATCCCTATTCGCAGAGAAACGCTTAAAATGGCATCAAAACTAATAAAAACATAATTTATTAGAAAAACAGTTTAAGCTAGTTTGTTAGCTTTGAGTAAGACGTAATGACAGTGACGTCACTAACGGTCGAAATGTTGCGTTTAAAATTAATTTTTGTTCAAAGTGAAAAAACGGACGTTTCGCGCGTTAAAAACATTTTTAAAAATATGTAAATTAAAAACTAAAAGAGCTTTTTTTACCTGGACTCTGGACTCCGGCAGGTTGATCTTTAACGCCACCTCCTCGCGCATGAAGATGTCCGGGTACCGGGTTTTAGCGAACAGAGCCTCCAGCACGTCCAGCTGGGAGCGCGTGAAGGTGGTGCGCTCGCGCCGCTGCTTTCTGGGAGTCGCTGCGGTCAAACAAACTTTTATTTACAATAAAATCATTCAGGCGATTTTAAAGATTCATTTTGTCTCAAAGTGGAATTTTTACTAACGAAAGAAAACATTAAAAAGGTGATTTAAGGTGTGTTAAAAGTGTGTGTGTGTTAGAGGTGTGTGTGGACGTTACGCATGCGCGTGCTCCTACCTGGGTAGCCCACCGAGGGGTGCAGCAGGTCCATGGCAGCGCCGCTGAGCCCCAGGCCGTTAACGCCATAAGGGGGCTGTTTGAGGTAGGACATCATGCTACAGGCGGTCACTGCTCCACCCAGCTCCGGCCAGTGGGTCGCTTTGCCCCGATGCTGCAGCTTGACGGGCCGGGAGACCGATCCAAGTCCCTGCGGAGCCGAGAGAAAGTTAAAACACCACATTCATGCTTTAAAATGAACATTTTTATAGTTTTACTCAGATTTTTATCCTATAAAAAAGCTGCAAATTCTGTTAAAACAAGAAATAAACGCGATAATGTTTCATGTAAAAGTTCAGATGGATTTAAAATGTTTAATAAAGAAAATCCCTCAGTTTGAGGTTTTGTTGCTGAGGAGGAAAATTAACAGGATTTATTTCCAGAGAGGAGAATAAAAACCAGTTCAAGCTTTTTTAAAAATTAATAACAAGAACCAGTTTAATAAAATAAAAACAGTTTTATAGAAACGAACCTTTTAATGTCACAGATTTAAAAATAAAAACTGGATTTATTTTTAAATCTGCTGGTTTTTATTGTTTGTTGTTGCAAAATTAAAATTCGTTTTTTTATATTTTGAAACTTCATAAAACTAAAAATATTTTTCCTTTATTTTTGCTTTATATTATTTATATTAATAAGTTTTATTTAAGATTTTTTGCAGCCTGCTGAGTTAAAAGAAAGTGTGTGTGTGTGTGTGTGTGTGTGTGCAGGCACCCCTCACACACACACACACACATAAAAAGATGGATTATGCGGTTTGATAATCTATAAAAATCACAGCTGAAGCTTCCTGTGGTCGCGCGCTCCTGTTTGTTTCGGGTCGCCGCACTTTGTGTGTATTTTGACCAGAACCAGGATCCCCGTGGATCCCCGTGGATCCCAGTCCGCGGCTGAGACCATGAATTAAACCCAACACACACATTTATCAGTTCTTCCCCTAAAATAACACAAAATGTTCATTTAAAAACGTTTTTATTTTCCAATAAAAACAAAAGTGTCTCTTTTTAAATTAAACTCACACACACACACACACACACACACTAAGAGTGAAACTAATTTCCGGCTGTAGTTTAAATTTAAGTGAGAATTAAATTAGTGAGATTTGTTTTAACAAAGAGCTTAAAAAGCAGGAAACGTGTAAAATGAGTCATTAGAATTTAGATGAGGGAGAAAAAGCTCTTATGTGTAAAAGAAATTAACTAAAACCAAAACACGCCTCTAATTACGCACAAAGTGCTTTAATGGTCCCAGTAGAAAACCAACTGGGACGAACTGGGAAAGTTCTGCGCGGATTCAGTCATATCTGCGCTAAGATTGCACACAAACCCGCAGCGCTGCAAATTAAAACTATTTATTTATAAATTATTTTCTTTGTGAATCAGAAATATTTTAACTTAACAGGAACTTCACCTTGTTCTGGTTCTCCTCCTCCGAACCTTCTCCGGATCCCTCAGAACAATTATCCAGGTGCAGGAAGTTTGCGCAAACTGGAGCGGGAACTTTCTCACAAACAAACAGCGGCGCACGAGCCGAGCAACATGACGGAGAAAGTGGCGCACAGGTCAGCGGCGCGCGGGCGTCCTCGCTGCGGTTCCGGGAGCTTTTACGGCAAAACAAATCAAACTCATTTGCTTTCAGGGGGCTTGTTGTCTGTCAGACTGTTAAGGTGATTTCTAATGGAGACGGATGGAGGATTGATCACCTTCTCTCCGCCCTGCGCCTCTATGAGCGGAGCATCACCTGCGGATCCGCCTCCTGCAGCCAATGGCGGCGCGGCGGCGGTTTGACGGACGGCGCGTGCGGCCTATCCGCAGTGAAAGACTGATGAGGGGGGGAGCGACTCCTACAAACTATCCCCTCCACCCCCTCCTCCTCTTCCTCCTCTTCCTCCTCTTCCTCCCCTTGGTCTCGAGACCAGACCGAGCGGCCTGCGCTGTGCCGCGCGCCAAATGCGCAAAGGAAGCAGCATTTAGAGGAAGCTGCGCGCAAACAGGAGGCAAATAAAACTTCAATCTGCGGATTTTTCTTCTTTTTAAAATCTATTTTTATTCTGAGTTTTTTTTCTTCTTGAATGAAGCAAAAAGGAGGAAAAAGTCGGTTTGATGCTTAAAAAGCTTCTAACGGCCTAAATGCGCAAAGAAAGGCCGCAAAAACTCCCGCAGGTTTTAATTTTCATTCATCTTTAATACTGTAAAAAAAAACTCAACCTGAGGAATAAAAAAGTTAAATTTATCCGTTTAGATTTTTATTGTGACCCCCCCCTCTGCCCCCCTCCTCCACACAACCTCATGAATATTAATGAGCTTTAATCCCCATTTAGAATTATACATTTCAGGATGGTTGACGTGAAGTTTAATAAGGAAAAACCTGAACTCACTGCGGAAGAAAAAGAAAAAGCCGCAGAAAGTGCGTCAGAAATGTTTTCTTCCTCTTCCTCATCCTCACTCCGCTTCCTTTGTGGATCTCCTAAAAATCCACATAAATGAGGTTTAAGAGGAAAAACATTTTATACGTGTGAGGAAGAGGAGGAGGAGGAAGAGGCCTGTATGATGCTGGAAGCCCCTGAGGTCACACATCTTTTTATTTCACTTTTCTGTTTTTAATTCTCACCTCTGAAGTCCGAGCACGCACCCAAATACCACCACCCCTCCCGCTCACACGCACGCGCTCCATTAAATTATGCAAAAAGGCCATTCAACAAATATGTTCCTGCCAACACAAAAGATCCGGGATGACATTTCTGTCTCAGATAAAACTCTGAACAAGTATCAAGTTATCAAGTTGCAGAAACCTTTTGTAATCACACTATTTTGTCTAATCCCAAATTGCAGCTGAATTTTCTTAAAGCTGGTAAAGCTGGATTAGGAGGAGAGGAGGGGAAAGTTTAGTCCCTTCAGCCGGAGTGAAAGCGGGATCTTATTAAAACCATGATGCATAAAACACGCAGTTTGTAGGAGCTGCGCGCGGACACCGCGCTGCCGCGGCGATGAGGCCGAGCGGCGCGCGCGGCACCTGTGAGGTGAGGAGAAGCTCAGGAGATAATCCATTCAGCTGCAGCTGCTCTTCTTCACAGGAAACTCCACATGTTTTCCTCCCGTTCAGCTGGAATAAGCGGAGAAACCGCAGAGGTTTGCGCCACGCTGAACACACCGGAACCTTTCTGCGCGCGGACTGAGGAAGACGCAGGAAAAGTGGATTTTAAACCGGAACTTTGCAAATTCTGCTGAAGAAAAGTTCATTTTGGCGCGCGAGCTGCTCCTCCGGGAGCATAAAAAACATTTTGACGCATTTATTTAAAGAACAGGCGCAGTTTGATCTTTTCTTTCTGCTTTTAATGAAGCGCCTCGGGGGACGGAATGCGCATCATTTGCGCGTCTAGTCGATTCCACGCAGACAAGAACCGAACCAGCAAATTACCGGGAAGTAGCGGACGTTTGCTGTCACAAGCGATTTTAGTGCAAAGTCCGCAGAGGCCGCCCGCAGCGGCGCAAAGAGGCAGCAACCAGCCGCACGTTTTCTCTTTTAATTCAGCTTCATGTCCGGCGGAGAAAATGTGTCATTTAATATTTACAAATTTAAAAAAAGTATTAATAAAACCTACAAACTGAGGCGGGACGCGGAGCTCGCGCAGCGCGGCTCCCGCGTCTCGCGCTCTGCGGCCCGCAGAGACATCTGCTGCGGACAAAGTGGCTCCTTTGCGCAGCGCAAACCTCACCCAAAGGAGAAAAAGCGCATATTTTTATTTCTAAACACGCATCAGGGGATCGATCAGGTCGCTAAACGCCGCGCGCGCCGGTGGTCGCGCGGAGCTGCAGCCAGAAGCGCGCGATCATTAAAATAACTTTAAAACAACATGAAAAAAAATCAAATAAAAAGTTTGTTTTCAGTCACAAGATGAAATCAGAAGGACTTTATTACTGAAGAGTTATGACACTGGAATAAATAATGAGATTAAAGGAGCTTCTAAGAGATGAAGCAGAGTCTTCCTCCTCCAGGTTCAGGTGCAGCTTAATAAATAAGAAGTCAAAAGTGGCTGAAATGGTTCTTTTTCTTTTACATGATCTTTGGGGAAAAACTGCTTTCAAGCCAAAAACATTTAAAAAAATGAACATTTATGTGAAATTTCTGAATAATTAAGAGTAAAAAGTGAAATTAAGATGTGAAAAGTCTTTTTTCCTTTAAAAGTCTTCATCATCTCATGATGAAGGATCCTGCGTTAAGCCTCGATGTGCTCGTTACAGATATTTACACACATGTACCGTTCTGCCTCCGACTGGAAAAAGATGTTTTAATAAAAATCTGACATCACTGCAGGACGCACTTCTCCTCCTTTTTGGCCATCTTGCCTTTGTTCTGCTCCAGCGTCCTCTCCAGGTGCTCGTCCTCCTCCTCGGCCCTGCGGACGGAAAACGTCAAAAGGTCAGATATCTGGAAGGGTCGGGGGCGTGCAGGTAGTGGGTGCCATGGCGATGGTTGCCGAGGCACCTGTGGAGTGGCTTGGTGCCAGGAGCTGTGACCTTTCACCTGCCTGGCACCCCGCCGGCTGTGTAACTCACTGCTTCTCCTGGGCGTCCAGGTCCCGGACCAGCGCGTCTCGTTTGTTGACCAGTATGACCAGTTCATCCAGCAGCAGCTGCTCACGTCGCTTCTGGGCCTCGGTTTTCTGCCAGTCTGAAAACACCAGAAGAAGAAAACAGTGTAAAAAAACACCAGAAGAAGAAAACAGTGTAAAAAAACACCAGAAGAAGAAAACAGTGTAAAAACACCAGAAGAAGAAAACAGTGTGAAAAAAAACATCAGAAGAAGAAAACAGTGTAAAAACACCAGAAGAAGAAAACAGTGTAAAAACACCAGAAGAAGAAAACAGTGTAAAAA
>JBAMHV010000017.1:21882064-21893010 GCA_037177535.1 Pseudomugil gertrudae
TCAGACTGGTTTCATGATACAGTTCAGACTGGTTTCATGGTACAGTTCAGACTGGTTTCATGGTACAGTTCAGACTGGTTTCATGGTACAGTTCAGACTGGTTTCATGATACAGTTCAGACTGGTTTCATGATACAGTTTCTGTGCACACACTCAGGTAGCTGCTGCATGTTTGCAGGGAGGCAGGTGAGCGAACTCTGCTCTGTAACTCACAGAGTGAAGAATGAAGCTCTGATGTGAGTGTTGACCAACAAGCAGCTGAGGGAATCAGTGAGTGCTCAGAGGTTTTGTTTACTTTGGGATTTTCTTTTCCAAACCTGGAGCTCATAACAGATGCATCTCTTTCCAATGTTTTCCCCTTAAAAAGGCCTCCAGATCGGCATCTTTAGGTACTAATCACCAACCTCCTGCAACACACACAGGGACCTCTGGGATACAGTTGTCATGACAACCGTGTCACCTGTAATTTATCCCCATGTGAAAAGGTGAAGGATTAAAAAAAAGCCTCAGCTGACTCCTGACCACAGTCTGTTTCTATTTATCTGCATGTTAAGATGCCAAAAAGCATTTTTATCTGCAGGTTTCCTGTTTAAAAGGTAAAAATCTAACAATGCAGCTGTGAAGGTTGGAAATTAAACTAAAGCTGATGAAAATAATGACAATTTAAGCCAAAATTATAAACATTTCAACACCTTCATTCAGATGTGACATTTGTGCTTTTACTGTGTGAACCTGGTGGAGAGGTCAAACACTACGAGCTTTATAGACTAACATGTTTTAAATAATATCTCTAAACTTCTTAGCACAGAAGTGTTACTCTCTGCTGCTCTCTGCTGGTGCAAACCAGCCATTACACCCCTCCTACATGAGTCCCATCTTCCTGCTCAGCTTTCCGGTCTAAAGGGTCACGACCCCTGATCACTTTGAAAAGTACTGTCTCTGCATAACAGATAAACAGTCACAGGAGACCACTAATGTCCCAACCAGCTCCATCCTCCCCGAGGACCACAGGACTTAATGGCTACTTACCCCTATGTCACTAAAGGTCACGACCTCTAGGTCCCATTTCAGAACAGGTTATATTTACGTTGTGTGAAACTATCCATCTGCATAGCTTGTTCTGAGGAAGGTCACAGGTAGATCCCAGAAATCCCAGCAGTTATTAGGTGAGAGGCGGGTGCACCTGGACAGGTGGCCCGTCCATCACAGGGCGTCAAAACGTCTCTTATATGGAAGCAGAGCAGCCATGCAAGAAATTTATCATTATTTACCAGTAAAAGGTGGGTTACAGCCATTTTACTCTGGATGAGACCATCCAGAGCAGGTGCTGCTGCGGTGGCGGTCTGCGGCCTGCCTCGTTTCAGCGCCCCCACCGCGGGTCACCTTTCTCTGCATGGAGGCAAACCAGTACCACTGGGTCAGCAGTGAAATAAGTTCCAGCATGAATTACTAACAAGGTTTATATTTAATAAAGCTCGTTTAGTTTGCAAAAAGATCAAACTGGTTGTTTACAAAAACAACAAAATACAACTTTATTGAAATGATCAAGTCATTCAGACACGTTCAACATTTCTTACACAACATGTAAAAGCAAAACAAAGATTTGGTAGCCAGCGAGAAAAGACGTTTCACAGAACACGCTGATGAAGAGGAGGTCATGTTTGAAGTGTCAGGATGGGTTTTATGAACAGCTGGATCATTATACATCATAACTCGTCCTGCCAGAAACACAGAAACACACGGCCATGTGTGAGATTAAGCTGCTTTAAAGCAATAAATCAGGGGTTAAAGTAGAATAACGGCTGAATTCAAACAGGAAGCGAGTCAACAGGAGAAATGTGTGCGACAAGGTGACACAATCACAAACAGAAGTGACCTTTCATAAACACGTAAACATTAGAAAAAAAAACACAAATGGTGTTTTGAGGAAAAATAACCCCCAGAAAACATGCTTAAACTTTTCCTTTAGTGTTTTTAGGTGACTTGTGTTGAAACAGATTGTGTTTTATTACAGATGATATACGTACGGCTGAAAGGTTTCTGTGAGACGCTAACTAAACGCTAGCAGCGTTTAGAAAGGAGGAAATACTGAGCAGTGGTCGGATGACAACAGTGAATACTCCGCTCATTCAGATGGATGAAACCACCCTGTCCAGCAGGGGGCGCTCCAAGAGCTTTAATGGAGATGCGGCCTAAACGTCGTCATCATGACAGGAATACTGAAACGTGAGCTTTCTCTCAACAAGGATGAAATGAAACGAATCAGATGATGAACCTGGTGAAAGCAGGTGTAACAGTGACCATCACCTCTGCAGTTACTTCCTACTGCGACATAACGTGTTCAGTACGTGCTGCAAACTGGCGTGAAGTGAGTAAAACACAGTTTGGGCCGAAGCAGAACTTAAATAATACATAAAGGAATCATGTAGTAACATTCACCAACACAAAGAAAAAGTGATATTTATAATCTGAAAAGGTGAATAAAGACAATCAGAATTGATCCTGACCTAAAATATACACCTAGTTTTCTGAAAGTCTTCACAACAATCAAGTATAGAAGTCTCAGGTAGCTCAGGTGTGCTCTTCACACACCTTCAATCTAAAGCGTTTCCACTCTAAAGCAGCGCTGCAGCTTCTACCTGCACAGATTAACACATAAATACGCACCTGTAGTTCATGCGAGCAGGTATACAGTCAAGACCTGAAGCAGAATTAGACAGCATTTAGATTTACTCATTCAAGCCCATCCCTGCTGAGCTTTACAGCTTCCACTTCGTTCTGGTCCCATTCACGCCTTCAAAACATCCTATTCTGGAAACGTACACGTTTAAATAACAGAAAGCCCAAAACATCCAGAAAATCAACAATTAAAGGGCTCCAAACTGGTTAAACTGGGGTCGGAGTGAATCATGGGGGAGAAAAGCAGCACAAACCATGCTTCCAGCTAAGGGTTCACCAGGAAGAACAGCTGCTTTATGTGTGTGTTAGCTTTTATCGCAGCATCCGGTACCTCGAACAGCCATGTCTCCCCTTCCAGGCTCCGTGGTGGAGCTGACACAGTGTTAAAGCATTATGAAGCCGGTATAAATAGCTGGGATATAAATATGTGTACTTAAAAGATGTTTAGTCAACAGGGAAGGAGAAGGCTTAGCTTTTCATCAGAGGTTTGACATCCCGGTAAAAATACTATCATTTAAAAACATTTTCATGCTACGATGCATCCATTTGGCCCGGCCGAAGCTCAAAGTGACAACATTCACAATGTCTTAAAGCTGCCGACTTCCAGGCCCTGACCCTGTTCTACTTTGGCTTTTGGGAACGAACCCCCATCAGGCTGCATCACTGGCAGCTCAGGTTGGGTTCACTGAGCCAGGCCCAGATCTGGATCATCTCCTGTGGGGTCCTCGGGTGAACCAACATTAAGCTCTTGTACGCGCAGGGATTTGATCTGTACTTCTCGTCTATGTTAAAAGTCCTGAAGCCTTTGTGTTTATCGGGGGCCAGCCCCAGCTTTCGGAGACACATGCCTGTGTACACATCATCTATCGGGTAGAGCGCTACATGTTGCGACACGCTGTGCAGGCGTGCAGCGATGTCACCTGAGTACAGGTAGCCACCTCCTCCGGCGTATGGAGGGTACACCCCGATGTACATGCTCTCTGGGATGAAGTATTTCACCCTCTTGTCCCGATGTGGCCCCGCGTTCGTGATAACGTCCCCCACAAATAGATCCCTGGCTTTAGGCGCCGACAGGCCTTTGAGGAAGTCCAGGATGCGGTAGGTGTTGACAAAGACGTCGTCGTCCCCTTTGAAGATGAAGCGAGCGCCGGAGCACCGGGCCTGAATCCACTCCAGAAACAGAACTTCTTTGACGGTCAGGTTGAAAAACGAATCCCGGAAATCCCACTGGACGATGTCTTTATGGCGGACGCTCTCGTAATCCAGCATCTCCGATAAATCCGGGTGGTAGTCCACCGCTGTGGCGTTGCCGAGAAGGAAAACCGTGACCACCGTTTTATTGGCTACAACGCCGGCTCGTCCCCAGGACTCACGGATCGCCTGACGGCGGTCGAAGTGTGGTGCCAACGACTTGACGGCTAGAAGCAGGAAGGGTGGCTCCCTGCATATTTCCGTCTGGTCCATCGTGATGGGATAGGAGCGGCATCGCATGTACAGCAGGAAGTCTTTGAAGCGATCTGGCAGGGAGTTGTAGTCCTTCACCTGAGTGGTGACCCTGAAGTTAGGCTGACAGGGGTCAGAGGGTAAACTGGTATCATTGAGCCAGTCAGGCAGCTCTGGGATGCTGTAGTTTGCCATTAAGATGTGATTGTTCTGGACGTCCACAACCTGCTGCTCACGGTTCCAGTAAGCAGAGTTGGGGGTCAGTTTGGCCCAAAAGGGTTTGGAGGGGACCATGGGCTTTTGTCTGTTTTTATCTTGACTGCCGTTTCGGGACACGAGGATCACAACGAAGACGTTAACCATCATCACGGTCACCAGGAACTTCAGCTTTCGCCGGGTCAGAGCCATGACAGACCTGCACGTGACACAACCTGAGGAGACACAGAGGAAGATGTCAGAATCAGGAAACGGTTGATTCAGCTCGTTATGGGGGCGTACGGTTTGCTATTGGCTGAAAACAAGAGGGAGACTGACCTCTCTGACCGAGTGGAACAGGACAAAGACCAGTTTAACCTGGAGGGCTCAGCCCACGTGCTTCACACCCACCAATAACAAAACTACAATATCCAAATCAATCAGCAACTGATTTACCGCCTGTGGCTCGTTTTCAGACATAAAGGTCAGAGATCACTCGCTGATTCCAGGAACAGATGGACAAAACCAAGAAAAGCCATGAGAGTCATCCTCACAACCAACGTTTGGGTTTTAAGACCGTCTTCTGTTCTAGCATCACAAGCCGAGTGCGATATGACAGGGTGCTACTTGCCAGCCTTACGTTTCCTTCACACGTTAAACGATATAATCTCAGTCTTTAGCCATTTCCGCTCTTCTATCCCAGCTAATCATCTGCTCTGAGTTGTTTGCTTTCACCATTTGTGTAACTAAGACAGAAAGCTCGTATTTTAGATTTAAAACACACCAGTACCCATAAAAGTGTCATTAGGAAGCCAGTAGAGTGTGTGGACTGTAAGCTGCAGCTACAATCCTCTGCAAATAAACTAAATTAAAGATATCCATCTTTAAAAATCCCCCCCCCCATTTCCTGTGATGATAATCTCAAATCAAAGCATTTTCCCTGGAAAAGGGGCTGTTGTGTTTTCTGCTGCAAATAAAACTTTCTGTCGGCTCGTGTGGTAAAGGTGCAGGGACGTGCGAGGAATTTCTGCTGAATCGCTGGGCATCTTAAAGCAAATGCAACAGAAATGATGATGAGAAAATGTGAATAATGTTTTAAAAAAGTGAAAAAAAGGATGAAGCATTTATCCCCAAATGGAGCCAAAAGGCCAGAGGGCGAGCTGTATCAGCATCTGGGAGTCATTGTGAGGAAGAGCAGAACCTCAGGGACAGAACACACAATGTGTCTTTCCTCCCATCAAAAGCATTTTATTAGCCCCCGATGAAGGTTGAATCATTTCATTCTTAACCAGATTCACAGACTATTCATCTTGGACACATTTTATAAAGAAATAAATGAAATTCCAGAACTGAATGTTTTATAGACACAAACACCGACTGGAGAAATCTAACAAAACCAGGATGTTTCAGCCAAATGCCCTATTTGGTTGTAAATAATCAGGTCAAGTACTTTTTGTTTGAAGTTTGAGTCCCTGTATGAACAGATGTCAAAGCGAGAGTTCCCACCTGGGTGCTGCAGGTACCCAGTGCCCCCCAGCAGCACTGTACTGCTCGTTACGCCTCCTTTAACCATCTTCCTCTATGCCATCATCATCATCATTCTGATGTTACATCCATAGAGGATGCATGGTTAAGGTAACACATAGCCCTAATGAAAAATGTACCTGCATAAACATGAACGTCTGCACAAGCTCTCCTCATTCAGAAGTCTGTTTCCAGGTAAACGCAGGTTCGGTGTGATAAAGCAGGTATGCCTCGCCCCGTCTGAACGTGGCCCTAACTAACCCTCACACAGACTGTGTGGACCCTCGGTGCCCTCTGACGAGCCCACGCTCAGCCCACAGAGCACCGTAATGCTCGCTCCATCATCAATCAGCTTAATAAAAAACACAGGAAGACAATTGATTAAGGTTTTATCTGACAATAACGAACCATTTCCTCCTCAGAAGCAAAGAAATATCAACATGGCCACAGAGGAAGTGCTGCAGCTATTTTTACTGAGGACAGAAAAAGTCATGTGAAACTGGCGCATCACAATGTTCAGGAATCGTCACGATTAAATAAAGTTTCTGTTGTACTGAAAAAAAGAGAACAGAGAAAAAGCTCGTTCGTTACAGCAGCGTGAACCCAAGCATCACTGAAGCTGCTCCTCACAGTTTAAAGTGGATACACACACACCCACACCCACACACACACACACACACACCCACACGCACACACACAGGCTCTGTTCAGACATCTTACTCTTTTTAAAATGTGTCTCCATATCTACGTTTTGTTGTACTCACTAAACCTTTTTACTTTATGGAAAACTGAGGTCATAATATACAACATGAGTTTAGCACAAACAGCAGTGATGAGGTCATCACTGGTTTCCACCTGATTAAGGTGAGGTGTTGTGTCTCACCTGTGTGGGGGGATGGGTGTGAAGCACCTGGGATGGTGTGAGGAGTATCAATGGCCATGTCTGAGTTTTAATTCCTCTTTAACTCAGAATTAAAGTTAAATCTGCTTTAAAGAGATTAAAAGTTACCATTTAAAAGCCTAATTCTGAATAAAAATGATCTGAATGAATTCCTCCATCATGTGAACGCTCTCTCTGCTTTTAGTGCACATGCTCATCGCTTTGTCCCGTCATGATAACGCCTCTACCTCCCAGCATGTGCTCTTCCATGTTGCAGCCCACAAGAAGAGGAGGAAGAGGAGTTTGTTTCCAATAGAATGTCCACCCGCCGTCCAATCAGAACCCTTTGCAACCCCGGCTCTAAAGCAGAATTAAGATGAATAAATGTCTTTTCCATCCATCCTCTGTACTGATTATTCCAATGAAGGGTAGCCATGCGATGGACTGGTGACCCGTCCAGGGTGTACCCTGCCTCTGGCCCGGTGATGGATATATGAGGTCTGGACAGGTCGCCAGCCCATCACAGACATCTTTATCATGCAAACATCACTCCCTTATGTTGACTTCCATGTAAATGTGAAGAATAAGTTAATTCTGAGTTATTTAATCCAGAATAATTTATTCTAAATAAAAAACATAATGTAACTACAGCCATGAGCAGTGGCTAATGAGTCCTGAAGGTCCGGCATCCAGCAGGTTTTTGTTGTCTCCATGCTCCAACACAGATGAAGGAAATGCCTTAATAAGTTGACAAGAAGCTGTTGGATCCATGTGATTAGCATCAGGTGTGTTACTGCAGGGAAACCTGCTGGATACCGGTCCCCAAGGAATTACTTTCTACACTACGACCAACATAAAAATGTTAGAAAAGATCATGAGCTTGCTAGTTTCTCAGCGTTATCTTACCCGGGCAGGTGGGTGGGCCTCCTCTGCTTGTGTTGTTTCACAGTCTCGTCTCTGCTCT
The DNA here is from genome assembly GCA_037177535.1 of Pseudomugil gertrudae. NCBI lineage: Eukaryota > Metazoa > Chordata > Actinopteri > Atheriniformes > Pseudomugilidae > Pseudomugil > Pseudomugil gertrudae. Next base: position 21,889,749 of record JBAMHV010000017.1, read on the forward strand.
CTTACCCCATGCTTATCGCCACCCTCTGGGGACAACAGCCAATGGGAAACAGGCGTCAGGAAGGAAGGGAGCTGAGGGAAACAGAGGAGAGCAGAGCCTGAAAGAACTGAAACAACCTGCGTCTCAACAACAGAGTTTCTGTGGTTTCATAGCAGCTGCTGACAACAATACATTATACTAAACTATGGTTGTATTTTAACATAATCTCTTAGATAAAAACTTTATCACATACAAGAGAACCATGTGGTTTATGATATTTGAAATGTTACATTAGTGCTTAACAGGCAATGTAAAGCACTTTGAGCTGTCCTGTACATGAAAGGTGCTGTATAAATAAACATGCCTTGCCTTAAAAGTTAAAAATATGTGCAGTAAATGATCCGTTACACAGGCAAACATGGCAGGTTCAGTGTTATACCTCCTGTCTCACTGTAAACTCTAAATCCTGCAGGATGGACATCTTTAAGATTAATGTCACTGCTTTATTTCTCACCAATACTCTGAAGTAAATCAGTAATAACTGTAAAACCCACCCTTTGAAAGGCCGTTGGACAACTCACACAACAAGCCTGACAGGTTGAGCAACACTGCCAGCAAATGAAACGATCTCAAATAGAACCGAACATTTCAGAATAAGAGCTGAAACACACAGAAGGTTGTGAAAGCAGACATCATATAACAAACTGACTCATTAAAATGCAGCACAGTGACAGAGGACACAAAGATAACTCTGCATCCACAGTGAGTCTGATTGGAACAATTTACTGAAATAAAATATACAGGATGTTAGCTACAAAGTAAGCACCATGCACAGAGTATGTTTAGAAAGAAGCCTGTTTATCTGCATCATTTCCCTGAACAGCAGATAGGCCAAATTAAGACCGTCAGGATAACAAAAGAATCTCTGTATTGCATCTCTGCATGCGTTACCATTGATCATTGATGCTAAATTCAATCAGCTCCATCCTGGATATAGTCTGGAGGTAAAGAGATTGCTCTAATCTTCCATCCTAATTGTGAAAACCAGGTCTGCATGTGCAGCATTAAAGAAAAAAATCAATGCAGTGCAGAAGTTCTGGAGCCTTTTAACTCCGAGTGTAGATAAACATCCTGAGTGACCCTCATGAGGTCGCTCGATATGTGAAACAGGCCCCCCGTGGTGCCCCAGAATCTCCCCCAGTGCCCCAGAATCTCCCCCAGTGCCCCAGAATCTCCCCCGGTGCCCCAGAATCTCCCCCGGTGCCCCAGAATCCCCCCCAGTGCCCCAGGATCCCCCCCAGTGCCCCAGGATCCCCCCCAGTGCCCCAGGATCTCCCTCGGTGCCCCAGGATCTCCCCCGGTGCCCCAGGATCCCCCCCAGTGCCCCAGGATCCCCCCCAGTGCCCCAGGATCCCCCCGATGTGCAGTCATTCACGGTTGCTACCTCAGTGGGGAGAAATGAGGGGTTGCCGCCCTCACTGCAGGTCGCATAGTGCACGTTCCTCTATGAAACCACACTTATCTGCTCGTTCCAATATTTGTTTTCATAGCTTTCCCCTCTACAGACGTCATTCACGCAGACATGTTCCTGCATGTGTGTGCTCTGCTGCAGTCTCGATAACGCAGTGAATTAGGGACACTCGCTGTTCTACTTTATCATTCTGTTGGCTGCACAGAACACCACCCTATACACAGCAGCATGTTAATGGGAGATAAGTACGGGCTAATACTCCTGATCCATTTATGATAACGTTAGAGGAAAGAGTTAATCCCTCCATTTCTTGCTGCTTTTCAGGGCGGATTCATGGAGGCAGCTGCCCAAGCAGGGAGGCCCAGACTTCCTTCTCCCCAGCCACATACGCTAACTGGTCTTGGGAGATCCCAAGGTGCTCCCAGGCCAGTTGTAATCATTGTTATCATGAAAACAACAGAAAAGTGTTTAACTTAGGGCTTAGAAGTAATCTTGCACTGTAAACACGACAGAAGCCATATGTAAGTGGAACAAATATTAGCAAAGTACACGGCATGTCAGGAACGGCCATCCTTAAAAGGTACCATGCATAAACACCGGAGGTATGATCCGTACAACCTGCTTATGGTGGGTACATTTCTATTTAAATGCCACCGATAATAAAAAACAATCCTGAACAGAATTTTCTCTCCTTTATCAGAGAATACACCATTATACACATAACTGCAGTTTGATAAGCATTAACCAGTAGCTGTGCTGGTTGGACATGGAGAACCTGCCCATAGCGACCTCACGGCACTGTTTGCTGTTTAGCATCAATAAATCTAAAGACTAAAAGCTTATATGAGCAGACAAGTTTGTTTTACTTCCTTTACTATTGTGTTTGCTTTTTCAGAGGTTCCACCTTTCCTTCCTGACTTCCATCTGATGAAACTAAACTTTTCTGCTTCACTGCCTTGTTGTTTTTACATTCATCTTACTTTGCATGGATAATGGTTCACACCTGCAGTAGTTATTCCAGTGATTCAATAATTAAGACAAAAAAAAACCTGATAAATAAAAAGCCTACGGATGCCCGCCACGTGCAACAGCTCGCAGAGTATCTGTGCTTTATATTACAAAATGCTGTTCAGGGTCAAGTTAACCAGCACAGCTAATGGAGCCGCATCGGCTGGTACCGTCTGCCGTTATTTTTATTTTGAAGGAAAACTTTAATGCCAGCTGGCAAACATTTCAGATCAAACACTGCATGCAATGCACACACACTCTCACTGACCTGAATGTGAACGGCTTTGTGCATGTGCTAAACAAAGTTTCCTTGCATTGTGTGCAGGGTGAACACTGTGGAGTTTTCTCGCAGCAAGGTGGAAATGTACCAGAGTTTGACCTTCCACGTGTCCCACCATCATTAAAAGGTAACTTTGGTTTTAGGAGCAGAGTTAGAGGTACTTCCAGCTAATGCTCGGTGTCCCTGCACTTATTTATTGCTGCTATAAAACCATCGCAAGACGACAAATGCAAAAGATTGTTAAACAGCACAGAACAGTGCCAATGCAGGCTAATGGACAGCTGTATGTAGGAGATAAGCAGCACAGCAGTACGAGTTCACTAGAGGTCACACCAGGACATACAAGAAACACCTGTAGCTGAACAAGGAAAGCAGCTGTAGTGCAGTAAATCATCATAGTGGAACATAAATAACTGAAATAATGCAAGTTTGAACATTAACCAGCATTTGTTCCTCAGTGGTGGAACAAACTACCAAACTCTGTCCGGTCTGCAGAGTCCTGATCTACTTTTAAGAACAAGCTA